>VDFB02270651.1:153582725-153907092 GCA_007258455.2 Sequoia sempervirens
TCGGCGAGACTCATATCGAATGTATCAGTCACAACGATCAAACATTCCATCGGCAAGACCCTTCATCTTCGCCAAGACCTTCTGCTGACAACCATGTGCTATTCCGAAGCCTTTCACCTATCGACAAGACTCCCACGGTTTTGGTGAGACGTCATATAGAAACAAAACTTCCACCGAAAGTCACACTGTCGCCAAGACTCGTGCCTATCGCCGTGACCTTTCTCCGAGTTCCCTAAGTCTTACCGAAGACTTACTATCGGCAAGACTCATGACTTTCGCCGTGACGTTTCACCGAGCTCCATCATGTCTTATCGAGTCGGCAAGACATAAGCCCTTCGCCAAGACGTTTCTCTGAGCGCCCAAAGATAACCCGAAGACTTCTATCGGTGTGATTTATGACTTTCGGTAAGACTTCCCAACGAAGTCTTTTGTCACCACGAAGTCACCACGAGGATACAATCTATCGGCAAGACTTAGCTTCATTGTTGAGACATCTCCCCGCGACTCGTGAGTTACTTTGACATTTGCCTTGACACCCGAGAGCAGCCATTGTCGGTGAGACATTACATACTCGTTGGGACATCTCACCAAAGCCCTAGCGTTAGCCCGACGTCGGCGAGACTTACACCATTCGCTGGGACTTCTCCCCGACACCCGTGAGCTAGCCCGATTAGATCACACTATACATATCCATCATCTTCATCTTCTATAATTTCATAACCCAATGGTTATATCCATATGGTCTGGGGTTCAATAGCTTCAATCATACATTCATTAGAAGAGACATGGAATATGATATCATTTCTGTATTTCTCAACAACTTTCCTCAGAATACTTTCTCTCTCATTCATGTTGCTCTTGAATACAACAAAGAATGATGTTAGAGCATTATCTTTGTTCTTCAAATCACCCAGATTATGTAAGTGATCAAAGATATGATGTGCCATAGAACTGGATGTATCCTAGAATACCATATCATCCCTTCCAGGAAGTCTCTTCAAAAAATAGAATAATAGGCATAATCAAAGAACCAAATTTAAATGCATACTTCCTTTCTTTGATCATCCTTAAATTCTCAAGCCACTGTTGTCAAAGAAGTTCACACAAGTCATAGTCTACACCATTGACTTCCATATTGAAACCAATATATTATAGTTGTGGCAGAAACAAATTTCTCTCTGTTGGTGAAGTAAATTTTATGACCAATCATTATAGTGGCATTCTTCATAGCAGGATTAGTGATAGACTTTGTTGTAAGAGCTCTCTTGTCATATTTGGCATTGGTGAGATCCATCACCACTTCATTCTTCACAACTTTCAACATGGGTAATGGTCTGGTATCATAGAGTCAAGTAACAACCTTAATTGCTTCCTTAGTTATTAGATGGGGTCGGTCAATCCACAAGAATTTATCATGTATTCTACTAAGAATAGGTTTCACATATTTATCATCAACTATGGAACTAAAATTAGGAAAGTAGTTTCATATGTCTAATATCTTTGCAACAATGTTTGAGTATTCAGGTTTCACCAAGAAATTATCTCCAATGAGCTCATTCTGCCAAATATCTTTCAATTTACTGTGATTGAATTCATCTATTTTTACTCGGATGTACATTCTTGTATCCTCGATCAGCATAACCCCATGAGGGATTGATGAGAAGGAACCCATAGGGTTGTCTTCAAAAACCTTCATAGAATATTTCCTATATGATGGTCTAGGTATTTCTGACACTTTAACAACTACAGGGGTTGCCATTCTTCACAATTTCGAGCTGAAACAATTCAAAAAGATGATTCACACAAACCCACAACTGTACATAAAAGTAGAATACCTTTTTCTTCATGAAGAACCAGAACTAGGGTTTGCACAACTCGAACTCCAAATCACCTCAAGAATGCTCCAAAATGTTGTTCAATTTCTTCAAATGCACAAGTGATTAAAATTCCTTACACATTCACTTTATAAAACAACGATCTACCCTAATTCACATTAAATGCGACATATTTCAAAAAGCTGCTAAAAACTCTTCTTCTATGCTAAAAAAAACCCTAATTTGCTTTGCAAATGATCATGCCTTCACATTTTCTTCCGGTTCCACTTGCATAACCTCTAACTAACCATTTCTTACAACATATCCTCATGCCAAATACTAACATGCCAAACATCAAGGGGGTTCAAGCAATTTTTTTGTTAAAGCTCCCCTTAAGACCTTGCTAGGTCTAGTTCCCAGAGGAATTATGTGCACCAAATGAGGGCATAGATGCATTTGTCATTTCAGGCTCTTCTTTCTTCCTCCAAATCTTATTCATTTCTTACTTAACCTCATTCTTGTCAACTTTCTTCACTGGTTCATTCTTTTCTACCAGATCAGTCTGCTTTCCCTTTTTACTTATGCAAACTCTTGAGATATGTCCTGGTTTGTTGCAATTGTAGCAAACAACATTTTTATGATTAGATTCTCCTGCATTGAACCTTGACCTACATTGATTAACTTTGTGTCCAAAGTTGTTACATGTATAATAGTAACCATTAAAGGATTGATTCATTCTTCCTCCATTAGACCAATTCACCATTTGAGTTATGCATTTACTAGCTCTATGTCCAATTCTCTTGCATGCAAAACATTGACCATAGAAGAAACCAGGAAACTGATTCATCCTAATCCTACACTCTGTTTCCCTGTGACCAAATTTTTTACATGAAAAGAAAACACCATTGGAGGATGGATACCTTTGTGCATTAGGTTGTTTGATAGGCAGTCTCCTAGCAAAGTGACTTGAATTTCCTTTCTGCTTTCCTTTATTCTGAGTCTTCTAATTATCCTTAAAGTTTTCACCTCCTTCCATTCCCAAAACACCTTTGTTTTTACTTGGTTTCCACTCTGAAATCAACTCATCAAGCTTTTCTAAGCTATATTTGAAATTATTTTCACAGAGTTTCGCTTTCTCCAGATTTACTTTCAGATTCACCACTTCTTGTTCAAGCTTAGTGCATTCATCAGACTTGCTTTGTAGCATTTTATTCAGACATTCTTCAATTCTTTTCTTTTCCTCTACTTGCACCTTCAAACCAGTAATCTCTTCATTAGCCTACTTCAACTACTCACTTACTTCCCTATGTCTTTCTTTGAACTTATTCAATTGCTCTTTTAATTTCTGGACACATTCATTTGCATCATCAATATTTTCTTTCAAATCTCTGTTTTCACTTTCAACTTTGTAAAGATCTTCAATTGTAGACTAAAGCTCTTCTTTGTCATTCATTTGTTCCATCTTCAAGATCTTCCTCAAGTTGTTAGGCTTCTCTGAAGGAACCAAGCTCTAATACCAATTGTTGAATATCCAAGATACTGAGAGGGGGGGTGAATTAGTATCTTCTTAAACTTACTGAACAAATACCATCCAATTAATTTGATGCATAGTAAAGATAAATAAGAGCATTAGCAGAACATGAAATCACACAACACATGAACACTAGAATTTTTACGTGGAAAACCTAAAATGGAAAAAACCACGGTGAGTGTTAGCTCACAATATAGTATAATCAATTATAAAATATTACAAAATGGGGTGGCTCACTGCCAGGACTCATTGTCCAAAATGAGAGGCTCATTGCCTACAAAATTACAATGACAAAATGGCTTACAACCAGAAAATGAATTGATAATGTACACCTAACAAGTGCTGATTCAGTTCCTATAAAGCTTAGTAAACTGACTTGACACACTTCATCATATTCACACTTCTTCACATTCACATCATCATCAACTTCTTCATGTACAATCTCAAAGCTGTCCAATATATATATATAGCTGATACATCCACAAGCATCAATTAGGCTGGCCTAATTAGATGCAACCCTTATTCATCAAAAATACCAATTGTCAACTTCAAGCATTCACAAAATATTTCCAAAGACAATTCAAATGCTCAGCACGCTACATCACGTTGGTATGGACCTAAGATAGGTCACACATACATCTGCATAACAAAGTTAATTTACTATAACATCATATATCCATTAGGTCGGCCAAAGATAGACCTAATAGATTAAATGCAACAATAGAGCAATGCCGATACACCATACGAGCATTTGAAAATGTGAGATTATGAATATACGTGCTTCCAACATCCATAAACCATTTCCCAAAACTGTAAGCAACAATAATCAACAACAAAGGATTGCAAACCAAAATTCCAGAGAATGTAAACTGTATACCGGTTCAGATACTGGTCCAAAATACTAGATCAAACTAAGACTTAATATTGTAGTTGCAACTCATATATCATGGTGACATAAATGACAACACAAAACAAAATAATGAGATGTTCTTCATTCTTTGAACAATAAAGACTGAGATTAGGAGGCGGATGACCCGCTTTAGGTTGACTCGCTAGTGACTTACTATTCTTTTGCATTATTTTTTTCTTTTTCATTTTATTTTGATTGCATGTGCGTGATGTGATCCCCCATGAAATTATGTTTGATATTCTCTCTCTTTGTGACATTCCTCTATTTGTACCTTCATTCTTCTCTATGTTGTAAATCCTTTATCTTTTCCTTTATTTCCTTTTCATTTATCTTGTGTTTTCCTTTTGGGGATGACACAAGGTGTCGAGACATTCATGTCTCTTCTGTGTTGACCCAAAATATTTTTCCTTTATTTCATTTTCATTTGTCTTGTGTTTTCCTTTTGGGGATGATGCAAGGTGTCGAGACATCCTTGTCTCTTCCATGTTGACCCAAAAGGCTTTTTTTTTCCTTTGCATTTTTCTCTTTCGTCTTGTGTTTTCCTTTTGGGGATGACACAAGGCGTCAAGACATTCACATCTCTTCCATGTTGAACCGAAAGGTTTTTCATTGTTTTTGCTCTCTTTGTGCCATTCTTCTAGTTCTATGTGTATTTTGGGAATGATGACAGTTCTGAGCTCTCTAAAATCATTGTAGCAAGAACATACTAACCCCAAATCCATAGATCCCTTATGTGTTTGGTGTTTTCATTTTGGGGGCAACCCATTTTCTCTTTTCTTTTTCTCTTGCATGACGTGGCTTTACTTGGAAACATATCACTTAGAATAGGGCTTTCTAGGTTGGCTCTCATGTCTTCCTTTTCTGTTTGCATTTATCATTTGATACTTTAAAGTAATTGCTCACAGTATGGTGTTTAGCAATTTCTTTAAAATGGGGGCATATATTGGCATTATTCTTTTGCATTTTTTTCTTTTTCATGGTCGTTAGTGTAGTGTTCTTATTTCATACAATGCATTTTTTGCTTTGTGGATGACATTGGGTGTGATGTGCTTCAAGAGCGCGATCTATCTTAACATATTACAATCCTCTTAGTGGCTTGATGTGATGCATTACATCCCCTAAGTTGTGAATCTTCTATTCTTTGATTTGTCCTCTCTTGGAGACATTAGGCACAATTTTCCCTAAGTTAAAGACCTCACATGAACTAAGCAAGACTCCCTTGAATGTTCTTTGCATTTTGCATTTGTAGTTATATGGAAACCTTACATAACATAACTTGCATGCCTATGGAGCCATCTTGTTTGTTCATGAGCTCCAAGAATACAAAGTTTTTCTTGTCTCATGAAGCTCTAAAACCAATTTTGTGTGGTGCCTTATTAAAGTTATTAGGAGGTATAACTTTGGTATGGTTTGAGTGAGAAGCTCGCCTGAGGCATGACTTCCTCGTAGCCACTTGTGTGTGTGTGTGAGAGTGCATACCAACCGTGACTGTATGTTTATTACCTTTTTGGAATTCTCACCCAATGGACAACTAGGAGTTTCGTTGCCACAAAGTTTTTTGGACAAACAACCTAGATCTGATCCACATTGCGATGGACAAATGGTCGAAGCTTGATCCAGTTCTCTTTTACTTTTACCTTTTCTCTTTTTCATCTTTGATAGTGCATGCTTGTGCTTTATTGTTGCTCTTTATATCATTCTCATGTGTGTTCCTTTGTGCTTATGTTGGTTTTCCATAAGACCTTGGTCCTGGGGGCTTGTGCACCCCCCTTGGTCATGGTTGTCCTATCTTGTGAACATGGGTACATTTGAACCCCCCTTGGTCATTGTTGCATTTGGTCTACTTTAGTGTGAGTTGAAAGCAAGTTCCTCCTCTCACTAAAGTGGGGGCTAGACATAATGATGAAAAAAGGTCCCCATAACTTGGCCTTGATTTAGTGTTGTAATATGCCTAACATATTCACATTAGGTCTTGGCCCCTTGTGAATTAATGGATTTAAATGGTACCTTGATAAGGTTTTGTGACATGTTGTAACACACTTTAACACTTTTCTAAGGTTTTATTAATTAAATAGGCTTAATGAACCTCTTTCTAATGAAAATAAATCTTAACCTTGCCTTATTTGAAGTGTTGTAACACAATTTCACATTGCTCTAGCTTGTCATTAATAATTAGGATTTCTTATGCTTTAATTGGTCCTATTTTGCATCCACAAGCCTCATTTATTGCATATTTTCGAGGATAATCTTGACACCAATAAGTAACCAATCATAATTCGGGTGTTTCTAGCTTGTGTGGCCCAGATTTAGTGATCCGAGACTCATTTTCCACCTTGGGCGAATGGGTCCCACCTAGGTTTTTGGGTCCCTAACCAGTTTTCACACGTTTCTAAGCACTTTTGGTTTTTGGTCCCATACATTATGTCTGATGGGACTCATTTTCCACCGTGGGTGAATGAGTCTCGTGTGGCCCAAAATCAAATTTAATTCAAATTTCTGGCACATTTTATTCTCCTAGATCTAATGTCAGCTTGTAGTTTTGTAATTTCGGGAATTCTTGCATAATTGAGTATAAATACAAGGTTATTTCACTCATATTCAACACCTAACATTTAAGAGATCATTAAGCATTCAAGAGCATTCAAGGGAAAATTATCAAGCATTTTAGAGCAACATTCAAGAGTCAATCATCATGTCAAAGATTTCATCTATCATGTTTGTTATTGTGCTAACAATTGTGATCTAGAGTTTATGATTCAAGCAAGTGTTTTAAGCAAGATGAACATCAATCAAGCAAGAGTCAAGAACCACATCCATTGTATCCATTTCAAGCATATTTACAACACCTTATTGCTAGGGTTTGGTGAGTTGCAACATTGTTATTTGTTCATTCATCATTCTCCATTTATATTTTCTTTCATTTCAAGGTTTAATTACCAACAAGGGGTTTTACCAAGGCAAACCCCTATCCACTAACCCAACAACATTTTTCCCTCTCATTTGTGTGTGATTTATAGGTCTAGGTTGCAGATTTCCTTAGGAGCAAGATTGGAGAAAAGTTGCAAGTCATCCAAAGTTGTCATCAAGCCTTGAAGAACCTTGGAGAAGACCTATAGGTTGCAAATCAGAGATTCGGATCCAGAAATTAGTCAGGAAGAACATAACAGATAGAGAAGAGTAGGATTAGCTTTTGAAGTTTCAGAAAAGCTCAACTGGACTAATTCACCACTTCTAGTGAATGAGTCCTAGTTTTGGTATATTTCCAAGATTTTGTAGATCTGGATACCCTTTTGGAATAAACCTGTTCTTGCATGGTTTCCCAGAAACAAGACTGATCCACCCAACTTGACAAATGAGTCCCAGTCAGCCTTGATAACAAATTTTCTAGTGATCAGACCTCCATTCAACCTTCTCCAATTTCCTCGCTGCACACTTTCTATTTTATAGTTTTTTGTTGCATTTCATTCATCTTTCTAGGTCATTTATAGTTAGTTTACATTCAATTAGGGTTTTTCATTTCATCTTGCATATCATTGTATTTCCCAAGTTTAAACTTGGTGGTGAACTCCTCATTAAATCACATTCAACCCTTAGGACAACCCTATTACAAGATTTCTTTCTCTTTTGCATTGAGATCTTTAGGGTTACCCTTGAATGAAATTGGATTTGTGGGTATGCTCTATGTCCTAAAGTATATGCTAGCATCCATCCCACAAAAACATCATTTCACCTATATAACTTAAATTAACATTTAAGGTATCTACAAGCTAACTACCCATAACCTTTTGTGCACTCTAGGATTAAGGGTGAAACATTATCCCCTCTTCAAAGAAGTATTGTCCTTATTTCTAATCAAGTGAGGATGCTTTTGGATGAACTCTTAATCCTCCCATGTGGCATCTTCAATTGGTAAATTCTTCCAATGAATGAGATACTTGGTGAGTATCCTAGTCCTTATCTTCTTTGTGTGTGCCTAAAGAATTAACTCTAGCTCAAATATGATTCTCCATTCTTCATCTAGCTCTAATAATACTGTCTATGTAGGGATATTATTCCTAATCACTTTCTTCAAACAAGAAAATTGAAAAATGGGATGTATATTTTTTTGGAAGTAATTCAAGCTTGTAGGTGACACTACCTATCTTTTGTATAATCTAGTATGGACCATGATATTTTTGTGATGATTTGTTTGTTGTTTTAGGGACATTTTCTTATAAGGCTACAATCCTTTCACTATAGCATTGGTCAACTTATTGTTTAACTCTATTTTGTGTTAGTGTAGATTTTTTATTTTCCTTATATTAAGGGATATTTCTTTTTTCCTACACATATTATTAATCTTTGTTAGCTTATTATGACTTGGTTATTATGAGGACACATGACATAATCCATTAGTTACATGTGTGTCTCTCACCCACACTTGGGTATTCGAGTCTCACATCCTCTATTTGATTTATATGCCACATCTCATAACTATTATTTTTTCTTCATATGAGTAGGTGTAACTATGTGATTTGGCATTTACCAATTAGGTGAAAATCCCACCTCTTTTGGTTAGTTGGATTTATTACACCTCTTAGATGTATATACCCTTATTTGTGCTATATATAAAACACTCATCTTTCTACTCTGTTATTCAATAGGAGCAATATGATAATTTATTGTACTTTGTTACATTTTATCTCTTGATTTTTCTCCTTTTAGGATTATCTCTCCATTTTGTTACTTTAATCTTCAATCATCTATCGACTGGAGTGCATGTGATCTACAATTGGCATTAGATCCTAGCTCATAATTTTGTTTCTCATAGAATATAACATTACATTAGATCTAATTTGTTTAGTATAGTTCATTTTCTAGTCCTATTTTTTGAGATATTTGAGACTAATAATTGCTAATATTTTTCTCAAAAAATCAGTATGTTCTTCTCTTACATCCTTGGATAATATGGAGAATCATAATAACTTAAAATAACAATAAGCATATGTATACTCTAGTTTTCATGTATGTGTTATTGTTATATCTGGGTATTGAAGGATTTTTCAATTGTTCCATAGTATTTAGAAGGTTCGAGAAAGTTAAGATTGGGTTTCATTTTTCCAAAATTAGAGTTTGGATGACCTAGTTGTAACACAAGGTTTTGAAGCATGGTTCCACAAGGTAGTAATCGATATTTTAGAGCATTTCCAACCTAAACAAGGCTCACCATTATGCTTAGAAGGCCCAAAAACTTAACGATCAATTATAAAATTATCGAGAGAAGTTGACTTCTAAGGAAAAAAAATTCCCCAAAATCATATGGCTCATCATATTGTATGAATTTCTACCAAAAAAATCACTATACAGTGGCATCACTTTGAACTGCCACCCACATCGACAACATCACAAAGCCTCTATCATGCCACCTATAGGCAATAATTGCTTCCTACCACCTCCTATGGTCATGCCACCAAAAATGTAACTGAAACCTTGCTAGTAAATAATATTTCGTGAGAAAACCACAATTTTGGGAAAGCGATTGTACATAAACTTTTAGTAGTTTTCAATTTTAATTCAATAGTTTCTAAGTACAAAAAGTGGTTTTTGGTAAAACAAAGGTGATTTTGAAAACAAAAAAAAGGCATATTCTAGTGAATTTTGGACTATTCATGTGATGATGTCATGATGACATCATTAGGACCTTTAAAAAAGTTCTCCCCCTCACCATTGCGTTTTAATTTTATAGTCAAAATTTGAAGGCTAATAAATTGAGCATACAAACTCCTTTTTTAGTGTATTTTTTTATTATTTGGGGTAGAATTTTGTGCTTGCATAGTGATAAAATTATTTTTTGATTCAACATTCAAGTTTTTTTTTGAAAAATGAGGATTATTCCAAAATTTACTGTATAATTTTCATTTTGAGATCTTCTGAGAGCCATAACTTGTGCAAATAGACTCCTTTTTAGGTCCAATTTTCTCTAGAGTTCATGTTTTTCTATGTACTTCACATTGGTCCTCTCAAATTGATCTCATATTATATTTGAATTCTAGTTATAGTGTTTTGGCTATTTTGGGCCTTTTAAGAGTGTAAAAATATAATTTTTGCATTATAAATCACACTAATTATAAAGTGCCGACAATGTTATTTCTAGGGGGGCATTTCAAAAGCTAGTGAAAGGGATGTCCCATGTTCCTAATTTTTGCACTTATTTTTTTGCACAACAATTTACTTTTTGCACTAATGCATCAATCAATACTTCTTATCCTAATACCATATAACAATTTTAAATGGAAATCTAAAATGATAATCTATCTCAAAAAGAAAGGGTGCACAAGTATGCAATGGGACTTGAGACAACCAATTGTAGATGTAGATAAGCCAAAATAGTTTAATAAATATGATGAAGCATTTGGTACTTTATGTATGTTAGCGTCTCCTTGCTTTTTCACATTGAATATATCACTACACCAAATAATATGTGGACCACATTAGAAAACCTCTTTGGTAAGTAGGATGAATTGAGGGGTCATCAATTAGAGAATTAACTCATAAGATTAAGTCCTACCATCTTTGACACTATACAAGACTTCAAAAAACTGAAAGCCATTAGATTGCAATTGCAATAGTGTGGAATTAAGAAGGAAGATAAACAATTGATCTAAAGCATTATTTCTAAGTTTGGTCATAATTATTATGTATTTAATTCTACATTATATGCCACAAAATGTGCCTTAGATTTCATCTACAAAATTTCATCTCTAGATGATTTTGTTGTAGAAATCACTAGGGAGCAAGATAAATTGATTTTAATGTGTACACTTAAACCCTTAAAGACACATGCCTTGGTTATAAATCAAGGCACAAAAGAACATTAAGGGTTAAGAAAATAAGATAATAAACAAAATAACTAATGAAATAAAAAGAAAGATAAAAACCTATTGCTTCAAATGTAGCTAATCAAACCTCTTCTATCAAAGGTGAACAACCTAAGAAGAAGAAGATCATGTGTTCCTACTGCAAAAGGCTTGTCCATGATGAACACAAGTGTTTAAATAAGCATATTTATCACCTTACACATCTTCTTGAAAATAATAATATTAAGGTGCTTGACTTTGTTAAATAGGGTTCATCATAAGGGTCTTCTAAGGACATAGAGGAAAGTAAGGGGAAGGGAAAGGGAAAGGCCCTCATTGCAATTTTTTCACAACCTAATACATGGATCATTAACTTGAGTTCTTTGCACCACATGGATTCATCATATGATGGCTTTACCTCCTTAGAACCATGTTCTATGCCTACCATACTAATGGGTGATGGCACTCCTATAGAAGTGCATGGGAGAGAGTCTATTAATATGGGTGAAGGAATATTTCAAGATGTTCCTTTTGTTCCATCTTTTCCAACTAATCTCCTATCTATTTATCATATCACTCACATTGGCTATAGCAAGAAAGTTGAGTTCACACCAAAAAGAATGGTAATTAGTGAAATATACAATGGGTCTACAATTTCCATAACAAATCATGTCATCAGTTTAGACTATATAAATTTTCTTATTTTGTTCTCAACTTTCTTTTGACAATATTACTAACTCACTTAGATGTGGTGAGTTGTTTGTGTTTGGACAAAACTATGGATCAATATTAGAGATAAACTATCCTTATAATGCTATTAAATTGGAAAATACAATTAGATCAATCCTCAAGAATGTTTTATTGATTTCCTTAGTTTGTTCCTAAATATCAATCCAAGGATTGTAGACTTGTGAAAGGTGTTGTGGTTGTATACCTAAGGGATGAAAATAGTGAATTAAGTGGGGATGAATGCAACTAACACTCTAGAAAAGATTTAATTTAGATTTAATTTTTTGTTGCAACAAGTTCGCAGTGCATTAAGAAGTTCACAGTGCAATAGGGATTCCATAGTGTGACAGGAAGTTCACAGAACAAAACATAACAAAATAGCTTTCAAAAGTTGTATATGTACTTGAATGATAAAATAAATTGCTGAAATATTTGAACCTTTTATACCTCAGATAATAATTGCATCCAACAATGAATTGCTCACACCAATTACAAAACCATATTAATAATGAATCAACCACATTAGCCAAATATCAAAGCTTTCTGAACTTAAAAGGAAATTAAATCATAAACTGATCACACCTTGTAGAATACAATATTCAACATGAAATAAATCATACATCATATAAATTATAACTAATTCAAACACACAAGAACCTCACCGAGCATCTCGAGAGTGGGACCTTCCTTTGGTTCACAAGGCAAGTGGAAAGAAATCAATTATGCTAACTCAATGTCACGAACATTTGATTCAATTCATTCTAGTTTGTTGCAGAAACATAACATATGTCTGTTCTCTATTCTCTATATCCTCTATAGTCTAAACCGTAACATATTTATATATATGTGATTTCTTACTATTACGACCTATAGCCAACACATCGAATATTACAGACTAAGATTAAAAGAGGTTATGGTTTGTTATGGTTGATGGCCAAAAAATTGGATATTAATAGTCTTTAGTTTGGCCGTAGGCCACAAACCCAAAACAACATTGAAAACAATTTCAAAATGTAATGCAAAAAATAGAAATGAATAGTTTCACAACAAATCTAGCCCATCCTTTGCCTCTTCTCGTGTCTCATGATCTTCAAGGGTTATCTTCAACATGGTCGGTTCCTGTCGCAAGTCATTCAGATTTGATAAATATCTCAACAATTTGGCACTTTGAAAGCATTCTTTCATTCTTTAAAACATATTAAATATTTCTTCATTCTCATAATAATTAATGGCATGAAAAATTAGGAAAGGGAAATAAAATGAAACAGAAAGGTCATAGGATTTGGACATGTTTTTCACCCATCATTTTCCCCCCAGCTTAAGGAATTTGCATGTCCTCATGTAAACAATTAGTACAAACCAATTTTTCCTGCAGATAATGGTTGAGTCGTGCTAGTAGTTTCCTGCACCATGCTAACCTTTAGTTCTTCCAGTATTTTCTCAAACCCTTGAAGAGGAGTAGGAGACCCTGCTACTTGACACAGTTTTATTTTCACTCTGTCAATTTCTTCCTTCTACTGTGTGTTCAATGTGGCAAGCTCCTGTAGTTGTGCATTCAACTAGTGATTCTCCTCTTGAAGCTGTGTAATTATATGACACAATTGTCCAAATGGAATAAGTGGCTCATTACATACTTCTCTTGGAGTATCAGTATTAAAAATAATAATGGCCTTCGAGGCTTCTTCAAGACCAGTAATTCCCCCTGCTGATTGCCGCAAAGGAGGACACTCTTCAGTGTAGATATTTTCTAGAATGTGTTCTTTTCATAAGGGCTCTCACCTCCTTCGTTATATTCCTCCCTTATTTTATGCTCATCGTGGCTCAGGGTTTCAAAATTCTCATTTAGGGTTTCTTCACATTCATTTTCTTCATGTTTAGGGGAAGTTTCTCCTCCTTCCTCATATGCTTCCCCTATTTTTTCCATGAGGGTTTCATCTCTAAACACATCTTCATATCCAGTTTCTTTCCCTTCTTCAGTTTCTTCCTCTGTGTTGTTCTTTTCCTAGCCTGATGCCTCATTACCACATACATTTTCTTGTTTAGGGGTTTCCAATTCTTCTAGGGTAGGACTTTTTCTCTGATCCTTCTCAACTTGCTACGTCTTTTTATGTTTGTTTTGACTTTAGTTTCGACATCAGTCATTGAGCGGGCTGCCTTTGCTAGTTTATTCAACTTGGTTGAAGTGGGAGTTTTTCCATTTTTTCCGCTTAGTTAGGGGTGTCCTATCATTATTTTTTGGGGTTGTATCATCAATTATGGAGCTATTTTTCTTCTTTTTAAAGGATTTATTGACTAGGGTTTCCTTTGTTGCCCTTTTTTTGGAGTGCCCTGAAGTTTCACCACTCTCTTTTCCTTGGTTAACAAAAACATCCCATTCTATAGGAGGTTTTTTTGAATGTAGTCCATGTATTACAATTAGCTTAATTAATCTATGGTAAGCAAGCAAGTTTTCATGTACCTTACGAAACTAACTACATGACCATTGTAGAGAACAATGCAAAAAGTAGGGAATGTTAACCAGAACAACATTATGCAAATGCAACATGAGCATAAATATACATGTACTTTCCCTCATAGGTGATATACTAAATCAAAAAATTGGTGACTTCATCCCATGGTGGCATAAGAGATTTTCATTTGGTTCCCTGGCTCTACACAAATTCAACAAATTCCCCCCTTTGTAGAAATTTCTTATGCTAGAGATTGAGGTTTGTGACACGAGAAGAAGTGGAAGGAAAAAATGAGTCACTGGTTTGAGGAAGTCCGGTGACTATAGAAATGGTTTGCATTGTTACCATAAATTGTAATCCCCTCAAAGTGACTTTGTTCTTGCGAAACCCCATGGCAAACTCCGAAGCAACTGTGTCATCAAAACCACACAATTTCTTGAAATATGTTGTCCAAGAGGCTTGCCTAAATATTTTGTATGCCTCTCCAATGGCTAGGAGGTTCTGTTGACATGGGTTCCCTTCTTGTATGTTCTCCCCCCATGGTTCTTAGGTGTGGAAAGAACTCCCCTTTCAATTTACATAGTAGCTACAGTGGCAAAAAAAAATAACAGATGGAGACGGTTAGAAAAGGTTATGAACAAACAGTTTACAGAAGGTAGCAGGTAATGTGACTGGATGAGTTGGCCAATGAAGGATAATAAAGGAAAATATTATGGGATTGAAATCGTCCAATAAGAAGTAATAATGAACATCACAGGATTAACTCCCATGTACCCCTCAGCTTAAGGATGAATCATCCCAATCATGCCATGCCATTATTAATAACAATGAATAACACTTATTAAGTTTAAAAAGAAGAAGAAAAATACTCCCTGATACCACTGACCATGAGACAAGTGGTGTTGATGTGACCGCTGGAGAGTTGAAGGCGTGCATACCATAACATAGGATGATGTCACGAGGATAACAAGTGAGTGAAGAAATCCTGTAGTAGATTCACAAAGATGGAGCAGTAAAAACTATCATGATGCTACATGAGGCAGAAATTGAAATGACCTCAAAAGAGGTGACTTGAGGCTGATGTGGATAGGGAAATAGTGGCATCAAACAGACAAATAGAAAATAGAAATTCGAGAAAAGAGGCCTTCTAAAGTAGCCAGTGACAAAATCGTTGGCTAGATAAGACAGAAAAGGAAAGTGTGCAATAAAGTAATAATGAAGAAAGTCACCAAGGAGCTTGAGAGGATGTTTGAGGAAAAAAGTGGGACCCACTAGGAGCCGTTGCTGAGACCACAAAGACAAGAAAGACTTGGTAAGCAAGATCAAAGAAGGCAATAAGAAGAAGGGAAATACACAAACATGCACATGTCCAAAAGTCATCCATAGAGTCCATACCAAAAAGGAAAAGACCCAAGATGGCACTAAAAAATCCCCTAGTAATGAGGCAAAGAGGTAGGTGATGCTAGAGCAGAAGAAAAACATGTACATAGCAACAATAACTGAAAAAATAAGGTTCCTGTTGTGCAAAAGAATAGGTGGTGACATGAAGTATCATTAAAAATGCTTGTCCTTTTATTTTTACAATAATAGATTGTCAGTATCTTAGTTTTCACCATATCACTGCTTAGAGACACTGAAAAACCGGTTTTCACCTCTAAGTTTATTCAATAGTTTATACTTGTCGGAATCTAGTTTTCAAGTATTAATTGGCCAATAACACCTGTAGGTTTTCATTGTTGGATATTTTATTGCTTTTTTTTTTGTAATTTATTTTGGAGAGGTGACAAGAATAAGAGTGATTTCCTTTGCCATATTACAAACAAAATTTTCTTTAGAAAGAGGTCGTTTGTAGAGTTTCAAACGACGCCTGTTCACAATGAGATCCATAAAATTTGAGTCAACAGTGCATAGTACAACAACACCATTATAAAAAATGGTCTTGATCTCCTAGGGACTAAGCCAATGAGTGTGAAATTCCCCTTTGAATTCCTGGAACTAATAGTCATAGAGCAATGCCTAATCACCAGGTTGGAATGTTCGCTGATGAATGAAGCAACCATGCCATCGTGTGTGCTGCTATTGCACCACCTCTACGTGGAAAAGGGCTTGTTGATGCATCTCATCTAGGGAATGGAGTTGAGTGATTCTTTCCTTCTAGGCTTTGGTGAGACTCATCCCTAGTTGAAGAGTAGTATGAAGAGTCTTCACTTCAAATTCAATGGGAAAAACAACCTTTTTTCCATATACAAGCTCATACAGTGTCAAGCCAGTGGTTGTCTTCCAAGTCATTTTGTAGGCCTAAACTGCCTCAGGAAGTCTACCCAATCCTTCTTGTGTAGTGCCATAGTTTTCATGAGGATATTCTCCAACTCCCGATTGGTCACCTCCACTTGCCCATTGGCTTGTGGATGGTATGGAGAAGATTTTCGGTGTTTGATTTCATATTCCTGCACCAGAGTTGCATCCGGATTGGATGTGAACTGTGGTCCCTGGTTTGTAAAAATTTCTATTAGTACATCATACCTGGTAAAAATCTCAGAGTATAAGAAGTTAGCCACTTTTGTATCTCTAACATGTTTCAAAGCTACTACTTCTACCCATTTAGTTACATAATCAATACAGACCAAAATATACTCTTTATCCCTAGGAGGATTAATTGGTCCTACAAAATCCAAACCCCATTTTTCAAAGGGTTCAATTGATAACTGTGGGTGTAAGGGCATTTCATCGGAGCATGTAGATTGATCCATACACTGACACTTATCACAATGTTGGACATATCTTTTACAATCCTTATGGATTGTTGGACAATAATACCCTGCAATCAAAACTTTGTTAGCAGTTCATTGTGCTACAAATTTTCCTCCACAAGGCTTAGAATGACATTCATGAAGTATGTCAAAGACATCCTCCTCCGCTACACAACACATAATTCCAGTACGAAAGAGTAAACCATTAATCCAACTATATTTCCCACTAAGTACTATAAGCTTTCATCGTTCTCTTGGAGAAAAGTGGGGTGGATATTTGCATGTGACAAGATAATTAGCAATATTGGCTAACCATGGGCTCTTTACAAAAATGGTAAAAATATTTTCATTAGGAAAGACATTATCTGCAAGAATTGGTTTATTATCACACTGCAATCTAGATAGAAAATCAACAACTACGTTTTCATGTCCTATTTTGTGAAGAACAGTGATATCAAATTCTTGTAACAAAAGCAACCACTGAATCACTCATCCTATAAAAACTGGCTTATTCATTAAAAATATAATAGTAGAATGATCCATATGTACAAATACTTTATACTTAGTTATATAATGGAAAAATTTGTTCACTGCATAGACTACAACCAAAAATTCTTTTTCAGTTACAGTGTAATTTACCTCTACACCAGTAAAATTCTTATTGATATAATAAATAGAATAAAAGAGAGAATCCTCCTTTTTTCCAAGTACTGCTCCCATGGAATTTTCTGATTCATCAGTTGGATGTGGAACAACAATTCCCAATTGGGTCCTCGTAAAACTAGTGTAATTATAAGCTTCTCTTTGATTTCTTCAAAACCTTGCTGTCACTCTTGTATCCATGAAAAATCAACATCTTTACCTAGCAAAAGAAAAATAGGTGAGACAATTTTGCTAAAATTTTGAAGAAATCTTCTATAGTACCTAGCATGACCCAAAAAACTACGAACATCTTTATGAGTAGGAACAAACAAGACTTGAATTATGTTTACCTTTTTGGGATCTACCTCAATTCCTTTTGCAAAGATATAATGTCCTAAGACAATACCTTCCTTCATTAAGATGTGACATTTTTCATGACTCAAATAAAGGTTAGTATCAATACATCTTTTAAAAACCTTTTCTAGATTTTCCTTTGCTTCCTCATATGTGTCTCCATAAACAATAAAATCATCCATTTACACTTCCACACAATCATGAATCAAATTTGCAAAAATACTTAAGACAACCAGCTGGAAGGTAGTAGGAGCTTTACATAATCCAAAAGGTAAGACATTATAAGCAAACATACTCCATGAGCAAGTAAAGGTGGTATTGTCTTGGTCCTTCGGGGCTATACAAATTTAATTTTAACCACTGAATCTGTCAAGGAAAAGAACTTCTTTCTAGCAAGGGTATCTAAAACCTGATCATTAAAGGATAGTGGGAAACAGTCTTTCTTGGTAGCCTTATTAAGGGCTCTATAGTCTACACATATTCACCACTTCCCATTCTTTGTAGGAACTACTACAAGAGGTGACATCCATTGGCTATAAGAGATAAGATAGATAAATCCTACATTGAGTAACTTTTGTAGTTCATCCTTAACAATTTCTCGTAAGATAGGGTTCAATCTTCTTTGGGGTTGTCTTACAGGTCGACTTCCTTCCTCTATATAGATATGATGTGTGCAAGTGTCAAGGTGTATTTCTCTCATATCTTGGTAATCCCAAGAAAAGGCATGTTTATGGGAACACAACATAGCAATAAGGTCTTTTAACTATGAGGGACTCAGGTTGGGGTTTATATTAAGCATTTTTCCAAGTAAAACTTCCATAGCCCGAGACTGGAGAGGAGTATTTACAACAAGCAATTGGGAAGTGGATGAGGATGGATTAGAATTCGAAGATAGTAAATATAGACTATATATACAAGTTTGTGGTAATAATTGATGCAAAGTAATGAAATATTGAATAGATTGTGAATTAATAACTAATGGAAAATTCCTAAAAGGGAAATTATCATTTATACCTGAAGGAAAAATCATTGTCTCTAAAACATTATAAAAAAAATAGTAATTTTTCAAGAAATTATTAAGAACATTATCTTCTGATATTTCTTCAAATTCCCTACTTTGATCAATTGTCAAAATATGTAAAGATTCATCTAAATTACTATTGATCCATAATGGATCCTCTATTTCTAATAAAGGTTGTGCTAGAGGGCACAACATTAGTTGCTTCATTTTTTCTCCATTTGAAATCACCATGTTTCTAGACCTGCAATTAATAAAAGCATTAGCTGCAACCAACCAAGGTCTGCCTAAAATTAAGGGGTACCCCCAACTTAATTTTTGGTTGTAAAATCATAAAATCTATGGGATATCCCAAGACTCAACAAAAATGATAATGTCTTCAATCATACCTTCTGGTTTTACAAGGGAATGATCTACCATTTGCAAGACCATTGGAGTAGGTCTTAGTCCTTGAAGGGCTAGTTTCTCCTTAGTCTCATTTGTCATTACATTTATGGCTACTCCTAAATCCACGAGTGTATTTGGAATAACTATATTACCAATACGTACCTTTATCATTGGGCACCCAAGATCTACATACTTAGGAACAAAAATCTTTACCAACATCAAATCTGCAAGTTGTCCATGACTTGGACTATCTTGGGGTCTTGTTTCTTCTGTTGTTTTGTCCCACATAGTTCTTTGACTGCTCTTGTATACACTGGAACATCTCAAATGGCCTAAAAGAGAGGAATTTTAATGTTAACATTACATAATTCATTCATAAAATCAAAACCTGATTGAGATGTTTCTTGTTTTTTTGGTTGTTCTTGAAACTTATCAAGAAATGGGGGCCTTGTTTGTTCTTCTTCTAGATCCGTTGGAGAATCTTCTACCTCTGTGATAGTTGTCCCTTGAATATTCTTTCCTGATCTTAATTGTATATCATCAATTTCTAATGCATTGACAAGATAGGTCGAGTATCCTGCCACCTCATTGTTGGAAACCGGTTGAGCCACCTTATTATTCAGATTAGGTGATGGTTGTATGGGCATAGGAATTGATTTCAGTGGTTGAGTTGAACTAGATGGTTGACTAGATGATGATGGAACAGGTGGTAGGAGTTGTTAGTATTACTGATAGGGTTTTATTGCTGAAGGTGGTGGATATGGAGGAAAAGATTGATATTGTGGATATGTTGGTGGTGGCACTCGCCATGCTTGCCATGATTATGGAGCATGTGGATATTGTTGTGTCCAATGGGGTAGTGTGGAGGTTGTTGTCAGCCCACAAACCATCCAATTTGGTTTGGAAAAATGATTTTTCTAATAAGGAAAAGGACTTGGAGGTGATGCATGATAATCAGCTGGGGGAATTCCTCATGGTTGCCAAGGTCTCCTTTGGGCCATAAAGTAAACAAACTCATATGTATATTCTACTTTAGTCATACCTAAAAGAAAAGGTCTTAGAATGGCGTCTCTACTGACATCTTCCAAAGAAGAGATTTTTGTTCCTGTTGCAGGGACACTCTTCACTATTATGCTTTTTATGACAAATAGGACAAAATACAACAAGGGATTTTTCAGCCTCCTCCTGCTTCCTTCATGTATACAAGGTATTTATTTTCTTACCCATGTGACTCAGTAGGTTAATCTTGAGGTCCTCAAGCAATGTACCTAATTCTCATTTTGTAACTCCTGATGTCCCTCTGGGAGATACATGCTTTCCGGTGTACCCCCTGATTGAATGGGTGGACCTTGAATAGTTCCTACACACATCACAGATGTCATCAAACCTCAATTTGGAGATATATCCACCACCCATAAGATTTAAAATATCCAAACATTCATCCCTAATCCCCCTAAGAAAGAGCATTTTTACAGTGTCATTGCTTAACCCTATTTACTTGGTTCTTTATAGACTAAATAGAAAATGCTCCAGATAATCTTCTAAGGTCTCTTCCTCACATTACATGATGTGAAATATCTTGTCTTAGGTTTCCTTGTTCTTGCAGTATTCTTGGTATTTTTCCAAGATTTTTTTTTTCTTGTTGTCCCAATTATGGATGGTTTCACGTCCTAGTCCCATAAACCATCACAATATTGCATCCTTCAGAGTAGCTGAAAATAGTTTAAGTTTTTTTTCATCATTGTGATAGTAATAACTATGACATAAAATATCAAATTCAAAAAGGAACATATTGGGGTCTTCCATAGAAATACCTCAAAAGATAGGCAAGGCAGAGTGAGGTATATTCTTCATAGGGGAATCCTCTTCTAGATGTGCAATGGGAAACTCAAAGGTAACAAGATTTTTGTTGGCCAATGCTCTCTCATTATTGTTGTTGTTGTTGTTGTTGTTGTTCATGATTCCAACTGCCCAAGGAGTGTAGAAAGTTGTGAATGGCTTAAGTTCACTTGAATTTTTGCCACTTTGGAGCTCGTAAAAATCTCAAAATAGTTTAGCAACCTTTTTAAATGAATCTTCGAGCAACTCGTGTTGGAAAATAGAAGGAGACTCAAAGGTGGACTCAATAACACATCTTTCAATATCCAGTTCAACCAACTCTTTTTTAGATGGTATGTTCACAATTAATGGTTTTAATTTATCTTGTGAGTTTTCTTGTTGTGAACTACTCCCTATATCCTTCTTAACAAATCTACCTTTACTATATCTACTACAATTCATGCATCTATATGATTTAAAACAGAGCAAAATAAGGTTAATTACCTGGGCAAGGTCGACATTCGCACAAAAGTTTCCTTAGCGCATCGGTCCTAACTTAATTCACTAGACTAACAAGCCTTTAACACCATTCCCCAACAAAGATGCCAAAATGTTTGGACAAAAATGTGGATCAATATTATAGATAAATTAGCCTTATAATGCTATTAAATTGGAAAATACAATTAGATCAATCCTCGAGAATTGCATATTGATTTCCTTAGTTTGTTCCTAAATGTCAATCCAGGGATCGTAGACTTGTGAAAGGTGTTGCGGCTTTATACTTAAGGGTTGAAAGCAATGAATTAAGTGGGGATGAATGCAAATAACACTCTGGAAAATATTTAATTTGGATTTTATTTTTTGTTGTGATAGGAAGTTCACAGTGTGATAGGAAGTTCATAGTGCAATATGGATTTCATAGTGTGATAGGAAGTTCACAGAACATAACAAAACAAAATAGCTTTCAAAAGTAGTATATGTAGTTGAATGATAAAATAGACTGCTGAAATATTTGAACTTTTTATAACTTAGATAATAATTGCATCCAATAGTGAACTGATCACACCAATTACAAAACCATATTAACAATGAATCAACCACATTAGCCAAATATCAAAGATTTCCGAACTTAAAAGGAAACTAAATCATAAACTGATCACACCTTGTAGAATACATTTAACATGAAACAAATCACATAGCATATAAATTCTAGCTAATTCAAACACACAACAACCTCATCGAGTGTCCTAAGAGTGGGCCCTTCCTGTGGTTCACAAGGTGAGTGGAAAGATCAATTATGCTAACTCAATGTCATGAACATCTGATTCAATTCATTCTAGTTTGTTGTAGAAACAAAACATATTTCTATTCTCTATTCTCTATATCCTCTACAGTCTAAACCATAACATATTTATATATGTGATTTCTTACTATTACGGCCTATAGCTAGCACATCGAATATTATAGACTATGATTAAAAAGAGGTTATTTTTTGTTATGGCCAATGGCCAACAAATTGAATATTAAAAGTCTTTAGTTTGGCCACAGGCCACAAACCCAAAACAACATTGAAAAAAGTTTCAAAATATAATGCATAAAATAGAAATGAGCAGTTTCATAGCACATCTAACCCATCCTTTGCCTCTCCTCATGTCCTGTGATCTTCAAGGGTTATCTTCAACATGGTTGGTTCTTTCAACATGGTCGGTTCCTATCGCAAGTCATTCAGATTGGATTAATATCTCAACAATTTGGCACTTTGAAAGTATTCTTTCATTCTTTAAAACATATTAATTATTTCTTCATTCTCATAATAATTAATTGTAAGAAAAATTAGGAAAGGGAAATAAAATGAAACAAAAATGTCATAGGATTTGGACATCTTTTTCACCCATTCTTTTGTGGCATCAATGATTTGGTCACTTGAATTACCACTACTTTCAACAACTCAGTCAATATGACATGGTTCTAGTGTTGTTTTCTATTCGATTTTTTTATGGATTTTGCCAAGGATACATTCTTGGTAAGCATTATGAAGAGAAATATGATAAAGGAAATGAATAGAGGGGCACACAACTACTGGAGTTAGTACACAATGACTTGGAAAGACCATTTCCACGTCTATCTTTCAGTAGGGATAAATATGTCTTGAGATTTATTGATAATCTTTCTAGATATACTTGGGTTTACTTTCTTAAATAGAAGTATGAGGTCTTTGAGTATTTTTAGGACTTCAAATATTATATAGAGAAACAATCATGGAAGGCCATCAAGATTCAGTGTATAAATAATGGTAGAGAATATGTTAACCATTGGTTTGAATAATTTTGTGCTTTAGAAGGCATTGACTTGTAACACATAGTTACATATAGTCCTTGGAAAAATGGTGTAGTAGAGCATAAGAATAGGTCCTTCAAAGAGATAGAAAATTTTATGATACACTCCATATTGTTGGCACATCATTACTTGGTAGAGGCCATGAATTGTGCATGTTACAAAACCATGTTCCTCATCGATATGTGAAGGGGGTAAATACTTTCTAAGCTTGTACATGTCAAAAACCCGCAATGAAGCACTTTCAAATGTTTGGTTCTCTTGTATGGGACCATATTCCAAAAAATAAATGTAAGGATATGGATTCAAAAATTAAGCCTTGCATATTTTTTAGGTACCCAAATAGTTTCAATGACTAGAAGCTTCTTCATCTCACCACTCATAAGTTGTTTATTGAGAGGAGTGTTTATTTTGAGGATATCCCTTTTAGTTATTATCTTACCACTTCTCCATCCATCATTACATTGGAGACATCATGATGATAGTTATTTAAAGGACATTAATCCTCTTAATCTTGTTGAGGAGTCTTCTTCCTCCACTTTATATGGTGACGGTGATGATGAGGGTGTAAATTATTGTCATAGTCATCATTCAAAGATTGATTCTCCTCCACACTTTCCAACCTTAGGGTCTCTTTGGGCTCGTTAGACATTGTAGATAACAAGTGATTGGGTTGATGATCCATTGGATACTATAAGAACAAGGTCATAGTTTCAATGGGCTTCACATCTCTTCATTGGTTAAAATTTTGATCTATAGCTCTTTTATGAATCTTCTAGTCCCTAAGTGGGATGTTATATGCAAGAAAAGTTTAGTTCCTTAGATAGGAACCATACATGGGATCTACTCCCCCTTTGTAGGGGAAGGAAATTTGTTTGATGCAAGTGGATCTATCAAACAAATTATTATTACAGATGGGTGAATTAACAAGCATAAGGATCACTTGGTCACTAAAGGATTCTCTCAAGTTCTCAACATTAACTACTCTAAGACTTTTATGCCAATTTCTGAAATGAATTCCATCCTACTTGTCCTTTCTATAGCTACAACTCACCATTGGAAAGCTCATCAAAGGGATGTGAAGAGTTCCTTCCTTCATGGTGACCTTCAGGAGGAAATTTACATGGAGCAGCCATAGGGGTTCATTCAGGATCCTTCAATAGTTTTCCAACTTCAAAAGTTTATCTATGGCCTCAAACAACCTCCTTGAGCTTGGTATGCTAAGATGGATTCCTTCCTTCTAATAGTTGGGTTCACTTGATGCCATTTCAATTTTAATGTATACATTTTGTAGTAGGATAACACTCTCAAATTTTTGGTTCTTTATGTTGATGACTTTTTACTCATAGAGATCACTCATCCATCATTAATCCAACAAAAACTACTATACATTCAATATATTTATGATGTTAAACTTAGGCCTTTTGTATTACTTCTTAGGGATTGAAATCACTCATTTATCTTCAGGTATCTTAATTACATACCCTAAGTATTCTCTTGATATTCTCTCCATATTTTATATGGCTGACAGTAATATTGCATTGGCTCCATTTTTGTTAGGGGTCAAACTTGAGGCTAAGTGTTCTTCACCCTTGGTTAATAGAACTTTATATTGACAACTTATTAGGATTATCATCTAATTGACTTATATGAGGCCCAACATCTCATATGTTGTAGATATGGTATGTTAATTCATGTAGGAGCCTCATGAGTTACATTTTAAAGTAGCTAAGTGGATTCTCCACTATATTCAAGGTAGTTAGTTATGGAACTCAATATGCACTGTGTGTGGATATTGACTTGGTGAGCCACATAGATTCATATTGGGTAGGGGATTCTTAGGATCATAAGTCTACTTCATGGTATTTCTTTTCATTTTTTTTTGATCCATTTTATTGGTCAAGTAAGAAGTCAGTTGCAATTGCTCTGTCATCTACAAACATTGAGTATTGAGAGGTAATTAATGTCATCACTGATGCCATTTGGCTTTAAAATATTCTCATTGAGTTCTTCATTCCATTAAAAATCCTAGAATAATCCTTTGTGATTATCAAAGTATGATACAAACTCAAGAATCTAGTCCACCACCAATAAACAAAACACACTGAGAATCATATGCACTACATTCCAGAGTTGATTCAAGAAAACACCATTGATCTTAAGTGTGTCGACGAGTATTTTTGCACATCACAACACATAAAAAACATGAGGTATTCACTATCTCTCTTGAAAGGAAATCTAGCCTCAAAACTTTAGAAGGATAACCCTAAGGCTTTAATAGTCAAGTATTGACTTTGCAAAAATGACTTAGTGGTTTTATGCTTTGCTGTTTACAAGGGGCCTTACAATCACTTAGCTAGAACTTAAACAATGAGGGTTTGTAAGATCTAAAATTGTTATGAAAACCTAAGAACGTTTCCATATCTAAAATCTAAAAATAATACTCAACATTTGATTAATACAGGTGATGCTTTTCTTTCTAAACTAACTCAGTTTTAAAATAAAATATAAATATAGGGTGAGAAGAGATTAAGCTATGAAAACCTAAGGACAATGAAAATAATAGTTAGTGCTATAGATAGAAAAATATGACAAGCTATCATTAGGTCCTAACACTTTAGTGAATAAACACATCAATATATCGACCGGGTAGTGTCCAACGACTATATGCAATAGAAGACATCTCAACTTTTCTCTCTCAAGTTTCCTAAATATTAATCAATTGAATAAAATTTCTAAGCTAAAGGGCCTCTAAAATTGAAAGCAATGAATCATCTGTCTAGAAAGCGAAAAATGACTCAAACCAAAAAATAAAAAACTATAAATCTGAAAAGCATCACCACTAAACTAGAAAGCATGGAAATGATTAAACTAAAGAATGCATAAATTGCTGAAGAAGTAAAATATGTAAAGAAATTAGGAAACATTTATCTAATGCAAAATATAACAAACCAACTGCTAACATAAAATGATTCAACAGAATCAACTGAAGAAAGGTGCTCTGGACATTCAAATGTTAAGTTCAGAAACTATGGACTTAGCTACAACCTGCAGGCTTGAAACTAATAGCATAACATATACTCATGAAAATGAACTGCACTTCCAATTATTATGTACTAAAAGAAAATATAGAATAAGGAAGAGAATATTTATCTATCTATCTTTAACCCTCGAGTGGCCAGCTCTCGGGTGTGTCTACAACTATCTCAGATCACATGCATTGGAAATCTCTAAAGTTACTTCATTCAAAAGACCTCATTCACATTGCTCAATAATTCAAAGAGTGGTGGGAAAAGTCATTTTTATTCATATGGTAGTTTTTACTCAAAAGACATATTGGCAGCATAACGATAATCTTCTGTCTATTCATCATTTGCAACAGTTACATATTTATATAAAAATGACTAACAAAATCCTACTCTCCAGTTGATAGAGTCTTTTTAATAGATTTCCCATAACAGATGGAATTTAAAGCCCATGACATACAATATTAAAGAGGCTCGCATGAGCCATAAAGTTTTTGAAACTGAAAAATAACAAAATTATGAAGACTCGACCCATATTGTGTGCTCCTAAAATTCCGACGCCCGCTCACTTGTTTTCAAAAGTATTAAGATCCATGTTCATTTCCATTTTGAACGGAATGGTGATTGGGAGTGGAGTTGACCTACAAGATTCTCAGAGAATAAACCATTAAATCAACATAAGTAAGCTTAATTCACCTAACTTCAAGAAGTAAAGTTTGTGTTGGCCTCCTATAATGATTTAACAACTAAGCCCTTACAACTGTGATTCAGAGATTGGACATCTAAACTGAATAGCCGTTCAATCATCATGAAGGTTTGTTTAACTTGTCAACCCAGGGACGTGAACTTTAAATGGGTCAGCATAGTATGTGCACTAAGGATCCCAAGTAGCCATATTCATTCTATAACTAAGAAAAACATAATGCTAAAGGTAAATTGCTTAGAAGGAAATAACATAATTACTAAACATCAACCAAAAACTATGCTAAGTTTAAATGCATGACAAAAAATGAAAATCTAAGGAAATAAACTAGAAACTACTCTATCTGCATTGGTTGCAGGAACAGGCATAAAATGGAATTCTAGTGGCTGCAGGAACAGTTAGTGCGAGATTCTTAACTAATTACTAAATAGAAAGTAATAACTAAACTAAACTAAACTAAATGACAGAATGCTCACCAAGTGGCCCCCCTTGGATGAGTATCCTCTAAAAATAATGTAAACTCAAATGCATAGACTTATAGCTTCATCTTATTCATTGGAAAACATGAGTACAATAGAGCAATGTAACTGTATTGCTGAAAACTAAGAATGCAAGTACATCATCAGATTGCACAACCTTTTGAGAAGGAGCATCTGACTCTTATTTATAGGAAAAGAAGCTACTAGCTAAACAAGGCGGTAAACTCCACAAACTGGGAGGACGCCACTTTAGGGAAAGCAGAGAAAGTGGAGAGGTGGTTATGCATGCATTGAATCTAGTCAGATGTGCTTGCCTCAACGCAGATTTAGAACAAAGGTAACACCTATATTCACTCAACAACAATAAAGATCATTTACAAGGCAGTTACAACTCGGTTTGCATGAGGAATCTCCTGTTGTCGACCTCTTTGAATGATTCCCTTCATTGACCTTTGCATGACCACTTTATTAACCATTATGGTGAATGCCCATCTGGTGAAATATTCTCAATCTAGTGGCATCAAATCATATCTACATGGCAATATTAGTATGCACAATAATCACATATTTGTAACTATCTTAAAGAACATTCATTAATCCACATGTAGAATTAACACAGATAGTCCATATAACATGTCAATGTCATTAAAGATTTGCAGAGATAAAATTAGGCCCAATGTCTATGGTTTTGAGGAAATACCAACATTCAAACATCAAGGTTCATGACAATTTCAACAAATAGATCATAAATTCTACCAAAATTAAACCATAAACTAGGCTCATCATCCCCCCCAACCTAAGGTTTTGTTGGTCTTCCAGTAGGGGAAGGGTTGTTCTTTTGCTTAGTCAAAGCCCTGAAATTTGCAACCACCAACTGTCCCACATCAGTGGTTGCTATGCGTGAATCAAGATCCTAATAAAACCCTTGTTGTCTATCCAATTGGTTCCATCTTTGTCTCTCTACAACAATATCATAGTTGTAAAACATGTAATTTGGCATGGGTCACATCAGGATGGGTGGCTGAAAAGTCAGTGGAAGCCAGAATCATCCTTTTGTCCTCCCAATCTATATATATTTTTCAATTCTTTTAAGTGTTGCAACATAGTTCTGTATAGTGTGGGGCTTAGATTGCTTTAGCTCATCAGTTAGGCTGTTCCATCTTTGTGACATGTATCTTCATAGCTTCCTCTTTTACTTTTTCCACCACCTCATATTCACTGTAAACTGTTTCTATCTAGGGCATAATCCTATTACCATAGCTAGGTCTGAGAAGCATTTTGTGCCATTCTCTATAAATGTCCCCTGGATTTAGCCCTGATGGGTAGAGGGATGTTGGATTCCAATTTCTTATAAGCTCCATATTGTTGTCCCCAACTGATCTCATTTTGTACCCAGAACATAAATGCCCTTAATTGGACATCCCCAACATATAACAGTGGATTCCAATCATGGTCTTGAGTTACAGCATAATTGTGCAAATAAAATTCACACAACAAATTCTTCATTTCAAGGGAAGCAATCCGATAAGCATTGAAAAATTCAATAGGAGTCTCAATAGAAGGGTTCAAACCCGAGACAATCCTTGCCAGCTTAAAAGAAATATTTTTTCCTTCAAATGCAAAGCATAAACCCTTGGAGGGGCCCTACATTCTACTATTTGGGGTACCAAGGCTGTCATATGATCCACCTTCTTCTTTAAAGTAGTAATTTCTGCATCCTTGTCTTCAATCTCCTCATCTTTCTTTTGGATTTCTTTCTTTAGCCTATGTTTCTCTTCTTTCCATTCCTCTTCTCTTCTTTGAATCTCTTTCCGTAAATGCATAGCTACGATGTGCATTGAAAAAGAAGGGGGGTTATGTATTCCTACTAGCATTTTTCCTAGCACTGATGCTTGCTCTTCATATAGTACTAGCTGTAGGGATTCAGGTTGTTTAGTCAATTCCAACTACATGGCCTCTTGTTCCTATTCTTGCTCATGCTGCAGGATCTCTTATTGCAGGAAATCCTGATTTTCCTCATACCCTTGATTCTCAACTTGTTCTGCAATATCAAAAAGATCTGCAGTGTTATGTTTGCTGCTTTCTCAAATATATCCTCTTCCTCGACATTCACCTACCCCATTGGAGCTTCTATGTCCCCTTGTGATATTTCTCTAGACTTTGGGCTTTCCTGCGGAGGCATATCAAAGGCTGGCCTAGTTGGTCTTGATTTCCTAGAAGGGCTTTCACATTTTTCTTTGGCTATAGGATGAATAGTGTCAATCTTCCGCTTCTTAGATCTTGCTACTTCTTTTTCTGCTGGTTGCTTTTTAGCTTTTCCTTTTCTTATTTCTACTTCTCTCTTCTATGCCCTAGTTTTCATTAGGATGCCAAGTGGAACATCATCATCAAAATATGGGGAGGAACTCTCTTTTTCTGAGTGCTCTATCTCAGAAGAGCTAATTTTTATGGGCTATTCTGCTGCAAGAGGGTTTGCACTAGGGCCTGATCTAGAGGTTGAAGCACTAGGAGTGGCTTCAACCATGCCCAATCTCCTACTAGACCTACAGGGTTGAGGTAAAACCCTAGGTCACAAATGATCAGATCTAATTTGATCGATATTTATGAATTCTTCCCAAGTCATCTCATATACATCATGTAGAGACTTCTCAACTAACAATTTAATCAAACAATGGTGGGAAACGAAACTGTCCCTACCTTTCTAAATCTCAACTGCAATGATTGAAAGAAGGTGGTAAAGCACGTTCGACACATTCATCCTCCTCCTGTGCCTCATGTGATTCAAGAGTTTAAAGTGCACAAAATGTAGATTTGACTGGCATCCTTCACAGGTGATATATTTTATAACATGAACAACTACTTGCTTCCATGGCTTAGACATATAGGTTCTTTTTGCACCTTGTTTGTCCACACTCAATGGAGGGTCGCCAGGTTTTGTATATTCGGACCTAGCTGACTTGGCGTCTCTGGAAGCAGGGTAATTTTCACCATCGGAAGGCAACCCTGTAACCTCTGCAATTATTTCTTCAGTAGCCAATATTTCCATCCCTTTTACCATGGCTTTTCCCTCAAATAATGTCTGGGAAAATTCTAATGCAATGTCTTCATTAAAACCATTCAACTTCATGAAATAGTCTAATTAGCCACAGTTTCTTAATTCAGCTTGTGAAGGTGCATCCTGTAGTAATACATCATGAACCGTGGGTTCATTCCTGATTAACCCACCTCCCATTGTCTGTAATCGACAATCACTTTGCAAATTTTCCTTCCTGCAATACTGCCAAATTTCCAACACCAATGTCACATGAATTTTCCTTTTCTGTTTTACCTTTTCTTTCTTTCTATTTTACCTTTTGGTGACTTAATATTTTGATAAGATCAATAATGGAAGTAAATGAATAATAAAGGAAGATTATGATGGAGAAAAATGGCGGCGACAGTTGGTGTCACCTCACATGTATGAGCCGTCATCTTACTCATAATTAAAATTGGCTCGATTTAAACTTGCTGACGTAAACCAATATGGACTGACATGTGGGAAAAGTACTCACATATTTTTCCCTCCCTCCAACCTAAATTTGAGCATGTTTCCTCACATGCGAGGTGGTAAGGATGATTTGACAGGGACAAGGAATAATAACATGCTATGGTGAATGCCCATATTAATTCACAACAATTAAATGAATGCACTAAAGACAATTAATAGATAGCAATTAATGTGCACATACTTGGATTCATGGAAGATTCTTTGCAAAGATTGTGGAGAAAGTTCTAGTCATCTTTTATGAAATAAGTTAAGCAATTAATGAAAATGATGTGGAATGAGGTGAAGTGGAATGAAGTGAATTGATGGAAGAGAGAGAAAGGTGGAGATGGATGGGTGGATGGGTGGATGGGTGAAGAAGTGGACTGCCATAGAAGTGGAAGTCTTTATTATGACAAGTACATACCTTAATTAGCTAGAAGAAGGGACACTAGGTCCACTTGCTTCGGCTGCAGGAAGCTCGAGTGTTGCATACTGAGTGAATTGCTGCAGGAACTCCTCTTTGGATGTTGGCTTGTGATATAATCTGAGGCGATGAACATTGAAAAGCAACTTAAATCTGACTGGGTCAATAGTAGTGAGCTGAACAACACCATTGGGGTATACTTCAACAACTTCATATGGTCCTAGCCACCTTGTCTGCAATTTTTTTGCATTATCCTGATATCTTGAATCATAGAGGAAGGCCCAATCTCTTGGTTGGAATTTATTGTCCTTGATGAATTTATCATGCCACCTGATTCTCTGATTCTGCACTACCTCTGTGTGATGCAAGGCTGCTCTCCTCATCTCATCCAAAGCATTCAACTGCAAGATTCTTTCTCTTTGTACCTTAGAGATATCCATCCCCAAGTCTATTGCAGTCCTAAGAGTCTTATGTTCAAATTCAATGGGAATCATAGCTGTCTTTCCATACAAAAAATCAAATGGAGTGAAGCCTGTAGTTGTCTTCTAGGTTGTCTTATAGGCCCAAACAACTTTTGGCAGCCTGTTTTCCCAATCCTTTTTATGAACAACCATTGTTTTGGTCAGGATGGCTTCAATCTCCCTGTTAGTCACCTCAACTTGGCCATTGGCCTGGGGGTGATAAGGAGTAGAATTCCCGTGTCTTATGTTGTACTCATTGACCAGTGCTACAAAAAGGGTTGATGTGAATTGAGCCTCTTGATCAGTCACTATCTCTCTTGAAACTCCATACCTTGTGAAAATCTCCTCATAAAGAAATTCAACAACCTTATTGTCCCTTGCATGCTTCATGGCCTTAACTTCTTCCCACTTAGTTACATAATCAGTGCAAACTAAGATATAAGACTTACCATTTGATGGAGGATCAATGGGTCCCACAAAATGTAGTCCCCATTTGTCAAATGGAGTGATTAATACCTGAGGGAAAAGTGGCATCTCATCAGATTTGGTTGGTCTGCCCATCCTCTGGCATCGATCACATTTTCTTGTATACCTTCCTGCATCATTGTGGAGTATTGGCTAGTAATATCCTGTGTTCAAAATCTTCATTGTTGTCCTCTTGGCTACAAAATGTCCTCCACGGTTCGTTGTGGCATGCATGCAAAATATCATATGTCTCATCTTCTCTCACACATTTCCTCATGACATGGTTTGACCCAGTGTAAAACAAACATCCAGTAATCCATGAAAAGGGAAAATATTTTTCAATGAGCACCCTTCTCTCTTTTGGAGAGAAGTGAGGAGGAACTCTCCCAAATAATTAGCTATGTCAGCATATCAGTGTGTTTGCACACTGATGGAGAATAGATGCTCATCAGGAAAAGAGTTGTCTATGGCTTGATTGTCTTTTGATGTAGTCAACCTTAAAAGAAAATTTGCAACAACATTGGCCTTCCCTGGTTTATCCACAATGGTTATGTCAAACTCCTGCATCAACTATAACCATCTTGCCAACCTACCGGTTATCAAGGGTTTATTCATGAGATATCCAATGGCTGCATGATCGGTGTGCACAAAGATTTGATAGCCTATTATGCAGTGCCTGGATTTGTTTAGGTCATAGATCACTACCAACATTTCTTTTTCTGTCACTGTATAGTTGAATTCAACTCCTTGCAAGTTTTTGCTAACAAAATAAATGGAATTTTCAATAGCTCCTTCTTTCTATCCTAAAACTGCTTCTATGGCATAGTCTGATGCATCTGTATGGATGTGAAAAGGAAGCTCCCAATTAGGTCCTTTGATTACAGGAGCATGAGTCAAAGCTGTCTTCAAATCATAAAATGCTTTGTCACAGTCTTCTGTCCATTGAAATTTAGCATCTTTGGTGAGAAGAGTATACAATGGTGTTGCTATTTTGCTGAAATCCTTGATGAACTACCTATAATATCCTACATGTCCCAAGAAACTCCTAACATCTTTTTGTTTTGCAGGTGTGGACAAATTTGTGATCACCTCAATTTTTGTAGGGTCTACTTGAATTCCTTTGTGAGAGATGTAGTGTCCAAGAACTACACCTTCCTACATCATCATGAAACACTTTTCACTATTTAGAGAGAGATTGTGATCTTCACATCTTTGTAGGACTTTCCTGAGATTCTCCAGTGCTTCATTGAAAGCAGCACCATAGGTGGTGAAATCATCCATATAAATTTCCATGCAATCATGAGAAATGTCTAAAAATATGCTAATGACTGCCCTTTGAAAAGTTGTAGGTGCATTGCATAAGCCAAATGGAAGTACCGAGTAGGAATATGTTCCCCATGGATAGGTAAAGGTAGTCTTCTCCTGGTCCTTAGGTACAATTTGGATCTGGTTGTAGCCACTAAAGCCATCCAGAAAAGAAAAATATTGCTTTCCTGCAAGTGAGTCCAAAACTTGATCTATGAAGAGTAAAGGAAAATGGTCCTTTTTGGCAGCAGCATTAAGTTCCCTGTAATCAACACAAAATTTCCATTTCCCTCCTTTCTTGGGAACAATCACCAATGGAGAAACCCACTGGCTATCTGAAATGGGGTAGATAAATCTTGTATCTAGAAATTTCTGTAGCTCTCCTTTTACAATTTCTCTTAGTGTAGGGTTGATTCTTCTTTGTGGCTGTCTAACTGGGGTGCAATCATCTCTGATATAAATTCTATGAGTGCAAAGCTTAGGGTCCAATCCCTTCATCTCATGATAGTCCCACACAAATGCATGCTGGTGGGTCCTCAATAAGTTTTTCAACAACAACTGTTGTTCTTCATTCAATTTGCTGTTAATATTCAGATATTTTCCTTCTGACTCCTGTACTTGTGTAGTTAACTCTATCATAGCTGCTTCATTAACACATGGTACCTTGAGTCATATGGCAGCAATGTATGGGACATACCTGTTGCTGCAGGAAGTCCAGCTGTAGGAAGAGCGGCTGTAGGAAGAGTGGCTGCATGAAGTGCGTCTGTAGGAAGAATGGTTGCAGGAAGAGTAGGCAGAAGTGTCCTAATTGGAACAATAGAATGGGAAGATGATGCTTCCTCCACTTCACAATGATTCTGAATGATGTTAGCCAATACTTCATCTTCATCTTGAGGTTGCATGAAAGATATTCCTCCTAACATCACAAGCTGCGCCACATAACTAACTTCCTCGACCTCTTCACCAACATGTGGCCATACAGGATTATCCTCATCATGGGATGGCTGAGCAGGAGGATAAAGAGCAAAATTTTTGGTGTTCTTTCCACCAGAAATGGTCAAGTCTCCTGTCCTGCATCCAATATATGTATCTACTGTTGCTAACTATGGCCTTCCAAGAATAATGGGATACCCGCCTAGTGTGGATTTAGGAGAGAGAATCATGAAATCTGCTAGGTACTCCCATGAGTCTAGAATTACCACAAGATCCTCTACTATACCATCAAAATTAATGGTAGAACTATCAGCAAGCTACATGACAGTAGAAGTATGTCTCATGATTGCAACATTTAGTTGTTGTGTAGGATATCCTTAGTCATTACATTGATTGCTGATCCCAAGTCAATCAGAGCATTCTTTATTTGGATCCCATTTATAACAAATCCTACCACAGGACTACCTGGGTCATTGTACTTAGGGACGACCACTTTTCCAAGCATGATGTCAGCTAGCTATCCCACCACATGAACTGTAGTGGGGTCTTTCTTCTTTCTGCCTAGTTTCTTGAGGCATGCTTCCTTGATTGCCTTGCCATAGATTGGAACATCTTTTATGACATGAAATAGGGGTATCTGGACACATATATGCTTCAACTGATCTATAATGTTAAAATTTGTGTCCTCCTTTTCTTCCTTCTTCTTGGCAACCTACAATCTCTAAGGAAATGGTGGTTCTTGTTTAGTCTACTTGACTGGGACTGGTTCAAGATTTTTAGGTGCACTGAGCTAAATGGGGGTATTCAGAGGCTCCTCTTATTCCACAGGAAGCTTAGTGATAATAGGTGTGGAAGGAGCTGGTATACTAGTTCCTAAATGCAAGTGGATGTCACTCACACTCATAGTACATGCAGGGAATTGATTTGAATCAACAAAGTATACATGCTACTACTATGGTTTGTTATTTGGATTGGGTGTGGGCTGAGCTAGTAGCTGAGTAGGTTTAGGTGGATTTGATCTTAGATTAGCAGGAGGAGGAATTATAGTAGGTTGTTGGGGCTGAGAAGGTGGCTGCATGTAGCTATTTGGTTGGTTTGGCCATTGTTGTCCTCCCCTCCATTGATTTGTTTGCTGCTAATTTCCTGGGGGTGGCTTCCAATTTCCTTGAAACTGTTGCCAATTCCCCTGAGGTTGCTGCCACTTGGGTGGAGAGTTTTGATGATTAGGATAGGTATTTGGAGGGTTACTCCAAGGTTGTGGTGGATAGCCTCCATAATTGGATGGATATGAGGGCTGCCATTGGTTACTAGATGAATAAGAATTGAAATATGGCCCAACAAAAGAGAGTGGATCTGGTGGCATACCTTGTCTTGGAGCCCAAGGCCTCCTTTGTGCAACATAGTAGAATTGATCTTCTTCAATCTGAATTAGCTTGAACTTGGGTGTAATATCCTTGCTTTCAATATTAGCTACCATCTTGCATCTACAATCCTTCTTCTTTTGTCTGCAATGGGGGAAATACTCTGCCAATGTTGCCTCTGCCTCCTTTTGTTTCTTCTTGGCCTGAAGTGCATCCAACTGAGTAGCTAGATTGTTTATAATGTCTTGCTTGAAGTCTGCCAGCAAATGAGTAATATCCATTCTTGAAACTCCATTGGTAGATGACTTACCCATGGAAGATTGGTAAGCTCTCCCTTTCTTTGAAGTTGCCCTAGAGTAGTTCTAGCATATCTTCTTGATATCCTCCCAAGGAACTTGGGAGATATCAGGTCCAAGGCATCAGTGTAGTTATCATTAATTCCTCTTAGGAAAAACAACTTTTGTGAGTCTTCATTGAGTGTATGGTGTGGATATTTTTGTAGGCAAAAAAAAAACCTTGTAATATAATCCTCTAGGTTCTCATCTTCCTTCTGCTGCATCCTAAAAATATCACCTCCGCTCATGTCACTGCCCCTACAATACTTCTTGTATTTCTCAAGGAATTTTTCCTTCATGTCATCCCATGTCTCCACAGTATCTCTTCCTAGGCTCATGAACCATCTTAATGCAACTTCTTTCATAGTGGTAGGAAATAGCTTAAGCCTATGGTCATCAGTGGTATAGTCATAACTCTTGTAGAGTATATCAAACTCAAACAAGAAGGTATCAAGATCTTTTATGACTAGTCCATAAAACTCGGGAAGGACTGAAGAAAGGATATTTTTGAGGTTGTCTACTTCATTCTGATGAGAAATGAGGAAAATAAAAGCTGATTGGTTAGGTTTGTTTCTATTTGCATCACCCATGCCTACTTGATGTAGTTCCAAAGAAAAGGGATTCTCATGCTGACTTTGGTCTTCAAAGGAAACTTCAGAGCTAGTCAGATTAGGAAATGAATCAACAAAAGGGTGTGGATCTTCTTCTTCTCTTGGAAGGTTCTGATATTCAACTAGCTGGAATGGATTAGGATTGTTAGGAAGGAATCTCCCATAAGCATCTCTTCTCCTTCCTCTATGCATGCGGTATCAACTCACTATCAACCAACTCACACAAAGAATTGGTAAAGAATAAGGGGGGTCATTACTTCCTAAATGAGGGGTATACTAAGAACAAATTTCAAAAATACTACAGCAAGAAAAACTATCAATGACTCCAAAGAACTCCCTATTTTGACACCATCCCCGACAACGGTGCCAAAAATGTTGGCCTCCTACAATGATCTAACAACTAAGCCCTTACAAATATGATTCAAAGATTGGACATCTAGATTGAATAGTTGTTCAATCATCATGAAGGTGCATTTAACTTTTCAACCTAGGGATGTGAACTTGAAATGGGTCAGCACAATATGTGCACTAAGGATCCCAAGTAGCCATATTCATTCTACAACTAAGAAGAACATAATGCTGAAGGTAAATTGCTTAGAAGGAAATAACATAAGTATTGGACATCAACCAACAACTATGCTAAGCTGAAATGCATGACAAAAATGAAAATATGAGCAAACAAACAGGAAATTGCTATGTCTGCTTTAGGAATAGTCACATAATGGATTCTAGTGGCTGCATGAATAGTCAATGCCAGATTCTTAACTAATTACTAAACAAAAAGTAATAACTAAACTAAACTAAACTAAAGGATGAAATGCTCACCAAGTGGGCCCCCTTGGATGAGTATCCTCTATAACTAATGCAAACTCATATGCATAGACTTATAACTTAATCTTATTCATTGGAAAACATGAGTACAATAGAGCAGTGTAACTATATTGCTGAAAACTAAGAATGCAAGTACATCATTAGATCGTGCAACCTTTTGAGAAGGAGAATCTGACTCTTATTTATATGAAAAGAAGCTACTAACTAAACAAGGAGGTCAACTCTACGAACTAGGAGGATGCCACTTTAGGGAAAGCAAAGAAAGTGGAGAGACGACTATGCATGCATGGAATCTGGTCAGACGTTCTTGCCTCAAATTTTTTTTAGCACAACAGTAATGCCTATATTCGCTCAACAAAAATAAAGATCATTTACAAGGTGGTGACAACTTGGTTTGCATGAGGAATCTCCCACCGTCGACCTCTTTGAATGATTCCCTTCGTTGACGTTTGCATGACCACTTTATTAACCATTATGGTGAATGACCAGCTGGTGGAATCTTCTCAATCTAGTGGCCTCGAATCATATCTGCATGACAATATTAGTACACACAATAATCACATATCTGTAACTATCTTAAAGAACATTCATTAATCCACATGTAGAATTAACACACATAGTCCATATAACATGTCAATGTCATTAAAGATTTGAAAAGATAAAATTAGGCCCAATGTCTATGGTTTTGAGGAAATATCAACATTCAAACATCAAGGTTCATGACAATTTCAACAAATAGATCATAAATTCTACCAAAATTAAACCATAAACTAGGCTCATCAGTTTGCACACTTATTCATAAAAAGAGCAATTATTTTTCCTAAAGGTAATCAATTGGCAGGGTAATTTGGGCTGAAAGGTTTAGATTTGCATATTGAGTCCATTATGTTGATGAGGTTATTTTTACCTCATGATTTCCTTCCCTTCCTAAGCCCGGTAAGTCCTTCTGCTCTCTGGTGTGCCCCCTGTCCTTCATTCCTCTTATTCATCTCCTCATACTTGGCACTGAGATCATACAAATATCATCTGCCTCTGTATCCAGTGGCTCTAGGTTCCTCAAGAATCCCTGATGAAAAGCGACTCTTTGTTTCCACCTGGAAAAATTGTCCTCACTTTGGTCTAGATTGGTATATACTGAAGGAGGTGGTGAAAGAAGCAAGGGGTGTTGGAAAATTTTCCTCAAGCTTATTGACATGAAACTCCTAAAAGAGAAAAATCTGTGAGACCCTCAGAATGTCTTACTGACCAGCATTTGTGTTCAAAAGATTAAAAGTCACTGGGACTTTGGTTTTGTCTTACCGACGGGAGTCATCGGCAAGACATGGCTATCGCTGTGAAATTCCTATCTCTTTCTATCTAGGAAGACCTCTTGCTGATGGGTTGATTCTTGGTGATTATCGGGGAGACTCTTGGCGACAAGTGGCATCGAGGAGAGGTATGAACCTTCAGAGTGACTCATTCCGACAGAGTATGTCTCGCTGACGATTTTACACAAGAATGTTATCGGGGTGACATGAAGGCTTAATAAGAGTCTAAGTGACAGTGGATGTCTCGCTGATAGGTATACCTTTGGTGAGAACTCTTGCCGATGGATGTTTCTCTCGCCGGCAGGCTGGTGCATTCGGTATGACCTCTTGGCGATAGCGTTTCTCTTGCCGAATGTTCTGTGATCTGTGTGAATTCTTTCCGATAGAGGATATCTCGTCGATGGATTTCTATTTTCTGTGAACTCTTAGCAATAGCGAAACTTTTGCCGATAGATCTGCACGAGATGGACATCGGTGTGAAGTCTTAGCGATAGCGATGGTCTTGTAGATAGTTTTGCAGTGGACATCGGTGAGATGTCTTGCTGATAGAGTGGGTCTGGCCGATGGTTTTTCATTCAATATGATCTCTTGCCAATGGTGCTGGTCTTGCCGATGGATATCAGAGTGACATTAACTGTCGATGAAATCTCCTAGACTCTTGCCGATGGACAGTTAGTTTTCTTGTGATATCGAGGAGACTTGTTTTGTTATCAGTCTAACTTCTTAGGGTGTTGCCGATACCTTTGGTCTTGCCAATAGCTATGTGATCCGGAATTTTGGCATCGGGGAGACACGGTCTAGTGTCTCACCGACATGTGATACAGTTGAACATTTTGATCGAACGTCTATCCTATGTGGTGTGTTATGAGCCAATGAGAGAAGCATAATGTGAACCATTGGCAGTTGAATAGTTGCGACTATTCTGTTGTGGAAAATGAACAGGCCGTGAGTAGAATGGATTACGCTATGCAATGGTCAATGATGGTGAACTGTTTGATGGGGATAGAGTTGTTTGATTGAACATGAATTGATCTGAGTGGGTTCATTGTATGCATTTGAGAGCATTGTGAGGTTAATGTTACTGCTGTAAATTGATATCAGAAAGTGAAGTCTGTACTCTATATGTAATTTTATTTATTGTAATACAAAGAGGCTTTTCTTGGTGTGGTGGGGTTTTCTCCCGTAAGGGTTTTCCCACGTAAATCTGGTGTCCAATTGTGTATGTGTTCTCTTTTTTGTTATTGTTTTCATGTGTATCTTATTGAACTATGATTGCAAAATTGAAAGTCACCTCTGTATTCTTCCCTGAGGTTTTGATGTTAGGAGATTTTGTTCCGCACCTAAGCTTTCCTTACAAGGGGGGTCTATACCTCATACCAATCCAATTAATCTTCAATTCTTCAAGAATTTTGGCCAAAGCTACTGCTCTTCCATAGGACCATCTAATATTAAGGGGTGAAATTATTTCCCTTTTCTTGAGATGCATAGGGAGAGTGGTATATTACTCTTCACATGCATGCCATGCTGGTCCTATTAATTGTGGCCCTTGTTCCTGAAAGTGATCATGACACAGCCAGAGGTTGTTATTGTATTTGACCTGTACTTCCTTTTTAAGTCCAACACCCAAAAATTGTGCCTTGAAAGAGAAAGGCTTCATATGAGGATACCTTATTTACAACCCCATAGTCCTTTTTGCCTGTGCATATTCTGTTGATCTATCTTGCCAATGAAGTTGATTTTTCTTTGTAGACAAGAATGATCTCAATTCTACTTCTCCCACAAAGAATTTAATAAAGAAATTTGTATATTTATCTAAGAGAAAATTATGAACAAAGAACTCACACAACAAATTTTGCTGTTCAGGGAGTGACTCAACAAATATTTTTATAAATTCTTTGTCATCAGGATCATGTGGCTGGTTTTGGTGAATTCTTTGCAATTTCCATCATAAAAGCTATCCATTAAGAAACATGGAGTACAGTCTAGATGGTCTTCTATAGGCTAATAGTAATTCACCAATTTCACAGGCATCTTGTTTACCCCTATATGCCCGATGAAAAGATTCTTTTAACATTACCAATTCCCTCTTTAACCTATTATTCTCAAATTCCACATCCCTGAAGAGATAGAAATGCTCTATCCATTTAATTAATATTGGAGGAATGCATACCTGGAACCAATCTATAACAATAGGTTGAGTTTGTGTCCCTTTTGATTCCATGACTGGTTGAGTGTCACTCTCCTGTAGATTTTGTTCTAGCTCCACAATTTTACTCATAGAAGCATTTAATTCAATTTCCTGTCTATTCTTTTCTTCATCAAAAGCACTAAATAATTGCATAAAATTATTTTTCAAGTCTTGAATACACTTATCTTTATCACATAGAGCACCCTGATGTTGCTTATCCTGTTGATTCCATTGCTGAATCTGAGCTTGTCTTTTTCCTCCATTTGTGCTGTCAATTTTGCAATTTATTGGTCTCTTTTATGTACAATGGCAGTTTGCACCTCAATCTCTTCTTTTTGTTGGCTAATTTCTGCTTCATCATCATATAGCTTGGTTCGCAATCCCACAATTTTTGCCTTTAACTTTTCTAATTATTCATTTCTTTGACTAGATTCTATATCCCCTGTGTCCACAGAGAAGGATGAATGAGGAATTTCCTCATCAGCATGAGGCACATTTTCCTCCTTAGTGTCCTCAGGAAGGGATGAATGAGGCACTTCTTCCACTCCTTCATCAACATGAGGTACATTTTCTGCCTTAGTGTTCTCAGGAAAAGATGAGTAAGGAACTTCTTCTATTTATTCATCAATATGATGTACATTTTCTTCAACTTCTGGTATGCTCCCTACTTTGTCAAGAAAAGGACAGAATCCACCCATAGGTTCATCTTGATTCTGCTTTGAATGTGGCCATTGTATTTTCTCCCCTTCCTGTTCTTTAGGTGATAGGGTTTCCTTGTCTTTTTCCCTAGGAAGTTGATCCCATTGCTTTTCTATTTCATTTATTTTCTCATTATCAGGTGCACTATCAATTTCTACCACCTTTATTGGAGTCCTAGCCTTCTTCCTTTTTCAAGTACTACCCACGTCTTGAGGTTCGGTTTCATTGGCCCCTGAAGATAACCTTTTACTCCTTTGTAGAGGAGGAGTTGCTTGAAAAGTAATTTTACTTCATTTCTTCTTCTGAGGAGGAGGCTCCTCTTCTCCTTCAGAATGCACAATTCCCACCTCCCCTTCCTGTCCTGGGGTTCCTAACTCATCTGGAAAAGTTTTAGACTCATCACCACTGGGAGCTGTGGAGGTATGTTGTGATTTAGGAGTGTCTAATGCCTCTGAGGAGGGTTCTTCTACAGACTGTTCTTTTTGTTTTGAGGTTTCTCCCTCCTCAAGTGATCTTCCTAACTCCTCATTTTCAAATTTCTGCAGAAACCTTTGCCACTTCTTTTTTGGATTTTTGTGGAAATGGTATTTACATATTAGCTTTATCAGACCGTGATGTTTAAGGGGCCCCATCCCAACTTTATACTTTTCCATCATAGAGGTGAATGAATGGTAGAGAAAAGCTGGTAAATTTAGCCTAAGAGTAGGGTCCTCAATGCCGCGGCAGAAATGAGTTAGCAAGCGAAAAGGGGGTCCCACAACTGTAGTCATGAGTCCCTCACAAGTGAAATATTTAATAATCTAGTTTGCAACAGACCTCCAGGGTTCTGGAAGAGACATTCAATGGATTTCCTTATTTTTCCCCCTGGTGCTTATGGTCATTACAGGTTGGGGTTCCCCTTCCCTATGAAATAGTTATATTAAATTTTGATAGGGAACATGAGCATTCTCATTCAAATTAATTCCTTTATTCTTGAGATCAGAAAGATGAGCAATGATTTTCATACTTACCCGAAATAGTTTTCCGTGCACCACGGTCTGTCCATCTATGAAATTCTCGACGAATTCCTTCACAAGCTGCTCTGTATACCCTTCAAATTGTTTCATGAAGTCCAGCCATCTGACTCTCTAAAATAAAGATGCTATATTGCCCAATGCCAACAATGGCGTTGCAGAAGTTGGCTCTGACTTCTTCTTAGTGCCTCCCATTTTCTTTGTCTCCTCGTGAGATTCTACAGAACTCTGGAATTTTCTCTTCACTGAATTGCAGACGGAAAAAGAGTTTTGTGTTGATATACTCAATGGGGAAGGAACTAATTACCAAATTTCTTGTCACCTTAATACATAATTATGATGGGATTTCATGGAGAATTACAACTAATGCCGTACTCTTAGCAATCATATAAAGGGCACAAGTTTCAAAATTATAAGAAGGAACCAATCATGCCAATTAATTAGCCTTTATGCAAAATAAGTACTAACCCTTTAAATAAATAAATTCGCACATACCTTAAGTCTTGTCATTAGATCAAACGTCACTCACCTGTGCTGACGTAATTGGATAGTCATATGGCTAGCGAGGGTGGCAGAAGATAATAATGGCACAAATGGAATGGTTGAAATGACGAGAAAAAATTATTATGACAAAAAGGTGTCATAATAATCTTATTTATTATGGAAAGATTCGGTATGATGTGGCAAAATAATTATAAGGGAGCAGATCTTGAAGTGGCATTAAAGAATGGGCATGCACAGAACTTATGAAAAATAAAAAAGAATGGAAAGAAAAAATTTACACAAAAATCCAAAGCATTACCTAGAAATGCAACCGAAGTAGAGAAAAAGAGGGTTTCGGAACATCATAGAGAGATGTCATCAGAACATGGTGAATAGATTGAAGATTCTGGAGCATCACTGAAAATATTTCACTGGGACAGTAACCAGAATTTCTAGAGCATTGTCGAAAGATGCAGCCAGAGCAACAACCAAAATTTTTGGAGCATTGTTGAAAGATGCAACCAGGGTAGCAACCAAAATTTCCAAAGCATCATCGAAAGATGCAGCCGAAGCAGAAACCAAAATTTCTGGAGCATCATCGAAAGATGCAGCTGAAGTAGTAACCAAAATTTCTAGAGCATCCAAACAGAATTTAGGAGCACCTAAGCAACATTCCAGAGCATCGATGAAAAGATGCCACCGGAAGGAAGAACATTAGAATTTTGGAGCATCGCTGAAAAGATGCCACCGAAAGGAAGCGAGATGTGATGTTTTGGCCTTGGATTTCTGAAGCATCATTGAGTGATGCGTCAGAATGCAAGATTGGGATGATGAGCGGCACCAGTCTATTGTGGAGATTTTAGAACATTGCAACAACAATTTTCAGGGCATTATAACAACCGTGCTAGCAGATTCTGGAGCACTATAGCAAGGTGCATTGAAATTGTGCTTGGAAAAAGGTGAAGTCCTACAAAATAGAGACAAAATTTTAGTCAAGTCCAAATGATAAAACCGATGAAGAAATCAAAGAAACATTTTGAAATAAAGATTATTATTATTATTTTTGATTATTTATTTATTTATTTTGGCTAACAAAACTATTTTGACCCTACCACAACAGAGTCAATGCAGTGGATTTCTCCCTGGATTTCCATCATTTTTGTAAACTCTTATTAACAAGTTTATGGTAAAGATGTAATCGGTGCCCATTAACTAGGAGAGTTCAGGTATCACCATCAATAGATTTTAGTTGGACCAAACCATTAGCAAACACTTCAGAAATTTCGTATGGTCCAAGCTAGTGCACCCTGAGTTTCCCTTGATGATCCTTGTATCTAGAATCAAACAATAATTCCCAATCCCCAGTATGAAATTCTTTCTCTTTGATATGTTTATCATGCCAAACCTTACACTGTTGTTGGACCAATTCAGTTTGATGGACGGCGTCCAAATGGAGTTCATCCAGTTCACTACGCTGTAAGCCTCTCTCAATTTGGACTCGTTTGAGATCCATGCCCAATTCCATGGCTGTCCTAAGGGTTTGGAGTTCGAATTCAATGGGTAAGAGGGGATTCTTCCCAAAGACTAACTCATAGGGGCTATAGCCAATGGTTGATTTCCAAGTCGTGTTGTAGGCCCAGATTGCTTCCAGTAGTTTTCTAGCCCAGTCTTTTCTTCCCAAATAAACCATTTTTGTCAAAATATTTTCCAAATCCCTATTAGTGACCTCAACTTGTTCATTTTCCTGGGGGTGGTAGGGTGAGGACTTCTTGTGACTTACTTGGAAGTGATTTGTGAATGCCAACAACACTTTGGACATAAACTGGGGGCCCTGGTCCATGACAATTGTCCTTGTAGCTTTGAATTTGAGGAAAATTCTGTTGTAGAGGAAATCAACTACTTGTTCCTCCCTAGCAATACGTAGGGCTTGCACTTCTGCCCACTTAGTTAGGTAGTCGGTACAAACCAGAATGTACTCTTTTCCTTGTGAAGGAGGGTCTATTGGCCCGATAAAATCCAATCCCCATTTTTTGAATGGTTCGAGGACTACCTGAGGCTGTAGGGACATTTTGTTAGAAGCAATTAGTCTACCTACTCTTTGACATTCATCACATTGACGGATGTATTTCTTGATGTCTTTGTGCATTGAGGGCTAGTAGTATCCCACTCCCAAAATCTTGTGAGTTGTCCTTTTAGTAGAATAACGCCCTCCTGAAGGGTCATCATGACAGGCTCTGAGGATACTATAGGTCTTGTCTACCCTCACACACCATTGTAAAACCATATGATCAGGTCCACATCGAAACAATATTCCATTAATCCATTTAAAAGGGGCACTTTCTTTGACGAGGCATTTCTTTTGTTTTGATGAGAAATGAGGTGACACTTTTGCGGTGTACAAGTAATTTGCAATGTTGACAAACCAAGGGGTTTTAATGGAGATGAAAAAATATATTTTCATTTGGAAACTCATCTTATACTGGAGCACAATTGCCATCATGTTTAATCTGAGATAAGAAATCTGACTACATTGGATTTCCCTAGTTTGTCAACAATTGTGACATTGAGTTCCTGGAGGAGAAGTAACCACCTAATTATCCTTGTGTTTACCACCAGTTTTTTGATGAGATACTTAATAGCCGAGTGATCTGTATGCACTGTAACTTTATATCTTATGACGTAATGTCGAAACTTCTTGATTGCATGCACTACAACCAATAATTCTTTCTCTGTTGTGGTATAGTTCTTTTCTATTGGTATCAAATTCTTGCTAATGAAGTATATAACATATTTTACCCCATTCTCCTCTTCTTGCCCTAGAACTGCTCCAATGGAATCATCAGATGCGTCAACATAAATATGGAATGGAATATTCCAATTAGGTCCTCAAAGGATAGGGGCAGAGATGAGTTTGTCCTTAATAATTTCGAATGAAGATTGACACTCAGGCGTCCAAATGAAGTCTACATTCTTCTGAAGGAGAGAAAAAATAGGGGATGCGATTTTGCTAAAGTTTTCTATGAATCTTTGGTAGTATCCAACATTCCCTAAGAAACTCCTGACATCAGTTTGTATTTTTGGGATCTCGATTTGTTGTATAACTTCAATTTTCTTAGGATCAACCTTAATTCCTTCGGCTGAAATATGATGTCCCAACACCATTCCTTGTTCCACCATGATCAAACATTTCTCATGACTTAGGGACAACCAATGATCCTCACACCATTTTAACACCTTGTCTAGATTCGTGAGGGCTTCATCGAAGGTTGAACCGTACAAAGTGAGGTCATCCATATAAACTGCCACACACTCATTTACCAGCTCAACAAATATAGCCAGAATGGCCCTTTGAAATGTTGGAGTGTTACATAGCCCAAAGGGAAGAAACCTATATGCAAATTTTCCCCAAGGGTAGGTAAAGGTCATGTTATCCTGGGCTTCTGCTGCTACCTGTATCTGGTTGTATCCACTAAATCTGTCCAAGAATGAAAAATATTTCCTCCCAGCGAAGTTATCCAATACTTGGTCCACTAATGGTAGGGGAAAATAATATCTGTGTCACTTTGTTAAGCTCCCTATAGTCTACACACACTCTACACTTCTCATTCTTCTTTGGAACTACAACCAAGGGACCCACTTGTCAGAAATTGGGTAGATAAATCCTACTTACAAGAGTTTCTCAATCTTAGTTTTAACAATGTCCTTGAGGGCAGGATTGAGTCTTCGTGGTGGTTGGTGAACAGTTCGAACATCCTCAATATAGATATGATGCGTACACACACTAGGGTGTACTCCTCTCATATCTTTATAGTCCTAGGTGAATGCTTTAGATGTACTCACCAGGGTGTCAAACAATCTTTGTTCTTTCATCTTAGTCAACCAACTATTAATGTTCAAACTTTTTCCTGGAAACAACATAATGGTTTTGACTCTCGAATGGTTGGACGTGATAGTGTACATGGGCCTTATCAGGGTGTTAAGTGGACAGATGTGAGGTACAGTTTTGTGAAACCGAGAAACATCTACAAAGAAATGGTGAGTTTTTGGAACTAAATTAATCAAAGGACAAGGTAATCCAATGAAACTAGGACCATCAAATTCTGCATGATCTATATTGATTGGGTGTCTTAGGATTTATTCTACGTCTGACATTTCCTCACTGCCTGAATCCATGGCAATATTTTCCACATCGCTCTCCAATTCATCCTCTAGCTCTTCACCATGCTGTTTAATAACTACCATGGCCAGTGAAGCCAAATTCTCCTGTCCATTGGGGCTTTCCAGTTCATCAACCCATATTTTATTGTGCTCGGAAGGTTTGGCAGGAGCATATAATTTTTATTTTTTCTATTAGATCCATGTGAGATGGTCATTCCTCCCTCCCTACAGTCAATTTTGGCTGCAATTGTAGCCAACCATGGTCATCCCAGAATTATTAGGTAGCTGTCTTTGGGTGTCAGAGATTCAATTATCTGGAAATCTATTGGATATTCCCATCCATCCACCTTAATGAGAATATTTTCAATGATGCCTTTGGGAATAGCTATGGATTGGTTTTCCATCTGTAAGACTGTAGTTGTGGGGTGTAGATTAGTAAGTCCCAATTTTTCCATCACATCAATAGTCATTACGTTAATGGCCACTCCAAGGCCCACTAAAGCGTTAGGCATTGCTACCTCATTAACTGTTACTATTATAAGCGGACTTCCTGGGTCATTATATTTCAGAGTAGTGGATGTTTTAGCCAACAAGTTAGCTAGGTACCCATTTATGTGGACGGTGTTGATTCATTTTGGCTTTCTCCCTGGGGTCATAATACACAACTATTTATTAGCTGGTTTAACTTGGGGATCTCTTTTATCACTTGTAACAAGGGAAATTTAATTTGCAATTGTTTAATTTCTTGTATCAATGCACTCTTAGTGGTTGAGATTTCTTTCAGAGCATCTTCCAAGGGAATTGGTTTCAGTCACTCTAGAAAAGGTGCTTTGATTTTGTCCTTAGATGCAGGATGCTTCAAAAGTTCAGTTGGAGGCTATTTGTCTTTCAGTGTTGAATCCTTCAGAAGTTTAGTTGGAGACTAACCCCCCTCCTCTTGAGGTAGGTCGGAAGCTCCAGCTGAAGATGGCAGGTCAGGCTCAGGTTCTACGGATGTGGGTGTCATGGTATTTTTCTTAGCAAACTTCTTGATAGGTTCATCGATGATTTATTCAATAGTCGATTGCGAAAGTGTTTTACCAGGGTCCAGACCTCAACTGCAGGTTTCCACAGTGTATGGTGTTAAGTCTAGTGACATTGTCCTATTCTACATAATATACTGGAGTATTTGGGCAATTGTTCTTTGGGTTCAGAATTGGTTGTGCTGGAAGTGGTGGTTGGTTAACTTGTTTAGTTTGTGGAGTATTCTGGGGAGGTGGTAGGAGAGTCTGTTGTTGGGTAGGAATTCTCTTGGGGCCAATGTAAAATTGATGTTAAGGTTGATTCCATTGAGGAATGGGATTTTGAGGGTACAACTACTATTGAGGCTGATTAGGCCATTGAGGCTTACCCCAAGATTGATTTTCCCATTCAGGTGGTCCCCAAGGATAAGTTCCCCAATTAGAGGGTACTAGAGGTGGTGCCTGAGGACAGGGTGCTGCCCATTGATTGTTGTTCCAATTGGGTTGGGGTCTCCAGTTAGGATTGGAATTCTAGCCATAGGAAAAATTTCCTCCAATCCTTTGATTGACAACGTTCACTTCTTCCTCGACTAGGGTTGTTATTTTCTTGGAATTTTTGATGGTATTCAGTAGCTCACATTGTTTGGTGGGGTGATTTTTATCACACACTTGACAAATGTCAATCTTGTCAACTTTTGCTAAGGGACATTCCCTTAGCAAATGTTTGTTTCGACACCTAGGGAAGTAAGTAGACAAAGTCTCAGGATTTCAGGTTTTAGCCTATATGCTGTCTAAGGTGGTGTTTAGTTGAACAAGGATGTAGGTTTTGAAGTTGGCAAGATCCTCACGAAGTTTGTTTATATCATTAGAACCATATAAGGGGGTGAGCTTCCTGATACCTCCATGAGTGCAAGAGAAGTTCTGACATAATTTCGTGATATCTTCTAGTCTCAGTTGGGACATGTCTCCTTTTCCCATTAAATCTAAACTCCTCTGAGCTTCGCTATCAAGACCTTTAAGGAATAAGGTCTTCAACATATCAAGACTTATAACTTCTCCACCATAGTGTTTAGATAAGAAGATAAACCTATCTAGGTAATCCTCTAAACTTTCATCCTCATTTTGCCTTATTTTGAATAGTTCTTCTTTCTTATCACTCACCCTGTAGCAACTTTGGTACTTCAAAAAGATAGACTCCATTTCATCCCGAGAGGTTATCAATTGAGAAACTAATCCCATAAACCAATGCATGGCTGAGTCTTTTAGAGTGGAAGGAAAAATATTTAGTTTCTAATTATCATTCTTGTAGTCATATGTCTAACACAAGACTTTAAATTCAAATAGAAAATGATTAGGGTTCTCCATAGACAAACCTCGAAAGGTTGGGAAGAAAGTCAGTGAGATGTTTTTCATTGTCGTATCATCATTGCATCAATAGCAATAAGATAAGTGAATGTGTGTGGTGGAGGGTTATTGTTGTTGTTGTTATTGGCGGCATTTATACGGTCACCCATGATGTTGAAGAGGATGTGATCCTCTTCCAAAATCTTCTCAATGGTGAGAGGTTCAGGAGTTTGCAAAAGAATATGCTCCTCGACCACTATTCATTCTCTTTTTGAGGTATGTGGGAAGGTCTCAAGTTGACCATGTTCAATCAATTCTTCAGTAAGTTCTTGATCTAAGTTTCCTTCCCCCCTACTTATTGTTGGTACGTCGATTGGGGGGGTTTTTGGTGTGAATCTTCCGTGGGGGCCTCGTTTCTTGACCATGCAGAAAAGAAGCCAAAGAACTATTTCTATCCCTAAAAGAGGTCTTCAAGATATCTCCTACTAACACTAGAAAAAGGAGTCCCTGACAACGGCGCCAAAAAGTGATAGGCTATCATTAGGTCCTAACACTTTAGTGAATAAACACATCAATATATCAACCGGGCAGTGTCCAACGACTATATGCAATAGAAGACATCTCAACTTTTCTCTCTCGGGTTTCCTAAATATTAATCAACTGAATAAAATTTCTAAGCTAAAGGGCCTATAAACTTGAAAGCAATGAATCATCTATCTAGAAAGTGGAAAATGACTCAAACCAGAAAATAGAAAACTATAAATCTGAAAAAACATTACCACTAAACTAGAAAGCATGGAAATGATTAACCTAAAGAATGCATAAATTGCTGAAGAAGTAAAATATGTAAAGAAATTAGGAAATATTTATCTAATGCAAAAGATAACAAGCCAACTGCTAACATAAAATGATTCAACAGAATCAATTGAAGAAAGGTGCTCCGGACATTCAAATATTAAGTTCAGAAACTATGGACTTAGCTACAACCTGTAGGCTTGACACTGACAACATAGCATATACTCATGAAAATGAACTGCACTTCCAATTATTATGTACTAAAAGAAAATATAGAATAAGGAAGAGAATAATTATCTCTCTATCTATAACCCTCGAGTGGCCAGCTCTCGGGTGTGTCTATAGCTATCTTAGATCACATGCACTGGAAATCTCTTAATTACTTCATTCCAAATACCTCATTCACATTGCTTAGTAATTCAAAGAGTGGCGGGAAAAGTCATTTTTATTCATATGGTAGTTTTTACTCAAAAGACATATTGGCAGCATAACGATAATCTTCTGTCTATTCATCATTTGCACCAATTACATATTTATATGAAAATGACTAACAAAATCCTACTTTCCAATCGATAGAGTCTTTTTAATAGATTTCCACTAATAGATGGACTTTAAAGTCCATGACATATAATATTAAAGAGGCTTGCACGAGCCATAAAGTTTTTGAAACTGAAAAATAATAGAATTATGAAGACTTGACCCATATCATGTGCTCCTGAAATTCTGACGCCCGCTCGTTTGTTTTCAAAAGTATTAAGATCCGCGTTCATTTACCTTTTGACTAGAATGGTGATTGGGAGTGTAGTTGACCTATGAGATGCTCAAAGACTAAACCATTAAATCAGCATAAGTAAGCTTAATTCGCCTAACTTCAAGAAGTAAAGTTTGCATGCTTATTCATAAAAAAGAGAGCAATTATTTTTCCTAAAGGTAATCAATTGGCAGGGAATTTGGGCTGAAAGGTTTAGATTTGCATATTGAGTCCATTATATTGATGAGGTTATTTTTACCTCATGAAAATCCCTCACAAAACCAATTCCTACTTAATTAGAGGTTAACTCACAATGCCACAAGAATAGTGCAATCTTGAAAGGAAACCAAAAAATTTAGATCATGAATATTGATGCAAATACCCAATTTTGGTGTAATATAAAGAAAAAACCATAATTGAACTAAATATTAGAATAAGGCTTAGACTAACCATACAAATTAATTTATAGTCAAAAAATTACAAATGGTATGAACTAGAAATCTATCAAATACCCTCACACTTACCATTGTCATGATTGTACTTGAACTAATATAGAAGAAAGGAATCATGCATACATAGAGAAACAATAAGTAGAACATTGGAATTCAATGCTTTGATTGTATTGATTTAAAAATGTTGATTACAACAACTCATGTTCAAAAACAACCTTTTACAATTGAGAGAAGACTTCCTTTTATATAGAAGTATTACAAGATTTAAGACACAACCAATGGCATAGATCATCTCAACACCAAGGGTCAAGATTACATTTGCATAATATTTGGAGTGCATTAAATATTATTCTTTCATCTCTAACTGAATTAGCTACAATCTTTCTTGGGAAATGCAAAATCATATCACAAAGGAACCTTTACAAAGTCATAGCTAACAAACAACTGACATATATCTAACATAAAAATAGCATAGATCTAGCATTAAATTCCTAAGACTACATTTAGTTCTTGTTTCACTTTTAGTTGTAGCTTTTCCTTTGAAAAGAAAAATAACCTCCCTTATTTTGAGAAAATAAAACAACCCTCTGGTTCCTTGGGAATATAAGACATCTTGATAATATCTATAACAATAAATATTTGGGCACAAATCCATATGTAAACACTTTAGTCAAAACATTCTCCCTTGGCAAGTCTAGAACAAATTAGCAAACCATTGCAAATATGAACAAATTTCTTATGTAAAATTATTTGAGAATTTTGATCTTCATCTTGTCAAGTCAAAAGGCGTCCATTTGTTACAACAGGAATGTTAAAGTGTTTATTGCAAAACCCCCCCAAGCTTATCTCTTGCTACACCTATGTCATAAAATATCATAGTTTAGGTCTTCAAATATATCTTTAATGCTTGATAATATCCCCAACTTTATCTTATTTAAAATGTTAAAATTTATCAATTTTAGATCCATAGTTTGTCATGTGATTAAAACACACTAATTCATCATTCTTTGACTCACGTTAGATTTCAAAGTATATGAAGATATTTAAAATATTATTATTCTCCTTTTAAAATAACTCCTCTATATTTATGGAGATTTGTGGGTCACTTTGACCAATTATAAAAATTGGGGTCATCGAGCCTTACAAAAAAGTGGGGGTCATTCAACCCTGCAGAAATTTGGGGGTCATTTGACCTTACAAAAAAATGAGGGTCATTCAATGTTACAAAAAAATGAGGGTCATTCAACCTTGCAAAAATTTGGGGGTCATCCAACCTTATGGAAAAATGGGGGTCATCCAATCTTGTAGAAATTTGGGGGTCATCCAACCTTGTGAAAAAATGAGGGTCATCCAATCTTGGAAAAAAATGGGGGTCATCCAAACTTACGAAAAAAATGGGGGTCATCCAACCTTTCAAAAATTTGGGGGTCATTCAACCTTGCAAAAAAATGGGGGTTATCTAACCTTGCAAAAAATGGGGGTCATCCAACCTTGCAAAAAAAATGGGGGTCATCCAACCTTCCATCAAATCTCTATAATCTTCCCAAATGTTAAACTTTGAATGCAACCAAGACTCAAAATCAAACAAGAACCCACCTTAAAACCCAAAAAGAAAGAAAACCAAGCAAAAAAAGAGGAATTCATTGCTTTAAGTGGTGCATGTGCAAGGCACACCAAAGTGATATCCCACATCAAAGTAGATAGTAGACATCTTCACTTAAATTGAGTTCCTTCGTCTGTGAGCTTTGTTGGGTGTGTGGCAAGTTTCTACTTGAGGAGGGGCTTCTTAGTTCTTCACTTTCTCTCTCTACTTTGGAGGATATTTTATCTCTTATGGGGAATTATTCTTTTTGGGGGGCAATTTCTTTATACATGGGTGCCTCATCAAGCTTCCTTTTTCAGGACCAAATTTTTTACCATAAATTGTTGAACATCACCTTTAAGTCCTTCCCAAAATAAATCTTGCTTGATTCAATGATATATCTTCAAAAATCTTGAATAACCCCTAACCAGAGAACCATAAAAGTTGTTCTAGAATCTTATGTTTTGAGAGTGGAATTATTACATAGGTATAATCTCTCTTTATACCATAAAGCATCTCCCTTACAATAAAACTTATCTCAACTTATGGGATCAAGTTGCAATTATTGAATTAGACTCCTTATAGAAACATCATTTTACTACTCTATTTTGGCTTCTTTCATACAATCTACTTGTAATATTGAAATAGCACACAACAATGCATCATCCTTTCATCATTCCTAGATAATGTATCTACCATAATATTCTCCTTCCCTTTCTTATTTATAATCCAAAGTTACAACCTAACATCTTAGTAATCAATTTTTGTTTCTCTTTGGAATATAATCTTTGCTCTATAAAATATTTTAGGTTATCATGATACATATAAAATTTGAAGTGCCTACCCATTAGACATGGCCTCTATTGCTCTACTACATGAAAATATATAACATTTCCTTCTTGTCAATGGGTTTGAGTTGATTCTTACCCTTTACTTGATGAATCTCAAAAGTAATGGGCCTAGCCTCTTGCATGAGAACTATACTTATATTATTACCTTAAGCATCACACTCCATAAAAAATCCTTGGTGAATTCTAAATTGGATAGAACTAGAGTTGTACACAAAGCTTCTTTTAGCTCCTCAATTGTTATATTAGCTAACTTTTTTCATTGAATATCATCATTCTTCAAAAAATATATTAGGGGTGTTACTATATGACCATAGTTATTCACAAATCTCCTATAGTATCTAGTGAGTCCTAGGAAACCCCTCAATTTATTAATAGTTTTGGGAATAGGCCATTTCACGATAGCCCTAATTTTGTTAGGATCAATCTTAAGTCTTTCATGTGACACCATATGTCTTGAGTACTCTACCTCTTTGAGACCAAAAGTACACTTGGAAGGCTTAGTATAGAGCTAATGATCTTTGATAACTTCTAATTATTGATCTATATGCTCCAAATATTCTTCCTCTATCTTTCTATAAATCAATATATCATAAAAAAACATTAACGCAAACTCCTTGATAATTTTCTTAAAGATGAAAATTTTAAAGCTTTGAAATGTATATGGAGCATTCGTAAGACGAAATGTCACCACAAGAAACTTATAATGATCCTCATTAGTCCTGAATGTTGTCTTGGGAATATCCTCTTCCTTAATTCAAATTTTGTGATAATCTAAGCTACTTGATCTATTTTGTAAAAAATATAGCCCCATTCAACTCATCAAGTAAATCATCAATGATTGAAACATGAAACTTATATTTTATGGTGTACATTTTGAGAATTCTATACTATAGGGAAATATTCCAAGTTTGATCCTTCATAAATGCCATCACCACAAGAGAGGAGTAAGAAATTTTTCTATGCTTGATAATACCACCTCCAATATTTCTTGAACAATCTTTTTAATCTCACTTTTATATATGGGTACCTATCAAGCTTGATATTGGATGGTTGGATCTAGGAACTAGTTGTATGGCATACTCATGATACCTCTTAGGAGGTGGTCATTTAGTAATATCTTTGAAAACCATTGGGTGATGATCTATAACTACTTGTAGATCTAGACGGGTAAGAGCATTTGATTAATAAGCTACCAATGAAAACAATTGGGCCACAAATCCATTAGCTCCTTTCTTAAGAAAATTTTGCATTTGATGAAAGCTTACCATCTATGGGGACTTTGCACACAACCTTCTTAGCTCCATTGACTATATTTTTGAGTGAAATTTCATGAATAGCTCATGAAATTTCATCTCAATTGTTCCTAAAGTAGTGAGCTATTGTACTCCAAATACTATATTTTTTGCATCCATGGGAATAACAAACATTAAGTAATCAAGTTAATACTCCCCCATGGTTAATTTAATTCTATGGAATTTCCTAAACAACCAATAGTACTGGGTAAACACACAAAAGTGGTTTACAATTTGAGTGAGGAAGGAAAAGTGGGAAAAAATGACCCCATACAATTTTTTTTAGTTTTTGGGGTTCGAATGAACCCTTTGGTTCGAGCAAACCATAAAAGGGTTTGAATGAACCCTGGTTCGTGCGAACTAGTTAAATGCAAGGTGGACCCCATTCTCGCCAAAAAAAAGAAAAGAAAAACACTTTTTGAGAGGGGGTTTGAGTGAACCCTTGGGGGTTCGCTTGAACCCCCCTTGGTTCGCTCAAACCCCCTAATTCCCACCTTGTCATTCTCTGGCATAAAAAAAGTCTAGAATTTTGTGTTTTGAAGCTCGGGTTGAGGATGAAAATGGAGGAGACTTCACAAAACCAACTAGAATTAGGTAGCCCTTGGAACGAGCTATCTAACGACTATAATTTTATTATGTTTTGGTTTTATTATGTATTTGTTTTTTTAGTTTTATTAAACATAGGTTTTTCACCATAAATCAAGCTCTCTATTCTGTACATGTGGAAAAATAGCAGATTATCAATTTTTTTTTTTGAAAAATATGAGAGCACCAGTTATTGAAGTCCTTGATCCAACAAAAAAAAATTGAATTTCGATACATACAAAAAAATTTACGCGTTATACGGTCTACTTATGTCTGAATTGTAATTGGTTTGACTTCGAAACTTGATTAAAGAAAAAATATTCAATAAAAAACTATCTAACCAACTGGAAGCACTAGATATCAGAGTTACAAATCTAAATTTGAAAGAATTAGAATTTTATCCTTCATGGAAAAAAAATTATGCGTTATACGGTGAGCGTCACTCCTTAAAAATGTTGTTTTCTGAAAAGAACTAGTTTTCGAGGGAGATGGAAAAAGAGGTGTAATATGATTCCAAATTTTTTGAAAAAAATAAATTTAGAATCTATAGACAAAATGTCACAAAACTCTAGTTTGCGTCATCTTCAAATTCCTCACGGTTTAGCCACTATAGGTGCCCGAAAGTGAAGATTTAGTTAGAAAAAAATATTTCAATGTCCAGTTTGGCCAAAAATTGTAAACCACTATTGTGGGATCACCCTACCCCGATCTACAATTTGGACTTGGAATTTTGAATTAGGGTATATAAAATAATTTAGAGTAGCTAGCTTCTGGTTAATGAAGTTATGAGTGGTTCCTGAGTCAATCAACACTATTACACTCTCTTTCTTTAGGAAACCCACCACTTTAAGAGTTTGTGGAGCACTAAATCTAGTAAGTGCATGACAAGAGATGATTGGGTGAGTATCTCCATTAAAGTAATATTCCATCTCATTACCCCCATCTATTAATATATCTTCCTCCTCTTATTCCTCATTTGAACCTTTAATGTAGAATAATTTATTTTCAACACATTTATGATCTCATCTACATTTTCTATCACAATTACAACCTAACACTTTTTCTCTCTTCTCTTCAATTTTTTCTAGAGTCAATTTGGTAGCTAAGGAAATTATTGCATAGGATAGCTCCTTTCTCTTATGTTACAAGCCCTTGTTTCCTATTGACCATTTTTTTCCTTTTCTTTCCTTGCTATAAGTATTTCTAGGGACAATGACTATGGTTGGATCAAATGTACCTCACATTTGATGTGGCCATTTAAACCTAATAAAAATATTTCCTTCAAATTTTCTTGTGTAGAATTATCAAATATAAACAAAGGGTTTTAAATTGATGATTATAATAGACCATACCTATTTTTTTAAATTAGCAAGTTGGTGCAGAAGTAACTGTATATGTCTAAAAATGGTCATGATTAAGCTTGTTAATTAATTAAATATGATTTATTTAATTAATTCCTCTAATGTCATCTACATATAAATAAATTTAATTATTTATTTATATCGTTCATTTTTCTATTTCTTCTACCTTAAATTAAATAAATAATTTTATTTAATTACTAACATTTCTACCCTCCGCTTAATTAAATTAAATAAATTTGTATAATTTATTTATATTTAATTATCATTTTATTCTAAAGTTTAAATATTTTGAATATTTAAATAATGGAATATTCTCCATCCCATTTTCGAATTTCAAAATATTAAATATGTTATTTAATATTTTCCACCTCACTCTAATTTCATTTTTAAACATAATTAAATATGAATTATTTAATTATGTGGGTTTCCATTTCCATCTTCACTCCTAATTAAATAAATTTAATTTATTTAATTCATTATTAACTCACCTTCCCAAAATTCTAACTCATGCTAACTCGCCCTTCTAAATTCGTATCTTATCCTTCAAAATGGAATTTTCCCTTCGAACTCAATAAAGAGAAAGGAAACCTTCCATTCTTCTGTCCACTTTCGAAAATCTCTCGCCATCCATTCGAAACAAGCTTAATCCGGACCGTCGATCGATTCAGCCAATCAAACTCGTTCGAAAACTCTATAAAAGCACGTGCAAATCCAAGCCTTGGTTAATCACCCACGTTCATATGCCTACACTTACATATGCATACTCACATTCATGCAATCAGCTTTATGTACTCATATCATTTTCAGCATCACATTCCCATTTTCATGTTAGCATAGATTTTGCATATTATGCATTCTAAATCTCGTTCTTCATGCTGTCATTTTGTTGAGCTCTATCTGTTGATCTGAGAGCCATTTCAAAGCAACAAAACGATGAAGATAGAGGAGGATAAAATGATTTCGAAAGGCTGTTGTTACGGTTTTGCACATTTAGTTTTCTTTCTTTCAGCTTTTTGATTTAATGTTTTATTAACATGTGTTGATTTTAATTACGATTTGATCCAATTTTCTCACACACAGTAACTATCCATAAATTTGTCTCCATAATATGTAGCAAGTTCCTCTTGAAAAAATAGCCATATGACCACACAACCCTTCTTATTATTTTCTTCACATAAATAATGATACCAAATTAATTGGTCTACTTCCAAGTAAAATGATTCCATTACCACCTTCTATTTACATGGAACATGGTGAAGATCAAATAATTATTCCATTTGGTAAAGCTAATTAGTTAGATCCTTGTCATCAAATTTTCTCATATCCAACTTTGGTATGAAATTATTAGTCATGTGATTACTTGAATGTTGATCCTTCTTGAGATCTATGTCAAGCCCCCAAAAATTATATCCCCTAGAAGAATTATCTTCCACTTTATTATGTGAATTTATTCCTTTATAGTTCAAAATATGCATAATATATTTCATTTTCCTTGATAACTCAACCATCTCCTTTTACATCTCCTTCACTGATGAAATTCCTTGACTCATCTTCTTTTTTGATGAAATTTATTCCTTAACCTTGTTGCTTTCATCATTAGAAGTAATATCCTTGATTATGACATCATCCTTATGTGGATATTTTCTAGGTGTGACAACATTCTTTTTGCCTTTTGTTGTAGGCCCCATCATGATGTATATTTTTCTGTAATAAATCACACAAATAAAATCTAAATAATCTAAACAAAATATTTTAACTTACCAAGGCCAAGCTACCTCTTCCCAAAAAAAATATTCAAGAAGTTAGTTGATTTGTAGTTTTGAGGGTGAATTTGGTGGAAATCAAATTTTCCCAATAGATCCTTTATTTTTGGTCAAAATGACCTTAAATTATTATTGTAGATTGATAAAATTATTATTGATCAACCCACTAAATATCAAAAAGAAAATTTATTAATTTTTAGCTTTTGAAGTGACTTAGGTGAAAACCCTAATGTTACCCTAATTCTACAATAAATCCTTGAATTCAACTCAAATTTTCTTCAAATTTATACTTTAGGATAATCAATGTGACCTTTAAAAATTAGTAAAAGTTTGCAAAAATTAGAGAGATATTCGCTTACAACCTTTCCTTCACAGTGCCCAAATCATGCTCTAATACCACTTGTAATGAAATAACTTACGCAAGAGAGGAATATAAGATGAAATATTGTGCAAATTATTAATAATACTTAGAATATCAAGCCACTTCATGGGGGAAAACCTCCAAATATCTCCAATGAGAACACACATCATAATTTGATGATTCAATAACACTTACTACCTCCTATATATACCCTAAATATGTCTTAGATGCCACCCAAGCTGACTTATTCACCAAAATATAACTCCTAGGCCAAACCAATTAGTTCTAGAAATTAATATAATAAAGACCACATGACTTAGTTAAGAGTTAAGGTAGCTACAAGCCAACTACTCATAACCTTATGCACACTTTAGGATTAAGGGTATACCATTGTTGGTCCTGACATATTTGAGGGAATCATAGATACCACATAATAAATAGGATGACAAGAGGAGAAGGTGAAAAATACATACAAAATAAAAGTGGAAATGAGAAAATTATTATAGAAAAGTATTTTATCTTCATGTTGGTTCATGAAGATATGTGATATATTAAATCCACCTCACCCAAAAAGTGATGATGTGAACTCAAAATGACACATTTTATTGCACCCTTCCTTAATAGATAAGATCTAAATACTCTCACTCTCATGGAAAAATCCAATATTGAGTTAAAAAAGTTAAATTTTCTACCATCTTTGTGAACTTGGGGAGTATGGTGAGTAACAATGTTATCATTTATATGAATCACACAACTAGGCTCATTCACTTCATTGGAAGGAGGGTTGTGTTGGGACACAATTTTATAGTGCTAATTTTTTTTCTTGAGTCCTAGTTTATGTAAGCTTGGGTCTTGTTTTTCCCATCACATATTACCAATCTGAGAGAATAATAATGGTCATGTGTTAAAATGTAAATAAAATTTTCCATTGTTATGGTTTGGGTTAGTTGTTCCCTTCATTTTGTCATGTTTTAAATCTAGATTTTTCCACCAAATCTTAAGTGCCTAGGTTTTTAATGTTTTTTGGGTGTTATGTTTGTATTTTAGGGGTCTTGGGGTTGTTAGAAATATTTATATGTTACCCCCTTGTTATTTTGTGTTTATGTTTTATTCCCATTTTTGTTTTAGGTTATGCATTTATTTTTAAATTTTGTTTCCTTAGTTTGTTTGTTGTTTCATAGGGTTGGTTCTTTATGTGTCAAAGGTTTAGGTAAGTTATTGAACCTACATAGATCCCCAACAGGGTTCTTAAGTACCTTTGTTTTGCTGATAAGGAGAACACATAGTTTGTATCAACTCCCCATAGTGATTATGAAACCATATGTGGAGCCCAACATGGTTCATGACATAATTAAAAGTGTCAGTAATTAATAAAGGGGAGTGATGGTAAATTATTTGGCTTCTAAATATCATCTTAAGGTGTTTTAAGTGGTTTGTGAACTCATGCCTAAGCTCGACATTGATTCAAAATCCTTGTAGAGTATCAATAGTCTCCACAATATGATGTGATAGAAGAATAAATGGTTTTGCACTCAACTATAGGAAAATAGAGTGGGTGACATAACTAACAAATATTCTAGTAATGTCCATGGTGGAAATATGGGCTTGATAAGTTTTGAATGGAAATATTATAATATTTTTCATGGGTGAGGCACTGTTTTATGTGAGATGAGGAAATGCCAGTGAGGGTTGATTACACTTGATTCATGATGAATCGAAGCATAACTTCACCAAAAAAACCTACATCTATAAACAAGATCATTCAAATTGGAAATCTAAACTAAGAATTTTACTAAAATTGAAAGCTACAAACTAAGAAAATAGTTAAATTCCTAATCTAGCCCATTTGAAACTTATCCTATTTTGGAATTGGTGTCGTGTTGATGTGAAATGACAACCCTTTCCTAATCCCGTGATCAGTGAGCCTGTTTTAGTCGATTCTATGGAAGAGAATCGATGAAACCATTGTGATTGATGTATGAAAACCTAGTTTATGCTAAAAATGAACATGATGCAAGCTAAGTTACCATGATTTTATTCTAGAAATGCACTGATTATGCAATTTCTAAGCTAATCTAAGTTAATTCTAAGCTAAAAGATGAAAATCCTAATTTATAAACAAGCTAAGATGGATGCATGGAAGCCATTAATGGATGCTCTAAGCTATTTATGCAATTAAAACTAACTAAAATAAGCTAAAAAGTGAGTAAATATGAGTGTGAGTGCATATGAGATTCAACAACATGACTTTGCAATTGAAAGATGGATCCATTTGTCTCCAAATAGTGACCTATTTATAGGAAAGCAAATGAGGAATGGAGGGTTGAGATCAAAAAGATTAATCAACGGTCCAAGATGAAGGAGATGAGAGGCATGGATCATGGATTCTCATCAACGAATGAGAATGCATGATGGGATTTTAATCAACTTGGGTTCACACTTGCCTCAAACAAACACACTTTTGACTTGCTCACACAGGTCAAAGGTGACTTTTTCAAAAGGTTAAAGGTTAAAACTTGCATTAGAAGCCAAGTGAAAATATCCCTTTTTCAAATGATGAAGGAATAAGAATATTCTTTAGAATATTCCTTTGGGTGAGGAAAAATATAATTTACAAATTAAAAAAAAGTTTTAATTGTGCAAAAAAGGGGATAAGGAATATTCTATGGGAATATTCCCTTTGCTTAGAGGAAAGTTAGATTAATTTCCAATTAAATAAGATTTAATCATGCAATTAGGGGATGGGAAGAATTAAAGTGTTTAATCATTAAATTAAATGATTTAATGAATGTGGGAGAGATGAAATGATATTTAATTAAATAACTGAGGGTTATTTAATTAAATAAGATGACTTAGGGAATTAAATTAAATATTTTGATGTATTTAATTTAATGAGATGAAATGTTAGTGTGAAGGGGGATGAATTAACCCGATTAAATTAATTAGGTTAATAGATGAAAATGATGCAATTAATTAAATTAGCCAGGTTAATTTAATAAATTAAGTGAAAAGAGGATAGGTTAAAGAAGAAATGATGTTAGTAAATTTGTTTTAAGTGTATGATATCGATTAGGGAATTTTTCAATGTCTGTCTACATTTTTCCCCTCTTTGAAGCGAGGTACCTGCTGCTTCAGTTCAAAGACTGATGCTCTTCAGATTAAAACTACTGCTTAAATAAAAAATGATTTTTTAGATGCCCCAATGGAAGGATAATGCTGACTCCCTGCCCCCTAGAGAAATCAGGTGAAAATTTCAAAATTTGGGTTGATTTATCGATAAAGGTTAAAAAGTTTCCCCAAGGGTCTAAAACAACTTCGGGATGCAAGAATAATGCAAAAAACAAAAAAAAACGATGCAAAATTAGGTCCAGATTGGAAAAATTGGTGAAACTAATGATAAACCCTAGCTTGAATGTGAAATTAGGGAAAAAAATCCCTAATTTTCTAGCATAAATAGGCCAAGAAGGGTCACTTTAAATTCATTTGTGCATTCACACTTAAGAGATTCTTGCTATTTTGAGCTCCGACCCTTCAAAAAAATGGTGCGCTGAGAGCTTTCTAGGCACATGTCCGATTGAGTTCGAGAGTTCCAGCAGCTTCCAGGCGCATGACCATTGGTATGCAACTCCAAAATTGATTTGAAATTTGAAATTTTGATGCATTTATTATGCTTTGAAGTTTAATGTTTGGTGGCATTGCTATATAGTGATTCCCAAATTGAGATTGACAACACCCAAATAAATTGTAGTGACGCTATTCATGATTTAAAATTAGGGTTTCTAATTTTAAATGGCGATGCATGCTTGTTTGGGGATACACTTGCCGATTTAGAAATTAGGGTTAGGGTATGCCAAAGGTTAAATCATGACGCCAACTTATTTGGCGACACAAGTTTTGATTTGCAATTTTAAATGCTTCAGGCGTCACAATTTGAAATTTGAATATAGCGACAGTATTGAAAACAACGACACTTTTGTGATTTCTGAGCTGTAAATTTCAAATTGAGTCAAATTTCCTTTATTTCTTGACACTGTGCACTTCATGGATGCATGAGGTCTTTCCATCGCCGATGTCATGGGAGCACATGCCCATCATTTTGGAGAGACTAGATGATTTATCAGAGTTACTCCAGGAGCACTTGGGAGAGATTGACCTCTGGTATGTCGCATATGCGCCTGTGATTCAGACACATCTTGCCATGATGACTGTTCTTTGCAAGAGATGGCACAACGAGACCTTGTCCTTCCATCTTTCGACAGGCGAGGCGACGATGACTTTGGAGGATGTTTGGCGTATACTGTGTTTTCTGATTGATGGAGATCATGTGATTTATGACACTAATGTTTGGTTTGATGCCTGCCTTGAGGTCATGGAGATGGATTAGATTGCTTTGGTTACATCATTGATTGACCTCGAGTCATACAGAGGTCATGTGCCAACCTTCAAATTGATCGTCGTAGCCATCATTTTGAGTTTAGTGGCTCTTGATAGACGTAGCAGAGGATTCAACCCAAGATGGGGCTTGGCGTAGCATCAAATGCTATATAGGATGACACCTTTTGCATGGGGGCCAGTGATGCTAGCCTCCTTGTATCATGATTTGCATGATTTTGTCTATTGTGATGGGAAGCCATTGGTGTAGGAGTGGCTCTGTTACATATTTGGGCATGGGACAACATTTCTGTGCTCTAACCTATTATTTAGATGGTAGACATGGAGCCAGATGATCCCATCATTTTGAGATATAGAGGTTCCATTACCCTCAAACACACTAGACAAATTGGGCTCCTGTATTGGAGACAGATGATAGATGACATGATAGTTTTTCACTGGTGCCCATGGTTATAGATGCCACCGTAGTTCGATGATATTCAACAACTCTATTTTGCTAGGCATACCCAATACATGCAGGGTCAAGAGCACCACATTATTGAGAGATATCTACCAAACAGGGTAGCCTAGTAGTTCAGAGAGGTCCAGGACAGACCTGATGATGCATATAGGGCCATTTTTGCAAGATCGACATGAGAGGTTCCCACATGGGGACCGACTATCCCAGCTCTAGAGGCAATAGAGAGCTTCAAACAATTGGTGGCCCAACCTTGGGCATATGATCAAGGATAGATGGTAGCTCAGACTATGCTTGCATATGATGCTTGGTTTGTCCCTCCCCAACGATTGACAGATCCAACAAGTGTTCCTCCCAAAGGGAGACCTAGAGGCAGAGGAGTAGGGAGAGGCAGGAGACAAGATGGCTAGGACAACTAGGATGATTAGGTTCTAGGGGCCCCACCGATTGTACAACAACAACCTCCTCAGTAGCCTCCAACAGTTCAACAACAGCCAGGACCACCACCACCACTAGATGCTCGGGATGTGCAAATACGATAGTTGCAGCAGTAGGTGCAGATATGGACTGGTGAGCGGGATTAGGCCCACCAGTAGGTTTTGGTTATTATTGTTGAGTGAGACCAGGCTCGGCAGTAGGTGGTTATGGTCACAATCGAGAGAGATCAAGAATTACAAAGAGTATAGGCTGTGACGGGAGAGAAAGACCAAGAGGTTGCTCTGTGCCAGTGGATTGAGGTGATGATAGTGGCCACTCATGGTCGGACAATGTCAGCATGGTTATACAGAGAGGCTATTACTGAGGCTGCATATTACAGGCAACATTATCATCATGATGTACTAGCGACACTAAGACAATTGGATTTTTCACAGCGCAGTGACACACGGCCATGAGCAGAGGATCAACCTGAGAGGTAGGCTGGAGAGGGTAGTCCATTAGGGCTAGCTATTATGTATAGAAACTTTTTGATTTTTCCCCATTCTTTATCAGATATATACATTCATGGGCTCCTTTTTGATAGCCTTGTGGATATTGTAGTTTTGATCGATGTTCATACACTGATTCAGATTTTGTACCATGACATTCATTTTTTCGATATATATATATATGATACATATACAAATTATTTATGATGTGATGTGTTCACTTTATTTCATGTATGGATGGATGAGATTCTTATATTTGATGATGTATGGATGTATTGTATTTATGCCTATGTGATATGTGATCATCATGATATGGATGGATGCAATGTTATGTTCTTTTCATTATCTTTTTCACGATATGATATGGATGGATGATTATGATATGCAGATGTTAAGGATGCAAATGATGTGGATGCATTTATTTTTCTATATTTTCTATGTATTTTATGATGATGATGTATGCATGTGGGTGTATGGAAGCAAATGCTTATGATATGCAATGATTTAAGATGCTTAAAATAACAAATCTCTATTATTCATCATAACTCAATTATGCAAAATTGCAAGATGTGCAATGATTATGAGATGCATGTATGCTGATGGTTTGTGGATGTAGGGTGGATGCATTGACTATGTTTTTATTGATTGTCATGATACCGGGTTAGTGTAGAGAGAAGATAGAAGAATGAAGAATGAATGATTGTTGATTACGATGATTGCTTCAAAAGATCCAACAAGTCCTTGATCCATCGAGACTTTATTAGAGATGGTGACGAGACAATGCAAAATGTAGGATGAAAATGTAGGATGAGTTGCTCACACTTTAAGATTGGGATTTTCCGTCGTTCTTTATTGTTTGATATAACACATAGACATGGGGTGAAATCACAATACTGTGTCTCACTTTTTTCCCAAGATGGGCATTTACATCAATATTTTTAACCGAATCTTCATCTTCTGAGACCTATAGCAGCTAAACCATAAAGAATTTGAAGATGATGTGAACTAGTGATTTGTGGAAATTTGTGTGTAGATTCTAAATATTATTTTTTTCAAATTTTTTGAAATAAATCATGAATCTTTCAACATCTCCTTTAATAACTGGTTTTAGACAAAAAAACAACATTTTTAGAAAGTAACGTTTGTGTCGTACAACATAACTTTTTTTCTATAAAGAATTAAATTCTAATTTTTGGAATATAGATTCTCAACATCAATATCTAGGGAAAGGATGTTTTTTCAGAATATTTTGTTGCATTTTTTTTTTTAAATTAATTTTTGAAGTCACTGTAACTATAACTTGGACATACGTGTGTGTCGTACAACCTAACCTTTTTTTGTGTATATCGAAATCCAATTTTTCTTTTTTGGGTGAAAAAAGGAAATCAATATCTAGGGAATGGGTATTTTTTGAATTTTTTTTACAATGGTTTACTATTTTTCCACCTCTGCACAACAAAGAGCTCGATGTTTAGAGAAAAACCTATGTTTAGTAAAAATTGAAAATTAAATACATGATAAAATGAAAATATATCAAACCTATACTTGTTGGAAAGCTAGTTTCAGGGGCTAAAATATTGAAAAATATAATTTTTAAATGATGTTATTTAATCCCTCAAAAGGTAAAGAAAAAGTGGGTTTTTTCCAGCATTTTGATAGTTGTGAAGGAGACTCCATTGTGGTTATGATTTAATACTATAGGGGTTCTATCCAAGGGGGTCTTATCTATCCCTCTTCAATTAAAACCCTTTAAATGGAGCCTCTCAAGACTTAAATCATTAGTTTTTTCTAAAAATAGTGATTTCAGGAAAAAAATCAACACATCCCAAAAGTGAGACACAGTATTGTGGCAGCACCCCACGATGCATCAAGGTATTGATAACCAGGACGACGTATCTAGTGTAATGGACTTTGACTTGAAAAACATATAGGATAGTTCTTGCTCACACCTTGACATATGGAAACGTCGTTGGAATGCAAGTTAGAAGCTTATAACATATTGGACCAAAGCATACACAATAGTCAACAACATACCCTAAACGACCTTCCTACACACAAATAAGCATGTACCAAGATTATTTTACAAGAGTACCCATAGGCAAAAAAAATGAAAGATAATGATCGATGCCCCATTCCTTTCTTTCTAAATCATTTTTAGATATCATCGAGAGGTTTGCAAAATGGGTCATTAAGATAAATCATAAGAAAAGATCAAAGACAAATAGTTAGTGTTATCTATAGCTCTCGCCTAGTTTAAGTTTAGCTAAAGTGATGTCTGATATTGATGTCCATCGTAGGAAGGATACATCCTAGGACATGATGATCAAAGGTTTGTTTGATGTTAGGACGATGATGCTAAGATGAGCCGTTGCTATAAAATTCATTGACACATTTACATGTGATTCAAACTTTAGATTTTGACTTTTAGGTTTGCACTTTACAACTTGCTATACTTGCTTTCTATTTTTTTTGCCAAAGGTTGAAGGTGTAGATCGGTCTATTGTGGGTGAAGGTTTATTGTAGGTGTTTAAGTGAGATGGGATGGATGGGTTTTGGATTTATTGGAATATTTCAATGTTTTTGGTATTTTGAGAATGTTTTGAGGCTGTTTTTGGTCTTTTTTGAAAGTTTATGCGAGTGTTTAGGATTTTTGATTTTATGAGGCTGTTTAGGGTTTTCTGAAAATATTTGAGGCTTTTTAGGTATTTTGAATGTTTTCTAATATATTTTGGATTTTCAATTTTCCAATGTTTTTGTGTTTTATGAGAATATTTGGATGTTTAGAGATTTTCAAATATTTGAATGTTTAGGAGTTTTCAGAGAATATGTGGACGTTTAGGGATTTTTGAATATTTGAATGTTTAGGAGTTTTATGAGAATTTATGAGTTTTAACCAAGAATCTAACCTAAAGACCTATCCTAGGGGCCTCAGGGGCTGATCAAAGATTAGCCTTGCCTACATTATATACACAGAGACCACGTAGTTCAACTGACCCAACTTATTTACAAGATAAAAATATGAACAGATGAAAGACTCTAGTTTATTATGATGGACTCCTAAAGGAATGACCTAGGGTGTCTCGGGGGCACATCAATGATGGCCTTGCCTACGTTCAAGCTCATAGACTCGTAGTTCGACAAGAGGACTCTATTTTTTTTTGGATTTTCGATGTTTGACCTTTTTAGGGTTTTTGATGTTTTTTTGATGTTTTGGATTTTTCCTTTACAATTTTCTGAATATTTTTAGATTTTCGCTATATAGGATTTTACAAATGTTTTTGGATGTTATGGATAAGATTTTATGAATGTTTTGGGTATTTTCTAATAAGATATGACCTCAAGATATACACGAACCCAATTGTGACTCATAACAAAATTCCCCCAATGTGACATGTTAGCCTACTTCAATAAAGGCATGATAGATTGACCTTTGGAATATGCCAAGTAGTGCTAAAGGGTTCATGATACCTCACAATGTCAAGTCCTGATAAGGACACAACTGAGGGATAAATGGTGATGCAAAGAATGATAGGAAAAAAGAGCCAAATAATAAATGGAGATGCTTTATTTACGCAAGGAACCTGTTTTCCAAGTTTTCACCAAGTTACTTGCCCAAAGCACCACTGAAGTGGTTTTCACTAGAGGACAATTTTTTTCTTTACTTTTTCAATCCTTTTTCCATTTTTTTTGGATTTTGATTATTTGATTTTTTTGTAGTTTCTGATTTATACTTGATGCAGAGCATCTCCTGACTTCAAGGGGTATTAACACCCAAAACACAAACTTTAGAAGATCTCTTAAAACTTTCACCAAAATTCACTTCATTGACACTTGATTCCACAAGGTTATCAATACACCAAAATACCCTATCAGGATTCCAAACTCACATCAGTCCCCAATACATCTTATTCATCTTGATTTTGACATAAACAAAGCAAAAACACCCTCTTACAACACTGTTTATCATATTCTCAGTTGCTTGCACCAAAGTACCAATACTGCTTGTAGTATTCCATCATGACAAAAATGGGTATATCTTCTAAACCTGATTGAATCTCCAAAGAAAAATTACATTTTCAGGAACCCATTATGGCCTACTTGTACATATCAAGAAACAAGGTAAGGTTATTTTGGAAGTTTTGACAATAAGAAAGACTGTCCCGTAGCAAGAAGGCACAATTAGGCCTATTTAACAAAGCATGTCTCCACAAATCAACTTCTCAACCCTTAATATCCATTGAAAATCCTTCAATAGACACTAAAATTATAGAATCAACAATCCTTAGTGCTTGGGAGACTCATTAATGCAGCAAAATACCAAACCCTCACTCTAGGCCATTTTAGATTAAATAAAATAGGGGTTTAATGGTTCTCAGCTTTCTAAACATCAAAACCCCTTGCCACTACTTTAGACATCTTAAAATAGGTTTGCACAAGCTTTAGGAGTCACATTCATATCTCCTTTAATGCATATAAACAAGTTTCTACTTGGAGCCACCAATTTCATGACAAAAACTCAAAAATTTCACTAAGGGTAGCAACTTAACTTTGCAACAAGACTTCCCCTACATCTGTCAACACAATAAAAATGAAAATCAACCTAATTTATCCCATTCCACTGACTCACAAAGCCTAAATCAATGGAATGGTTAATAAACTCACTTTAGACTCTCAAAACCCTTGATTTGAGGGTTACAAAATAGTTTCTTGAAAAGGTGCCCTAATTACTCTAAGCTTGATGAAAGTCTCTCAAAATAATTTCAAATAGAAGCTCACACAATCTACTGTGAAAACCAACTAAGAATATAGACTAAGAATGATGTATAGTCCATATAATACTTACAAAACAACAAGAAAACACTGTAATTGCAGGAAACATGTTTCTTTATTCAAAATTTTCTTCAAGATACAATCTCCAATGATTTTCTCACCTTCACAAGGCCTTTATAAGATGTTACATCAGTTATTATAAATTCACCTTCATTTCCCAATGATCAAGCCTTCCCTTTTCAAAAATGACTCTTCAACCTCTTGCAATTTGTGCATTTTTGCATTGTTGACAACAATTTCAAGATTTTGTGCACTATTTAACACTTTGACCAAAAACCCACCCAGAGACCTAATCAACTGATAAAAATGGTCCAAATATGACCCCATTATAGTTACAACATGATAAAGATTCAAATTTTACAAGTTTTCCTTATAGAGGCATAAAATGCACAAGGTGCTCTTGCACCATACCACCGGCCTGAAAAAGAACCTCAAGTCCCTTTGAGGATTGAGTTGCATCCAACTTGCCTCTTCACACCTGCATACCTTTACCAATTCTACCTTGGACTACTCTCTTTCTTTACTCTTGTTGCACTCTTGAGATCATACACTTGCCTTTTCCAAACACCTTCATTTACTTCATCTTTTGCTCTCATCCCCACCATCAGGTTCTCTTCCCAATAACCTCTGTATTCTCATATTTTCAAACCACTATCTTGAGAGTATTGAACTTCCTTCTACCCTCTTTTCCAATCAAAGGACACAAGACTGTCCTTATTATGCTTCCACCATTCTTTTCTAAGCAACCTTTATTCTTTTCAATCAATTCATCCTTGACCTTCTCTTAACCTGCTTCTCATCATATTTTTCAATCATTGGATCACGCTTCAAACTGAATTTCAACTTTTGTAATGGCTGCAAACTCTTCAAGTGCTTTTCAAACAGATATCCATCTCCCTCACTGCTTCATCACACAACCTCAACATACCATCCATCTTACCCAACAAAAGATCCTGGAAGATGCACCTACCCACTCTTTCTCTCTCAGTGGTGTAACTCCCTCTGCACCTTCTCCCCAGCTTAATCTTTGTTGAAGGACAATGAACATAGAATTCTTCCTTGTTTGTAACCAATACACCTTCTCACAACTCTTTCTCTCTTGCAACTTTAAGATGAACCAAGCATCTACAACCAACAACTTAAAAAACCACCAAATCAACCAACTCTGATACTAATTGATGTAGAGAATCTACTGGATTCAAGGGGTCTTAACACCCAAAACACAAACTTGAGAAAATCTCTTAAAACTTTCACCAAAATTCACTTCATTGACACTTGATTCCACAAGGTTATCAATACACCGAAACACCCTATCAGGATTCCAAACTCACATTAGTCCCCAATACATCTTATTCATCTTGATTTTGATAGAAACAAAGCAAAAACACCCTCTTACAACACTATTTTATCAGATTCTCAATTGTTTGCACCAAAGTACCAATATTGCTTGTAGTATTCCATCATGACAAAAATAGGTATATTTTCTAAACCTAATTGAATCTCCAAATAAAAATTACATTTTCAGGAACCCATTATGGCCTACTTGCACATATCAAGAAACAAGGTAAGGTTATTTTGGAAAGTTTGACAATAAGAAAGACTATCCCGCAACAAGAAGACACAATTAGGCCTATTTAACAAAGCATGTCTCCAAAAATCAACTTATTAACCCTTAATCTCCATTGAAAGTCCTTCAACATACACTAAAACTATATAATCAACTATCCTTAGTGCTTGGGAGACTCATTAATGCAACAAAATACCAAACCCTCACTCTAGGCCATTTTAGATTAAATAAAATAGGGGTTTAATGGTTCTCAACTTTCTAAACCTCAAAAAACCTTGCCATTGCTTCAGACATCTTAAAATAGGTCTGCACAAGCTTTAGGAGTCACATTCCAATCTCCTTCAATGCATATATACAAGTTTCTACTTGGAGCCACCAATTTCATGACAAAAAACTTAGAAATTTCACTAAGGGAAACAACTTAACTTTGCAACAAGACTTCCCCTGCATCTGCCAACACACTCAAAATGAAAAGCAACCTAATTTATCCCATTCCACTGATTCACAAAGCCTAAATCGGTGGAATGGTTAATAAACTCACTTTAGACTCTCAAAACCCTTGATTTCAGGGTTCTATGAAAACCAACTAAGAATATAGACTAAGAATGCTATACAATCCGTATAGTACTTACAAAACAACAAGAAAACATTGTAACTAAAGAAAACAAGGTTCTTTATTCAAAATTTTCTTCAAGATACAATTTCCAATGATTTTCTCTCCTTCACAAGGAATTTATAAGATGTTACATCAGTTATTATAACTTCCCCTTCAATTCCCAACGATCAAACCTTCCCTTTTCAAAAATGACTCTTCAACTTCTTGTAATTTTTGCATTTTTGCATTGTTGACAACAATTTCAAGATTTTGCACTATTTAACACTTTGACCAAAAACCCACCTAGAGACCTAATAAACTGATCAAAATGTTCCAAATACGACCCCATTACAGTTACAACATGATAAAGATTCAAATTTTACAAGTTTTCCTTATAGAGGCATAAAATGCACAAGGTGCTCCTGCACCAATACCCTTCAAGATTAGGCATGAAATTTTTTGAGATGCAAGCTATTGGTTGGCTCCTGCAGGGGTTCACCTTTAGGGGTTGAAAGTTGGTATGCTCCGGATCTATAGCTTTCTATGATGACAAAGGGACCTAACCAGTTAGGCTCAAAATTTCCTTTGTTATCTTGATTTGGAAGGTTCTTCTAATTCTTCTTTAAGACTAGATCTCCGACTTGGAATGACCAGCATTTGATTCTTTTGTTATAGCTCTGTTTCAGTTAGTTTTGATATACTTGCAAGTGATTGAGGGCATCAAGATAGTGTTATTAGATTTTGCAGGGATACTCACAATGATGGGAGCTCAACCTCAATAGGAACTATGCCTTCTGATCCATAGACCAAAGAGAAAGGGGTTGCACCTGTAGGTGTGTAGATACTAGTTCGATAAGCCCAAAGAGTGGGATTTAGTTGCAGATGCCAATCATGACTAGCTCCATTAATTGTTTTCGTCAGGATTTTCAGAATATTTTTGTTCGTAGCTTTTGCTTGACCATTGCCTTGGGGATAGTACGGGGTAGAGAATTGGTGTTGGATATTGAATCTTTGGCACAACTCTGTCACATCCTGATTTTTAAAAGGGGTTCCATTATCTGAGATGAGGGTTTTTGGGACACCATAATGGAAAATTAGGTAATTTAGGATAAACTTGGCTATTTGCTTCCTCGTTATGTAGGTCATAAGAATGGCTTCAACCCACTTAGTAAAGTACTCAGTGGCGGTTATGATAAACTTATGGCCTTTGGATGAGGTTGGAGTGATTTTTCCTATGAGGTCTAAGCTCCATTATGAAAAAGGCCACGGTGTGATCATTGGCTACAATTATTGAGCTGGAGCATGAATTAGATCCCCATGTTGTTGACACTGGATGCATTTTCGCACATACTGATGAGCTTCTTTTTCCATGGTTGGCCAATAGTAACCTATCCTCAACAGTTTCCTGGCTAATGTCATACCGCTAGAATGGGACCCACATATGCCATCATGTACTTTTGTTAAAGTAGTTAAGGATTCTTCTTGGTTAAGACATCATAGTAATGTCCCTTTGATGCTTCGATGATAAAGGGTATCACATAGGATCACGAATCAGGATGCCTTTTTAACTAAGGTCTTTTTAAGGTTTGGGGTGATATCAGATGGAAGGATTCCTCTATTAAGATAAGTTAATATGTCATGGTGCCACGGGGATCCAGGACCAACAATGACGAATGCAAATTTAGATTAAGGGATTTTGAAAGTTGGTACAAGAAGTTGTTCTACCAAGAATTCACATTGGAGGATGTTGTTCGACATGTCTAGTAGTGATCCAATTGTTTCCATGGCATCTGTTGCTCTCTTGTTCATGTGAGGAATTTGCTCAAAAGTTATGTCTATGAAGATATCCTTGAGATTCTCCACCATCTTCTTGTAAGGAGTGAGCTTGTCATCTTTAGTTTGATAATTGTCATTGACTTGGTTGATAACCAACTATGAGTCTCCATATAATTTCATCTCTTGGATATGCCATTGAACGAATATCCTTAGATCTGTGATCAAGGCTTCATACTCAACAATTTTGTTAGTATAGGGAAATGACAACCTATATGACTTTGGGATGCAATCACCTTGAGGGGTAATGAAAATAATGCCTGCTCTTGATCCATGTTGGGTGAACGATCCATCAAAGTACATCTTCCACCAAGCTGTGAGATTGATAAGGAATACTAATTTATTAGGGAACTCAAATATTAAAGGGTTCTCAACATAGATGGGTGTGTCTACTAGTTGGTCTGTGATTACTTGTCCTTTGATTTCCTTGCACTCCACATACTCTATGTCAAATTCTATTAAGATCATCACCCATTTAGCCATTCATCCTATGAGGGTTGCTTTGGATAATAGGTATTTTAATGGATCAATCTTTGCAATGAGCTTGATTTGATGTGACAACATGCAGCGCCTGAACTTTTGCGAGGCAAAAAATATTGCTAGACATGCCTTCTCAATGGGTGAATAGTTCATCTCATAGACCACCAAGGTTCTGTTGATGTAGTAGATGGCTCTTTCCTTTCCATTTTTATCATGTTTTGCTAAAAGAGCTCCTAGTGCTATTGGTGTTGTTGAGATGTACAAAATCAGTGGCTTGTTTGGGATCGGTGGCATGAGCACTAGAGGTGTTAGTAAATAATCTTTGATCTACTGGAAAGCTTTGTCACATTTGTCATCCCACTTGTAGGTTATCCCTTTATGGAGGAGATGCAAAAAAGGGTGAATTTTATCTGATAGCTGTGTTATGAACCTTCCACTAACTCATTTGACTGCAAAATCCGACGAAAATTTCTGATGAAAGATGTATAATTTGATGTATTGTCGAGTACTTGTGATATTTGATGTGTAATTTTCATTTTTTTAAAATTCTATCCCCGACGTTCATCAAAATTTAGACAAAGCGTTGTCAAAATTTCGACGAACATGTGAAGTCAAAATTGTGGCCGACATAAATAAAAGTGAGCTCAACTATTTATTGTGAAAGCGTTTTGCTATACTTCCGAATTTTCTCTGCTTGTGAATTTGCTATACTTAGGATAGTTTGTGGAGAACTAAGGACGATTTTCTTGGGAGAAATCAGAAAAAATTCAAGAAGATATCGCCAGGTTGAGGGTAGTCATTGTCTTTTTCCAGAATTCATTTGTGAAGTCAGATTTGTACTTCCAGGTTTGAAAATCATATTTTAAAGCAACATCTCCTCAGATTTTATTTTTAGACTTGTGCATTTTCAGAATTTCATTTCCATATTTTGTTGTGCAAGTTCAATATTATGATTTTAGGAGTCTAACTATTGGAAATCATAGTAAAATTATAATTTAATAAGTTCTAGAATTAGCATTTTAAAGTGTTTTTTGGGGTCATTAACTTCAGGCTATCTTCTCTTTTGCAGGGGTGGTTGCATGCTGAATTTTTTTGGTGTAAAATATTAGAATTATTAGATTTTGTTTTGATTAGGGGTAAAAAACGGGTTTTGATGGGGCCCAAAACCCATAACAAAGGAAAGCAAGCTGTAAATAAGATAAACCAGAATTATTAGATTTTGTTACCTGTCTATGATTAAAAATTATTGGAGTGTGAGTTTGATATTTTTTGAAGATCTAAATATTCAAGCTTGGTAAAGAAAAATCATGTCAGATAATATTAGTCCAGAACAAAATGAAGAGACAATTGCTAGAATGTGGGCTAGATTGAAAAGAAAGGGTGATGGGAAATGTTATTGTCCTTGCAATAATTGCCAAGGGCTTAAAGACGAGAAGAATTTTAATCACAATAGTTGAGAAACATTGTAGGCAACATGGTCACGTTGAAGGGGGGCATGATTATCATCCATTGGTAAGTTGTTCATTATATGTGTTTATATTGATTGAATTTGTAAATGTTTATATCGTTTTAACATTTTTTATATATATAAAAAATCACTTGATCATGATCATGGTTTATTTGTGTCTATCATTATTATAAAGGTGGGGTGCCCTAGGGCACATGATATGGATTATCACAACCCAAAGAATGTGGTTTTGCAAGCGGAGGAACATGGAGCTGTGAATATCAAAGATGAAGTTAATGAACCTATGGAAGAAGATGATCATGCTCCAGAAAAAATAGTTGAAGATGATGGTACAAATACATTGATCCATGATGCATTTAGTGGCATAGCTGATAATGATGATTGAGATGACTTTGATGATGTTCATGATTTACCTGTACTGGAGAAGGAATACGAGCCCCTTTATGAAGGCTCCCAAACAACTCTTCTCTTTGCTGTATTGTTGATGGTGAATTTGAAGGTTATGAATGGTTTATCCAACATAGCAATCTCACAGATGTTAAGGTATGTCATATATGTCATCTTTTTTCATCTATTTTAATTGTTGTTAGTTCATCACTAGTAAATAAAGGATGAAATATGTACAATTAATATTCTTTATATTAACAAATTATTTTGTTGTTGTAGATTGATTGGTGAATTTTTGTTATCACCATCAAATATTTTACTTCGCTCATATCAAGATTTATCTGGCATTATGAAAGATATTGGAATGGAGTATCAAGCAATAGATGCATGTCCCAATGATCATATTATATATCATAAACAACATGAATTTGCAACAGAATGCCCAGAATGTCATATCGGTAGATATTGAAAATATCAACTAACAAAAAAGGTGCCTCGCAAGGTTCTTCGTTATATTCCCATTATTCCACGTATGCAACGATTATTTAGGTGTGAAAGCTTAGTGCAATTTATGGATTACCATGCACGAAATAGAAGTGGAGATGACATTCTTTGAATTCCTATGGATGGTTATGCATTTAGGGACATGGAGGAAAAATGACCACACTTTAAAGAAGAACCTTGTAATCTCAGACTTTCATTGGTAGCAGACTATGTCAATCCATTTGGAGAGCTGAGATCTATTTGCTCGGTGTGGCCTGTTTTTGTTATCAACAATAACATTCCTCCATGGATGTCAATAAAGAGGGAGCACATAATGTTGTCAATGATTGTTCCAGGTATTTTCTTACATCAATTTTCTTTAACGTAGTAGCATCTCATTTTTCTTATTTGTTGCATAATGACTTATATTTTTTTCATTTAATAGTCATGTACATTAATTTATATATATTGCAGTAGAATGGTTATAATAATTATGTAATGTTTATGTTCATTCAACTAGGTAAGTACCAAGTTAAAGATATGAATGTATATATCGAGCCTCTTATCGACGAGTTACTAAAGTTATGGAATGGCGTCACTATGTATGACATCTCTAGACCAATAGGACAAAGACAATTTCAATTCCATGCAATGCTTGTATGGACAATTCTAGATGCCCCAGGGCTAACACATTTTTGTGGTATGTTATAACGTTTGAGTGCACTTTAACGATATTTAATTTTATGAAGTTGATATCATGTATGTTTTTTAAATAATCTATTCATTATATATGATTATAAAAAATTACATATTTAATCCAATTATATATGATCTTGTAGGTCTTCAAACAAAGGGAAAATTTGCATGTCCAATTTGTGGTCCAAAGATGAAATCTCGTCGTCTAACAAGTTTAGGAAAGTAGGTGTTTTATGAGTATAGGCACTTCCTCCACATAAATCATAAGTATCGAACTACTGAAAAACATCTTTTCAATGGGAAAGAAGAGACTACATCAAAACCACGAAGAATGACACTTCACCTATGGAAGTTGGAATATAATAGAATTAATTGTCAAGGTTATACATCGGATCAAATTGTTTATCTATCATATATGATATGTTTGGAATTTATATTTTTATATTGTGTTGTGTTTACTCATGTTGTAATTGAAAATGATTGTCGTTGTTAATTTGTTTAACTTATATGCTTCATGAAGGTTGTCAAGGCATTAATGGCGGGCTTCCACAGGGACTGAAAAGTTATCCTAGACAATTTAGTAGGTTTCCCTACTATGAGTAGCTACAAATTGAGCATTTGTTTGATACAATGCATATCGAAAGAATATAACATAAATGTTATGGAAAATATTGGATGGAAGGCATGACAAAGAAAAAATTGTCAAAATTTGTAGTGACATTCAGGAAGCCAATCATGCAATGAAAAATTTCATTCAATTGAATAGCGATGGAGACCAAATTAATATAAGTGCCCTTCCTTGGTTATTAACAGAGCAACAAAGCAATGCTATAAAAGAAGTCATACGAAAAATTGATTTCCCACAGGATTTGCTTGTGAACATAAACAATATCATAACAAAGAAAGGTGAATTTGGGTCAGGGATGAAAATGCATGATTGACATACCTTCATTAAGGTAATTATTCTGGTATATTTTATATATATTTGTATACTGCATGTACTTTTCAGTGTATTATGTTTACTAGTTTTGGAAAAATAATGAAAAGATCATTTTATAATTGTTGCAATGCGTTCTACCTCTATCTTTCCTAGACAACTTTGACAACAATGTCAAGAAAGTTATATATGATCTTGGAAAATACATGAGGTAAGTAGCGATATTTGTTCAATTTTTTGTATAGATCTTATATTTTCCATTTGTTTTACTTGTTATGTAATATATTGTATATTTTTGTTAAATCTCGTTAATATATTTGTGGCTTGAATCACTTGTAGATGGCTATCATCTAAAGAAATCCATAAAGAAGATATAAATTATTGGAGGAGAAAAATTCCTCGTCTAATGTGTGAAATGAAAAAGTGTCTACCTTTGACATTTTTCAATGCACAAGAACACTACCTCATACACCAAGTTGAGGAGATTGAATTATGTGGACCTGTACACACAAAGTCAATGTGGATGGTTGAGAGGAACTTGAAATTTTTGAAGGATTTGGTTAGACAAAGAGCACATCCTGAGGGTTCTATGGTGGAAGGATAGATGGTATACTAGACCATGGTGTACATTAGTGAATATCTTCCTAAGTTTGCAGCAAAGATCCATGTAGATCGCATTTGGGATTCCAACTCCATTAACAAATTCGAAGGGGAGTACCTGATGGGGAAAGGTAGATTGAGGAAAGTGAGAGGTAATTATAAGATGGTCATGGAAATTAATTAGAATACATTTTACGTATGGTTTTTTATGTATATTGTACTTATTTAATTATTAATCTTCAATATACATCAATTATAAATTAAGGTCGTATACTGTGGTAATTAACTAATTATACGTTGTTTGTGAATTTCAATTTTTTTTGATACAATTGGTCGAGAGTGGGATGCACTATATTTGTACGTCGCAAAAAATCTTGATTGGATGATAGTATGGATTGAACGATGTCGACAATCTGGTCACACAGTAACATGGGAAGGTGTGGCTTCATTGGTTAAAGAAGCTCATCATAATGGGGATTCCAATGTTACACAAATGGAAATTGATTTAGCATATGGTTTAAGAGATAAATAGGTATGTATAAATATATTAATCACCCATATTATTTAATTATTTTAAATTATATTGATGTATATATGATGCAGAGGATCCAACAACACCAACAACATCATTTCATGAGGGTAAATCAAACCCAATTAGAATCAGGAGAAGATCAAATTCTTAATTCACTTTCTTTTTCCTCAAAACTCATACAACTTATTTTGATTCTTCAATTCTACAATACTTCAAGGCAACAAGTTAGCACTCCAATTTCAACAAACCATATGTCATTATCAATATTCCAATTGACTCATTCAAAGCAAAAACCATATTAGAAAACTTTGACTCAATCAATCAGATTCACATCATTCTCAACCACCATATCAACATCTATACATTCTCTCAGCCTTTCATAAGGAAACACATTATGCTCACTTGCTACACAACCAATTACCAATCCTTCAAATTCCTGTATACATCATATCCTCAAGGCAACAAAAAACTTATTCTAAATCAGATTCCAAAATGTCAATAACCAAACTTCAATCATTGAAAACAGTCTAAACTTCTCAAATAGCACCAATTCATTTTCCTTACAAGGAAAACTAACAAAGACCAATATTTCTTTCTATCAACTAGTTAATCAGTCCTTCAAGACACAAGATTCATCATGTTTTGAGAGAAATCAATTCAATACATTAGTGTATAAATATAAGATCTACGTGCTCTGTAAAGATACCAAGACCCACAATAGAATCATCATTCTCAAAATAATATGCACTACTTTTACAACCTTATTCAAGCATAAATTCTACTGTAACTCCATCCAAATGACAAGGTTCAAGTATTTAAGGTCACTCACTTCCTTGTACACACAGATTTCCACTGTGAAACTAACTTTGCCCGAGACACATGATTGTCTTTGATTCTTTTGCTGCTTAAAACTAACTTTCAGACTCTTTGACAATGAAAAATACTCTTTCTCAAATGAGATTACACAAGAACTAACTCTTGGATGTTACCAAATTAGCAATACAAGTTAGGAGAAATAGAAAGAATGCTTGATAACTTAGAAAAATAGGGCTTTTATTCAAGATTTTGTTACAAGAATTTCAAGATTCTGCTCTTCCACCCCTTGCCATGCTTTTTATAAATTTTCCCTCTTAATAACTGCGTTTTCTAACTTCTCATCGGTTCAAACTACCTCTTATCTCCTAATATGCTTGATTTATGCCTTTTTGTTTACATAATATTGCATTATTTGCATTTTCACCTCCTAGTGACTTCTTTTATGATTTGATTACATTCAAATTATCCTTTTCATGGCCTTGACACACAAATTTAGACTTGGACATGTAAATTTAACATATTAGCCTTTTGAAGGCATTTACAAGATCTAGGTGCTCCTGCACCAATATTTATGTTGAAATTTTTTTCTTTGCATACATTCGGCCAAGAATAAACATGTTTATCAACTGACGATATTGCAATAATTTTTACATGTTTGACATATTGCAAATGAAACACCACAAGGCTATGTGGTGCAATGGTTGTAAATTTTGAATCAAAAAGTTGGATGACACGAAGAAAACTTGTGATTCTGGTATAATTGCAGTCTTTTAGGTGACCAATGTTTCATCTAGAAATGACATACATCCAGAAGTCTCATAAAATCAATACTATGGGATTTTGGATGATATACTTGAGTGTGACTTTAAGTCCTTCAAATTAGTTTTGTTCGTCGTCCTATGGTATAGGCTACGATTGAATGAAAATGATCCTGAGAGAACTGTTATTGAACATGATAATGGATTTACCATGGTTAATACAAGGTTGATTGAGCGAACTGGAAATGAGCCCTATGTTCTTCCAAGCCAATGTGAGCGGTATTTTACTCAGAGGTTCCAAGTAAACCGGGTTGGTCATTTGTTGTTAGACATGATCCAAGAGGAAGGTCGGTAAAGTATAATGTGGTGGAAGAAGAAGATACCAAAGAACTAGAAGATGATGTAGATGATGATCAATCGGTTAGTTGATGATGTTCCCACGAAGATGTCAAGAGGAGGAACTAGATCATGATGATGTAGGAGTTAATGTTCATGAAGATGATATCCATGTGGATGATGACATTATTGAAACTGAGATCAATGATGATGATGATGATATGACCAATCCTTACAATGTCGAATCTGGATCGGATGATACAAAAAGAGTTAGATGAAGAAGAAGATCAATGACATTGAAATGTATGAGTTATGCGATTATATTATCTATTTGATATTAATTTCTTGATAGAATTATATTTGAATTATGTGGTTACATAATTAATTCATGATGTTTTTAATTTTTATGCCATTACATAATTAATTTAATGATGTACTTTTTAATGTTTGAAAGGTCAAAAACTTAAAACATTTCAATAGTGATGTTAACAACCTTGAAATTAGTGTGTTTTATGTTTCATGTGATCATAAAAGATTAAAAAGTCAGTTGTAGAGGTGGTTGTTCAGTGGTTGAGGTGTAAAGGCCTTTAAAAGGCATAAAGTGATCATTGTAATGGTTGTTGATGGTTGAGGATTTAAAATACAAGCTCTTGACATTCGAAAATCTGTGTTTTTCTTCAAATTTTCTGTATTTTTCCTATTTTGCAGCACTGTACGGTCACATACAACCATATTTTGATGTGAAATCAATTCCATGTCGTGAAGATATGTGTTAGCTTTGATTTGAATCTAATTTGAGGGCTTAAGGCATTGATTTGAGTTAGAAAGCTTCATTTCTTTGCATACAACCCGGTTACCCTATTTTTGAGGGTTTTGTAGTCCAAACATGATATAAAGGGGCTCTTACACTTTTTGTGATTACTGTAGCTTTTGTAAGAGGCCCCATGGATATTGTTATAATTGTAGGATGCATGAATAGGGTGTAGGATGAGAAATAAAGAAGGTATAGCTGTTGTCCTCAAGAGTTTTGTGAAGAAAAGCATGTGAAATGAGAGGTTCAAGCCTAGGTTTCAACAAAATATGTATGAGAGATTTGATTTCATGAATTTTTATCCATGTGTAGACCTAATGGATTGTGTTTGAACACTGAATATAAATGATACACACACACACACACACACATATATGTATGTATGTATGTATGTATGTATGTATGTATGTATGTATATGTATTTGAAAATGTAAATGTAAATGCAATTACTAGATGCTCTCCTAGAACAATAAATGCAACATATCATTGAAGAAATATATATCTATGTATATAAATGTGTATTTCTAAATGCAAGTGTAAATACAAAGAGAATATGGTTTTGTAGTGTTATAGATACAACATATCCATAAATTAATGTAATTGAAATTCTAAAGTCTTCAACACATATAATATGAAATCGATCAAACTATTAAACTACATGAGAAATAAATGAAAACAGTAAATGTATATGTATCTGGATCAAATCCTTTTCGCGGTGGACCTTGATAGCACTCAAAAACACTGGTTGAAAAACCACAAGAGGTCACCAATCTCTTGGTATGCTTTAGGGTAACGTACAAGGCTTAATGACTCGAGCCTTCTTCTCTTTTGGTGCTGCTGAACCTGGGTGGATCTACCTATATTGACTGAGCATACTTAATTGATGTTATTTAACTATAGTATTCTATCCACAATGACAAGTTTACAGTGAACAGATGTGATCCTAATCTAACATGAACTAAATGAGAAATATGTTCAGTTAACAGATGTATAAAATGAATTAGATTTATGGATGGAAAAGGGGAGACCAGTGCCTTATTGGGTATATGGAGTCTAATGAATATCTGCAAATGTGGATTTCAATAATGGCAATAATTGAAACTGTCAGGCACAAATTTTTTTTACAACTTGTGTAAATGTGCAAGTGAATAATTGACAAACTCTTCTTGAGATAGAATGGAAATTCTAGTTATGTGATTCTTCTTATTAATCCAACTAACACTTCCTAATTGCTGTGATTGATTAAAAGATTTTAATCCCTACTTGAAAGAATCGAATAACCAGATCACACATATATAGCAAATGTACAATGATAAACAGAGTATAAACTTGTTATATCAATTTAAACAATAGAGAAGCATCATAATGGGGACAATCAAATAACTGCATAAATTTAACAAACTGATACCAAAATCTTAATCCATGACTTAGATATCTTCATTTACTCCATCAAAATACATGCATCTGAGTCTCTGTATATGAAAGCATTTTGCTAGAAAGCTATCTACTGAATATCTCCTAATTCCTATATCTGTTGCATTACTATGGAACAAATATAAATACATCAAAAATTGGAAGGGACACGTCCCTTCACAAATGTTTTATTTTACTTAACTAATTAAAACAAGAGATTAGGCTCTATTTCGCCATAGATGAACATTTGATAAATGATCTAGATAATCCTGCCATTCATAAGTATTGGCATCTCCTAATGTGTTCCTAGACGATATTTCCACCTTTATCATCCTTTCGTTATGCTCGCAGCTCTCGTCCAATGTCAAATCCTTCCCTGTAGCATTTTCCAGAATTCTCTGCAGCATCAATTCACATTCTTTGATCCACTTGGATTTCTCTTTCAACTTTTCTCCATCTTCAAATAGTGTAGGCAGTCCCATATTTGTAACATCAACCAACCCCTTTGCATCTTCTCGCAGTTCCTCATAATAGTCCATGTGTTTCTTTATAATTTGGTTACCCATACCAATGGCCACACTGTTAGGAACATCTCTTTCATTTAATTCTCAGAAATTTTCTTGAATCCTTCCATAAATTCTCTTGTGTTCCTACCCTGTAACATGGTTCTTTGAATATGCTCCCCATAGCTTATTCAACAAAATCATTAAGTTGGTCTGCCTTTTTCTGATTATTGTAGCGAGTGTATCATATTTACCTTGTGTAATATGCAGTTGACTCCTCCCAATGATCTTTTACCTGTGAGCTTTCACCATGTGTTATTAATTTAGGAGGTCCCATTGTGACTCCTAGCATGTCCTTCAAACGACCATTTTCTCTCATGATCCTTTCATTACTCATTTTGTACATTTCCTTTTCTTTGATCAACATTTGCATTTGGGCTTTATTTAGTTTTGCCACATTAATCCCAATGTCTGTAGTCACCATAGGATCTACCTCTCCAACCTTCAGAGTCATGACATGTCCAAATGCTTTCTCAGTATCAATCACCACTAACTTTCTATGAGGTGGATACAAGCCCATATCATGAGTGATCCTTCATCCAGGTTATATTTGGATCCAACATATATTTCTGTCACCTCCCTCTGGACTAAGCTTGCGTATGGCACTATTATCCTTTAAGAAGCTATCAAAGACCAATGCAGAATTCAAATCTAGCCCTGGAAAGATCATAACTCTAGCATCCTCTAACATTTTCCATCCTTTCTCAGGGGTCATATTAGCTATTTCTCTATCCATAGTTAATTTTGAATTATTTAGTAGCTTCTCCTCATTGCTTGGTGTAATATTATCAACTGTCTCCCTTATCTTCTTGCCCTTTTGCTTATACAAGAAAGATTTGAATTCTGAAGAATTCAAAAAGTCATTGTCTGCTACAAATGACCTATATGCCATGTCTTTGGTGTCTGTATCTTGGCTCTCTTCAACACTTGGTTCTCTAGGAGGGCAGCTGTAATCTTGAGTTTTTAATCTAGAAATCCTACTGGGTAGGTCTTGTGGCATATCTTCTCCAAATTCCTCATCTCCAAAAAAAGGGAACCTTGTATCCAACAACCCTTGGTTGTATTCATCCACCACTCTCTCTGCTTCCTCTGCCTCCAAATTTCTAATCATGTCATCAAATTGATAAGGAACATGATCATATCCTCCAAATTTTATCCTTTGGTTGGAAGAATTGATATATCCCTCTGGATCAAAACCTTTTCTTGGTGGACCCTTATTCATATTATACTGCATTAATTTGTCAAGGATAAAATCATATCCTTCCTTTGCAAGCACAGTAAAATCACCAAAGCACAGAGTACTAGGCATAAATGCCTATTTCCCAAATGAACCAAAATTCATGAAACTAGAAAAATCCATTTTTCTTACAATTTCCAAATATGCAATCCTATCCGAGATTGTTTTAGGAAAAATGAATGGAGAATCCTCAAAACCAAACACCCTTACAATAGTAGCATCTTCCAAGCAATACCAATCTCCCCAATTGTGATCAATTGGTCCATTAAAGTCCTTAGGTCTGAGGAAGCATTTTATTTCATCAGACAATGAGTGCGCACAAGGATGACTGTAGAATTCATATACTGGCTTTACATAATATTCTTCAAAATACAGGAAACTGGAATTACCAAACCTACTATCCCAAATGGTAGTCCACAATTGAATGGGTAACAATTTTCCCTCTTTATCAAACTGTGAAACCTTCAACTTTTCTGGCCAAATCCCTAACTCTCGTCCGAAGTACAATACTAGATGCATTAAAAGAGAATAATGCCTAAGGTGCAGAACAGGGGATTTATTCTTGATTGCCATCAATGCTAAGTCGAGTTCCTTGGAGACAAATGAAGCATAGTAAAAAAACCTAGAATTATGACATTGAATGTTAGCTGCAATTACCATGGAAAAAATGGATATATACTCAGGAACTTCCATACCCAACACTTGTCCTACCAAGAAATAGGTATATCTCATATAGGGCTCGAATAAGTCCACATGGAATGGAGGCCCATCGCCATCGTCAAGTGGGACAATTTTACCATCTTGTTTAATTCTATGTAAGGGAAACCTCCAACCCTTGTAAGTAGTGTCCATTCTCCAAAACTCCTTTTCCAACTCTTCATTCACAATTTTCTCATTACACCACCCTTCCAACTTAAAAACCTCACTTATTGAAGCCTCTGATATGTATATGAATGGTTTCCTAGATGGTCTGCATATGGCCTTAAGTTTTGAGTCACAGTGGGTGGCCAACAATTTTACCAGCTCTGTATTGACAAACACATTAGGGCAAACCATCTTTCCCAAATTTAGACGCCACAGATTACAAACTGGCTCAAAACGGTCTCTTCGATGAAAGTGGAATCTAAAAAATTCATAGCTTCTTATTGGGGTCCAAATATCTCCTATGTGCTTGCATTTGTCGTCCAATTTTTCCACTTCCACCCTCAGTTGCGCGGAGCACCTACCTTTGGGCCCAGAGCCAGGCAATTGGTCAATTAAATCCTGATTCAGCTTTCGTTCAACACCCTCCAGCTCAATTCCAGACTCAACTTTCTGCTTCTTACTCTTAGGGTGACTGCTCTCACTTTTTTTTCTACCTTTCAACTTCCCCAAGCTGGTGGCTTCCATATTACTCGCTTAAAATTGCAAAAATGAAAAACTTAAAATGTAGAGGACTTACTGGTTTTGATTGAGGACTTTCATCTGAAACAATTCTCTGGCCCTTTGTTTTTCTCCTCATTTCCTTCGCTACCAATTCACAACAATGTTCGTTTTGCAATGATTTCCTTTCAATTTATGAATTTACCTATGCTCCGTGGCACCATTAATGTTTTAACTCCAGGTACAAATGTAACAGATTTTTGAATTCCTTATTGTCACATCAAATGAACTGGTCGACAAGACACCTTCAAACTTTGGGTGATCTATACATTAGGCCCCAACCAACATTCACTGAATACTCTGTTGATCGGGGTAACACTCTACACATCTGATCGATGTTAACATTTGTCCCGTATACATCGCCAAGAGTCACCTCGATAATCATTTTGGTTCATTTGTTTCTTCATCGGCCTGAATTTTAGTATTACTAACACATTGAGTGGTTACTTCGATGTTATAAGTCTCGCCGATAACACATCAAATGAACTGGTCGACAAGACACCTTCAAACTTTAGGTGATCTATACATTAGGCCCCAACCAACGTTCATTGAATACTCTACTGATTGAGGTAACACTCTACACATCTGACCGATGTTAACATTTGTCCCATATACATCTCCAAGAGTCACCCCAACAATCATTTTAGTTCATTTGTTTCTTCATCGGCCTGAATTTTAGTATTGCTAACACATTCAGTGGTTCCTCTAATGTTATAAGTCTCGCCGATAACTTTTCTTTTGGTCTTGAATATGTTGCCAGAACTCTTGCCGATATCCTCTTGTCAGTGTAACTCAATGGGTTAGGTGAACATTCAAGATTTACACCGATGGCACATGTCTCACCGATATATTCCCAGTGCTCTGTGGCCCCATTAATGTTTTAACTCCAGGCATGAATGTAACAAATTTTTGAATTCCTTACTGTCACATCAAATGAACTGGTCGGCAAGACACCTTCAAACTTTGGGCAATCTATACATTAGGTCCCAACCAACATTCACTAAATACTCTGCTGATCGGGGTAACACTCTACACATCTGACCGATGTTAACTTTTGTCTCGTATACATTGCCAAGAGTCACCTCGACAATCATTTTGGTTCATTTGTTTCTTCATCGGCCTGAATTTTAGTATCGCTAACACATTCAGTGGTTCCTCCGATGTTATAAGTCTTGCCGATAACACATCAAATGAATTGGTTGGCAAGACACCTTCAAACTTTGGGCGATCTATACATTAGGCCCCAACCAACATTCACTGAATACTCTGCTGATCGGGGTAACACTCTACACATTTGACCAATGTTAACATTTGTCCCATATACATCGCCAAGAGTCACCCCGACAATCATTTTGGTTCAATTGTTTCTTCATCGGCTTGAATTTTAGTATCGCTAACACATTCAGTGGTTCCTCCGATGTTATAAGTCTCGCCGATAAATTTTCTTTTGGTCTTGAATATGTCGTCAGAATTCCTTCCGATATCCTCCTGTCGGTGTAAATTAGCGGGTCAGGTGAACATTCAGGATTTACACCAATGGCACATGTCTCACCGATATATTCCTAGTGCTCTTGTCGGTGAAAGAAATGATGGTCTCATCGATGAAACTTCATCGGTGAGACTTAAACGTTTGGGCCAGCATATATTTTTCATGCCGAGATGACTTGTCTTGCCGATAGATTCTCTTCATCGATGAGACCTTAAGCCAATCTCCCCAATATGTCTTCTTTAGTAATCCTGATCACTTCAATATTTTTGATGTCTCATCGATGTGCTAAAAAGTGCTTGTAATCCATAATAGGTCGGGAAGACCCATACTAGCTCATGCCGATGTGATTTTTTTACCACAATATCTTTGATCAGAAGGATTTTTAGGAGTATAACAAGGTGACCATGGGTAATTATATTTTGTAGGGCCAATTACATCCTTTTCTGACTCAAAATGTAGTTATTATTGAGAAATTTACATGAGTAAATCATTATAAAATTTTAAATTTTTTTATAGTTCCAATAGACCCTTCTTCATGTTGTATTGCAGCAATTTATTGAGAACCATATCATATCCATCCCTTGCTAATACAGTGAAATCATTGAAGCATAATGTACTAGGCATAAATGCCTACTTTTTGAAAGAACTCAGATTCATAACATCTAAATAGTCCAATTGCCTAACAATCTCCAAATATGTAGGCCTTTAAAACCTTTTTATTTCATCAGATAATGAGTAATCACAAGGATGATAGAGATAGAAAGGGTAATGGATTCTTACTTAATATATGGGGAGATAAAGATAGATGGGGAGAGAAAGAGAGAGAGATAGAGATATATGGGAAGAGAAAGAGAGATGGGGATATATGGGAAGAGAAAGGAAGAGAGGTGGAGATAGAGAGTCGATGGATAGGGGGGATAGGGAGGGAGAGATGGTGAGAGATAGAGAGGGGGAGGGAGACAAAGGGATATAGATAGGTAGAGGAGGAGATATAGATAAGAGGGGGAGAGATAGAGAAGAGGGTGATATAGAGAGATAGAGGGGGATGGTGAAAGAGATAGAGAGATCGTGATAGAGGTAGAGAAATTATATGGATAGAAAGAGATAGAGAGAGGACTGAGAGGGAGATAAAAAGAGAAATAGAGATAGAGATATAGAGTAGGAGATATGGAGGGAGAGATGGAGTGAATGAGAGAGAAAGGGGGGAGAGGGAGAGAAAGCTCAATAGATAGAGGGGGGAAGAGGGAGTGACATAGATAGTGGGAGATATAGAGAGATAGAGATAGAGATATATGGGAAGAGAAAGATAGGTGGAGATATATGGGAAGAGAAAGGAAGAGAGGTGGAGATAGAGAGTCGATGGATAGGGGGTATAGGGAGGGACTAGAGATGGTGAGAGATAGAGAGGGGGAGATAGAGAGGGGGAGGGAGAGAAAGGGATATAGATAGGTAGAGGAGGAGAGATAGAGAAGAGGGGGAGAGATAGAGATGAGGATTTAGGGTTTAGGGTTTAGGGAGATAGAGAGTGATAGGGAGAGATATATCAATCACCCTCCCTACATCTCTATCTATTCATCCTTATCTCTTTATCTCTCTACCTCTCTCTATCTCTTTGTCTCCCTTTCTATTTGTATGTTTCTCATTATCTCCCTCTTTCTCTATTTTCTTCCCTATATTTATCTTTGTCTCCTTATGTGTGCAATGGGTACATTGAAGAGGTATTAAAGGAGAATTATCGTATCTTTAATCAAATGACATGCTACCTTGAGCATAACTCCCCAAGGACACATGCCATCCTTGGATTGTTGACATGAAACAACCAATCAAAATTTAGTTTCTCTTTTCCCTCTCTCTCTCTGTGTCCCCCTATCTATCTAAGTTCATATCTTTCTCTCATTCTCTATCTTTTTAGTTTCTATATCTCTTTCTATTAGCTAATAGGCTACATATATTGTGAGATTTGAGCTTCAAACAAATCTCATGCTTGGAAACCACTATTGTGTCGTTGGAAAACAAGTTTCAATTGCCATTTAATGGTAAACCAGCTGTAGTGTAATGGTAAAATCCTCTAAAATATTAGGTAAAATCCTATATATACTATTATATAATAATAAATATAATTATATTATATATAATAATAAATATAATTATATTATATATAATTTAATCTAATATTACTATTATATTAAATATATATTATATTAATTATATTTTGTATTGGGAGAACACCAAGGAAAATATAGAATATATACTTTCATGAAGAAAGAACATGAATGTCTATTATTAATCTACAAGAATGAGCTACAAAATATAAATCTAATATAGCTAATATATATTTAACTAATATATACTTAACTATATTGTAGAATATTAAAACCTAGCTAAATGGTGCCATAATTTTCAATTTAATTAACATACTCTAAAACCTAATGAAACCAGGTTGTAGCTTGTCAAATTGGAGAAGTGAAAGGTCAATACCAACATTGAGGAAGAGTTTGGAGGAGTGAAAACAAGGTCAATACCAGCTCCGAGGAAGAGTTTGGAGTGAAAACAAGGTCAATACCAGCACTGAGGAAGAGTTTGAAGGAGTGAAAACAAGGTCAATACTAGCACTGAGGATGAGGTTGAGGGCACTCAGGGAAAATTGATGACCAAGGGACAATGAGTACTGTAAGTTTGGCACCCCCATTCTCTTTAACCTGCAATTTTCATGCCTAGTTTCCAAAGATCTTCTCGTACATTGGCACCCCCAAAGGTCTAGGATTTCATCACACATAGCCTTCATCGCATGATTATGAAGCAATTGTAGATTTAGTCCAAGTATATACTAGGATACGCTAGATCTAATGAATGGAAATAGAGGCATACAATTCTTCTTTAATACCTCCACCACAAACATATGCAAGGAAAGGTCTCCTCCCTTCTTGGTAGTGATAACCTCCTCCACACACAACCCTTAAAAATTATGAATAGAGGAATATAATCTTTGAAGAACTCAAAGTTGATTCTCTCCTACCTAATGCAATTAGTCATTTTATCCTTACAAAATTTATAGTGATTACTAGAGGCACATAGACCAATTCTTCATAATAGAAGAATTTGATCATACTTTTCCAATGATGGCATTATGAGAAAACCTTAGGTTAAATGAATAATTCCTAGCTAATTTCTTTAAATCATGTCCAACCGTATAAGAGAAGACCACTGCTATGTGTACTTGGATACCATGGAGAAAGGCTCTTTGGGCTCTTTCATCAATCAAGGTATTGTTAAATTTTAACACCTAAAAGTGAGAATGAAGAATCTTTCCTAGGATGGTGGCCATCCCATTATAGCTCTTAGAGTTGTTAGAGATATTTTTGTTTTGAATTAGAGATTGGACCATCAAATAGTGTCACCATGACTCTACCAATATATCCATCAAATCAAAAAACCTTGACTTAAAAACCACAAATTCACAAGAAAATTGCCCCTGTCAGCCCTAGGGCATCAATTCAATGCCAAGTTTCTTGCTTTAACAGACCCCTAAATGCAATGAAACTCTATCATACCATGTTTCACATCAATCCAATAAGTTACAGTTCCAAGACAGTGGGTGGATTGGTGGATGTCATTTCTATTTAGCCCTCAAACCCTTATACAGGAAAAATAGGGCAGTCCCTGTATTTGATTGTTTTCTCCCACAAAATAGTGATTTAGCACTTCAAAACAAATGAAAATGAAAGGGAACACATATATTTATCTACACCAATGATCTCAGAGCATTTAAGGCTTGTACGGATCCATACAACACAAAAGAACTTTAGAAAAATAGTAAAAACACAGAAAAATGTTTCAAGAACGTGGTATTTGATATGAAATTTTGGTATCAACAATTGCAATGGGATGGGAATACAATATGATAGAAGTGGGATAAGAAATGCATCATTTGAAGCATCAAACCAATATGCAAAGATGAAAGAAAGTGCTAACCCCTTAAACTGAAAAAGTTTCTTTTAACTTTAAGTTTGTTGGGTAGCCAATTCTTTTAAGTTATCAAATCCTACCATCATACATAATGAAAATGTTGTTGTTTCAAATGACTATGAGCACTAACCTTCACTATTTGAAGATGTTGAAACCTTGTCATAGAGAACTAGAACATTGATGCAACCACTCATTCTACCTTAAAACATACCAAAAGTCTCCTAGCAATTAGACATAGGAAGATTTAAGATGACTTAAACAATTTTTATTGCCAAAGCATAAAATTATGATGACTTAACCATGCCTAGTACACACTCCCTCCCCGTTAACCACTTAGACATATGGAAATTAAATGTAAATTTGATGCTATTTTTAGTCATGTAGGTGTCCAATAAACCACTTGGTGGTGTTTCCCTTCAAGTTTATTTACTTGAATGAAGAGAAAAAGTCCTTTGATTACAATTACATAATACATTTGAGGCCTTGGTTGTGTAACTGGTGGACCATAGTCACATTTAACACTTGTTACAAAGTTTGGGAGTTAAAATGCTAAGTAGATTTGATTTGTGATGGACACATTTGGATGGTAGTAACAATAACTTGCAATCTATCAAGACTTGATTACCTTATAACCTGTCAAATTCTAGCGATGAAATGATAGATTTATCATAATGTCACCTTGGGATCACATCACCATGAAAGAACTTCATCCAACATCCTTATGAGTGCAGGTACCACCAAATAGGTATTTTTCAGATCTGTCTTCCTTGAGCGAGGGATATTCAGGAAGAGAAGAGGAAAGCGAGACATGTAGTAGGTCTAAAAGAGTGAGATCAACTAGAGGTCAAAAGATTAGAAGAAAATTCTATAAACACATGGAATTTTTTCTTGCTAAAGGGGGGTCATGTTCTTATGATGATGAGAGCATAGGTGACATCGAGGTGCCCTTGAGGTACAAACATCTACGGAAACAATGGGTACCCAAGGAACTTCCTCCAATAAACACTAGTTTTTGTGTCAACGAGAGGATATATCGCATAGCACCATCGTCATTACATGGTTTGGGATTATTTTGCATGGACGACATAAAGGTATGTTACGACAAAGTTACTAAATTGATGGAGTATGTCAGACCCTGTTATAGTTACAAATATTGGATGCAGTTGGTTCGATATACACAAAGTATGCGTAGGTATGCACTGCCAACAAATTATATACAACTAAAAGATAAGGATCAAAATAAAGGAGTGGCTATGTACATTGATGAAATTCCATAAGCATTAGGGAATATTGTAGGGTTTATAAATAGTACATGACCTAGGTCAACAAATAAGCAACCCAATTACATATTCGAGGCGTGCGAGGGAAATCGTGTATTTGTATGTGCGATAAAATCAATAACTGCAGGGGAAGAGTTGCTAATCGATTACAATTTGAATCGCTTAGTTACAAACACAGTTACTATGGGGGTGGTACGTACTATGTACCATTTTAACCAACCTCCAATTAATGACTCCAATATACCATTTTATTCTTATGTTTTTTTTCGTAAGTTTATTGGTTTCATTTTGGTAATATTTTTTTATATTTAATTTTTGTCACAGTGGAGCATTGATCGTACGGGGAAGGCTCTAAACCAGAGCACAAATCACGATTCATCTTCAGGTGCTTCTACCTAATAGGTTTACCTCATTGTAATTTTACAAATTAGATACGAGCAAAATATTTTATTATTATATTTTTTTCATAAGTTTATTGGGTTAATTTCGATAATGTTTTTAATATTCTTGTTGCAGTTGGTTGATTGGGAAAATGCACCAGCAGTAGAGGAGATCATCCATAGGGAGGTGCAGTCAATATTATGTGATGATGACATCGCATATTCAACAAACCCTCTCGATATGATAAGGAAGACCCAAAAAAAATGCAATGAAGAAATCCTTAAGTTGTTATTCATAGTGCCTCAAACAGACGAGATAAGAGAGGGTTAAAATATTGAATGAGAGAGCACAAAACTTGCAAGTAAGCTATCATGAGGTCTTTAATTATAACATAAGTTCATTCATGGTTTTATATTTTGTACTCTTTTATGTCATGAACTAAAATATGTGTTGTTTATATAGGATTTTTTGTGTCCTCATGATGTTGCTAGCCATGATCAGGGTACTGCAGGTGCTGCCTGAGGAGTAGGGGTTGGTACAAGTGTCGATCCTGATCTTCCTACACATACATCACATCATCTGACCCCATCATTCATGCCTATATTTTCATTTGAAATGTCAACAACACATACCATGCAGGCATCGGGTAGTGCACCCTCTCGCAGCGAACACATGCCAGAACATGCATCAGGACATGTACCTGGGGATGCAGAGGCCACTAGTAGTGGTGACGTTTTAGCAACATTTCATGGATCTTCCCGTATTACTAGTATGGGAACATTTTCGGTCACATTTGTGGTGACTAAGGATTTCGTTCCCATAAAGATAGAGAAGGTCCCAGGTAATTTAAAATGTTTTAATTATTATTATATATAATCCAATTGAAATTTACTTATTGATCACTCTTTGTAGACTAATGATCCCATGATCATTTTGCAGGAAATGATGTTTTTTATAAACATCTAAGTGATATTACATTGGGGTTCTTCAGGCCCACCATACGTACACGGTGGAATGCCCAAAATGAAGATTTAAAAGATGAGATCATTAACTGTTTAGTTGTGTTGTTCGGTGATAAAACATTCAACCGAACGAAGGTCCTTAAGAAAGCTGGTACCTATCTAAATTATGTGAGGGACCAATATAGGTCACATTTAGAGAAGAACAAAAAGTACGAGCGTCCCCCCATGATTCTGGAGAGGGAGTGGAAGGACCTGGTTTCAGATGGAAAGGAGAAGGTTCAAAAGAAAAAAGGAAAGACACCACCAGGCCAAGGAAGGTATGTGATACTATCAACAATGTAATTATGTACTGATTACTCTTTCATTTTACATAATCTAATGTATTTCAAACTTTTCATAGGCTACTTGACACATCAAAGGAAACAAAGGCAAGACTAGAAAAACACGGGCAACACAAACTTGGCTCTGATGGTTATATGAAATTAGTCGCACGAATTGTAAGTATCAATAAATGAAATATTGCATCCAAATAATAAATTTCAAACAATTTTGGTTTTATCACATCATAGAAGAAAAATTCATGATCTTATGCAAAAATGTAGGGCTCTGAATTCAACAGAGTGCCCACAGAAGAGGACCTGAATATTTCCTTCCAACAAGGCTATGGAGCCGTGGCTGAACACCTAAGAGTCTTGACTGGGCAAACATAATCTTCCACTGCATCTGATACACAGGTAAATAAACTCAATCAAGTTTATTTAAAATTGAATACTTGTGCAATCTATTCAATATTAATTTCCACCATAAAGTAATTATGTGCCTATTTTCTTTAAATAGACAAGAAATGATAATACTGCACATGACATTGGAATGCAGCCTGGTGAGGGTGGAGCACAACCTCCAGATAAAGGTCATGGTGTGCATCCCGGTACTGGATGTATTCATGTGCTATGCAAAACACAGTATGTATTAATACAATTAAACATCTTTAATTGCAATTGGTGTATTAATTAATGTAACCTTTCGTGTTTCAACTTTAGAGCATGTAGAGCATGATCAACATGTTGAGCATGATCAGGCTAGAGAAGATCAGGAACATGATGTGGCCCCATCAGGTAAAGAGGACCACTCTAATGTTCTTTTAAACATATTTAATTGCAATTGGTGTATTAATTAATGTAACCTTTCATGTTTCAACTCCAGATCAGGATTTAGAGGGTGTTCAACATGTTGAGCATGAGGCTATAAGAGAAGATCATGAACATGATGTGGCCCCATTAGGTAAAGAGAACCACTCTAATGTTCTTTTAATTAATGAAATACTTGTAACAATAAAAATAAAACATATCAATTTAACATTTCTTTGTTATTGCAGCAGACCCCCCTTGTAGCGGCGTCCATGTCGTGAGTACATGACTTGGCGTACATTAAGATCACAAGTAGAGGGCATAAAAACTGAAGGGGGGACATATGATTTAGAAAAACTCCACTTCAGATTTTGTTAGCTTCAAAAAAGAAACAAAAAAAAGGTGATTGTAATCATATTATGAATGAATGTGAATATGTTAATGAATGAATGTTATATGTTAATGAATGAATGTTATATGATAATGAATGAATGTTATATGTTATTAATGGATGAATGAATTAATGTTATATGTTATTAATGGATGAATGAATGATTAATGTTATATGATCGGGTATGGGGAATTGAGAGTGATGTGAGGGGGGGGGAGGGGCCAAATGAGCTTCCACCGTCACGTGGTTGGCCTTGTTAAGTAGAGAATATTAAGATATTCTCGAAACAAAGAGAAGCTCAATAAGGTAATGAAATTTTGAATATAAGAAATGCATCATTTGAAGCATCAAACCAATATGCAAAGATGAAAGAAAGTGCTAACTTTCCACTATGGTGGCAGAAAAATGATTCTTTATACCTTGATGCCTTCATTTTCCAAGCCAATTTCTCCTGCTTTGCATAGCTCTGCCATGTTTGTGGATGTGATATGACTCCTACACAAAAAACATGTACCACTTTATGTCCTTCAATCCAACTACATCCAAGTATCTTTTTAATTCCTCTATCTTTCATCAATCTGTTTACTATTTGAACCTCGTATAGATGTTTTAGATGAAGAACCCATTATTGTGAAATGTGCCTCCAGTTGAGTAAAGTGAATCCATTCTCTGCATCATAATTTGAAGTTGTTTCCATTCCAATGTTCTGAGTTTAGTTTGTTTGTATGGATTTCTATGAATACCACATTGTGTTGTGTGTGGATTTGGTTTCAAAGCTCTGTTTCTTTTGTTTTTAGTGGTGACATAACTCTAAAATTTGACTTTTGTGCATAACAGGTTAGTGGAAAAATTGACAACTCTAAAGGGTTTAGAGGCTCAATTGAGATAGATACACAAATATTTGGATCTTGTTGTTTATGGGAGGCTTCCAATTAACCATGAAATTTTTTTCATATGTTTTGTACTAATTTTCAGTAGCTTGAAGAAGAGGGGAAGCACCCACCTGACCTCCCAAACCTTAAGAGGAGAATAAAAGAGGGTAATGTTTTAATTTTGATTGTTGCTGCATTATTTTCAAGATTACAAGGCATCACTTGTTTCATCTATTTGGACTATGTTTGATAGTGTTCATTAATGATACATATCGATCCTTTCTCTATCAATTGTTAGAATTCTGTCCAATTTCAAAGCTTTAAGGAAAAAAGGGTCTACTCAGAAGGACTATACTGAGCGGCTTGTTATAGATTTGTCTATATATTATGGCTACAATGACTATTTGATCCAAACCTTCCTCGACATTGAAGCCTGAATTTTTGGAATTTTATTGTTATTATCTATTCCAGTGCTTTGTTTGATTTCCATTTTAGCACTTTATTTGCAGCTTAGTGAATTTTAGAATAAAGTTAAATGAGGTGATATTGTGCTGAATGACTGTAAATTGTGGTCTCCAAACTTCAGATGTTCCCTGTTGCTGAAGTAGTAGAAATTATTGAAGCAAACGAAGCTCCTCCGCCTACATGCCTCCAGACCAACACTTTAAAGGTCAGTAGCTAGAATAACCAATTTACATTTGAATAAAATACTAATTGCTCATCCGAGTAACCGAGCATATGTTTGTGGATGTTATTTTCCTACATTGATTTGCCTAAAACAAACACAAGAAGCATGTGTGAAAAATATACCAATTTGCCTAAAAAAAATGCAGGGAATATTCAGAAAAGATATCCTGATGTGCATAAAACAAATGCAGGAAGTACCCATGAGAGATGCATTGATAAACACAAAAAACACACCATGACCCTGCGCACCTATAGGTACTGCTATAGCAAAGTGGAACACAAAATATTACTTCATACCAACCTCACTGCTCTATGATACAAATATATATTTAGGAGATCATGATAGAGGTAGAGAAATATATGGATAGAAAGAGATAGAGAGAGGACTGAGAGGGATAAAAAGATGTCTTCGTATTGCTGCAATATCTTGTCGAACCTTTCTTGTTGCAATGGGGTTGGCATATTTGTGAGCACTATTATTGTGTGTACTTGCTTGTGTAGGTGCATTTGTGGACTATCAGAAGCACAAATTTCTATGTGTGGGAAATGATCTTGCAACATTGTTTAGTAGAGACCAAAGCTAGTTTGGCTTGTGATGTTAACTCAAAGAGGTTAAGTTTCCACTTGTCATTATGTATTGTCCATTTTTGTGCCTTAAAATGGTAAATTCCATCATGATCATACTCTCATGGTTTTCCAATATAAACAAATTATATCTTTTTATGTATAATTTTAGTTATCTCCTTCTCCCGATTTTAAATAAGTAATATTATTTTTCAATAATATTTTAACCAATAGATGTGTCTGGAAAAATTCACATAATCCTATGTCTGCCTTGAAAGAGCTCACTAATGGAGAGCAGAGGCCACATAAGACTCTCACTGACAGGTAGTAAGTCTATGATTCTGACCTTCTGGAGGAGTATCTATCTCTTCTATTTGTATTTCTAGTTATATCACTTTTTTGCTTAGGCACATTATATTATAAAGCTCTAGCAATATTTTTATTCCCTTACACTACAATTTTTTGTTATTTTGGTTTCAGGAAAATCAAGATGCATTGATCAAGTGTATCACAGAAGATGTTGGCTTTAGTAATGGAAGACCTATAGCTGCATGTATCATCTATAAGCCACTTCTCTAATGGCGTTCATTTGAAGTTGAAAGAGCAAGTGTTTTTGATCGTATCATTCAAACGATTGGTTCAACAATTGAGGTATCATTGATTCTGCATTTCCCCAGTTTTGAGTAGTTTATGTGAATTGGCCCTACAAAATATAATGATTTACTCATGTAAATTTCTCAATAATAACTACATTTTGAGTCAGAAAAGGATGTAATTGGCCCTACAGAATATAATTACCCACGGTCACCTTGTTCTACTCTTGAAAATCCGTCTGATCAAAGATATTGTGGCAAACAAATCACATCGGCATGAGCTGGTATGGGTCTTCTCGACCTTTTATGGGTTACAAGCACTTTTTAGCACATCGATGAGACATCAAAACTGTTGTAGCAATCAGGATTACTAAAGAAGAAATATCGGGGAGATTGGCATATGGTCTCATCGATGAAGAGAATCTATTGGCAAGACAAGTCATCTCGACATGAAAAATATATGCTGGCCCAAACATTTAAGTCTCATCGATGAAGTTTCATCGACGAGACCATCATTTCTTTCACCGACAGGAGCACTGGGAATATATCGACGAGACATAGCGGGTCGGGTAAACATTCAAAACCTACCATGATGGTATAAGTCTCGTCGATATACTTCCTTGTGCTTTGTCGATGAGACCACAAGTCAGTCCTCTCGATAAATCTTTTTTTTTTTTAAATTGCAATGTTTCGTTAAAATTTCGATGAACCAGTCTGACAAAAAAAGGGTGCGATGAGGTTGCTATACCTCCGATGCAAATTTTCTCTCATTTTGATGGAAAGATCATTGAACAAATGATGAATTTTTTTTGGAATTTCAACGAAACTTGCTCACAATTCCAACAAACGTCCCATGTTGTTCCCACAATTTGGCAGAGGCATGCCATGTGTTTTATGATTATTGTTCATCACTAGATCGACACAAATTTCATTGATATTCCAATGAACACCAGGTCCCTTTTTTGTGGTGGCTGTTGACGAAGTTCAGTTGTGATTTCAACATTTTAAAGCTCGTTGGGAAACCGACAAAAATTCAGCGATTACATTTTTTTCAATGATTTGTCAGAATTCTGACAATAGTTTGTCAATAGTTCAACAAAATTTCGTCAGAAAGTGGAGTCAAATATAGTAGTGTTCTGATGGACTAAAGTCTTCCTTGTAATCCTCTCATTTGCTTCAATTTATGTAATGGTTCCATGTCTAGGATGGCTTTTACCTTTGCTGGATCAATTTCTATCCCTCTTTGTGAGACAATGAAGCCAAGAAGTTTCCCTGATGTGACCTTGAACACACTTTTTTGGATTAAGTTGTACCTTGTATTCTTCAATCCTGTCAAAGATAGGTCCTGAGACTTGTATGTGTCCACTTCTCTTCTTTTATTTTTCCAAAATATCATCCACATAATCTTCAATTTTTTGTGGATCATGTCATGAAAGATGAGGGTCATTGCTCTTTGATAGGTTTCTCCTGCATTCTTTAACCTGAATGGCATCACATTCCAGCAATAGGTTCCCCATGGACAAGTGAATGCAGTTTTATGTTGATCCTCCTTGGCGATTATGATTTGATTATATCTTGAAAAACCATCCATGAGTGACAACTTTCATGCCCAACTGTTAAATCCACAATGAGATTGATGTTGGGAAGAGGGAAATCATCCTTCAGACATGCCTTGTTTAGATCTTTGAAATTAGTGCATATTTTGATGCCCCCAATGGGTTTTGAGACTGGTACTAGGTTTGAAACCAACTCAGGATAATCTATTGGTCGGATGAATCCAACGTCAGGAAGCTTTTGTAATTCTAGTTTAACCAAGAGTGCTATTCGAGGATGCATCTTCCTTAATTTTTGCTTAACTGGTTTGGCTTCAGGATAGACTACTAAGTGATGCACAACCACTTCTAGATCAAGGCCTAGCATATTTGTGTATGACCATGCAAAGTTGGTTTTATGCTCTTTCAAGAAAGCTTCCAGGTTCTTCTTTTCTTCATCCATTAATGATTCAACATAAAAAGTGATATGAGGTGCTTCTTCGATACCCACATTAACTGGTGTGGCCTTTTCTGCTAGTATTGCTAACTTTTCTAGATGTATTGCATAAGGGGGAGATTGAATCCCTCATCCTTGGGTGCCTCAGAAAGGTTTTCACCGTCAAATGCATCCTTTGTTTTTACTATTTTAGGATCAGAGAGTGCCACTAGGTGGTTTTCACTCAAGGATTTGCATGTTAGTTGCATTTCATTTATTTTTCAACTGAAGGATTCAATCGTCTCCCCATAGTATGCCCCTGTATCGAGCTCTATGTTGAAGCTTGCTTTTATAATTTGCCTATGATAAGTTGTCACGAAGTCCCATGAATTATGAGATCGCTTCATCATTTTTGAATAAATCTAGAATCGGTGGTCCTTGTTGGCCCATGTCAATGAGTTGTGGGTATACTAGGCGTATTTCAGTTGGTTGGTTGTTTGAGACAAAGGATGTTATGGATATCATAAAGAGGGTGTTGTTTTCAAATAGATCAAAAAAATCAAGGAGAAAGTCATCTAAAGTTGTATCACGCGATGTAGGTGACCAAGAGGAAGGCTCAACTCATTTAGCGGAAATAACTTTTCTAATAAGCGTGGCCTTGCTAGTAGTACAACCCAAGCCAAGATTCTTTATTTGTTTCTCAAGAACAATGGGTTCTAGTAAACCATTGTCATTTTTCGCTAGCTTCTCATTCTTGTTATATCCCATGCTCTTCATTAGCTGTAGGCCTTTGTTTTCATATTCCACGGGAAGAACAAAAACAAGTCATTCATCTTGATAGAGAAGTTTAGAGATGCCTTCCTCATTGACATCTTCTTGATTCAAATCCCCCCACTTGGTGAAAGTAGTTGTTTCCAACTTGATTGTTTCAAGTTCTTTGGTGCTAGATGTGGGTTTCCCATTAGATTGAGGAGAAATAGGTAACTCTCCTAAGACAAAGGTGTCTTTCAATAGTTTATAGTTGTTGATGTGTTTTTTATGCACTTCTCATCACGGGTAATGCATAGGTGCATCACCTCTCTTGAAAGACAATCTTCCACAATCAAATTGCAGAACACTATCCCAAGGTCTCTAATTTCAGGTCTTGACAGTGCTTGGAATATCTCAGTTGATTTATGTGATTTTCTGGAATCATAAGGCGGAATTATAGATGAGTTACAAAGTGTCGGAAGTTGGGCTTGCAAATGCAGTTTTAAAGTGCTAGAAGTGAATGAACAGTGGCTGCCCACTCAAAACAACAAGTTAAAACCCACAAAATTCTTTTGATTTAGCTTCATGGTGATGCTTGAGATCCTACTCTAACCAAGGACTAAAAGAAATAGCAAAAGGAGAAGGGTTAAGAAAGTTGTTCTAATCCTAAGCTACAAATGAATAGTAACAATGGTGGCTGCTACAGTAGACAAACTCCCTAAACTAGGTTTTGCTTGGCCAAGAGGAACCTACAGTTACACAAAACTAGTGCAATCTTCTAAGGACTATAGTTTTTCAGATTGCACATGCACATCATGCACATGCGATTGAACTAAGTTGCAACATTGAAATCAAGAAGCCCAGACTAACTTTACACAACAGTTTGTCATCAACAAGTGCTAAAAGTATGGGCTGAAAGTTCATCAAATACTATAACAACAATTTCCATTATCACTTCCATTCAAGAATCTACAACTAAACTAAAAAGGGAAGTAGAACCATGCATGCAAGATGAGAAAAATCAAAGAGAATATCCATAAAATCATGCAATTTTGTCTTTTATTGCTACAAATTCCTTTTACACCAGCTCTCCAACCTCTTACAAATGAGGGGCAAGCCCCTATTTATAGTTTTCCAAAGCCCAAATGAATGGCTAGGATTGAATTACATCGAATGGCCCAGATTTGATTACATTAGGGTTTCACCTACCCCCCATTATCCAGTAATTTAAAATACAATTTTGTCTTTTGCTTGTTTTGTCATCTAGTGTTCAGGTGTTGTAGCAATTTCGTCATTTAGCTGATTGCCCTTTTCACTGTAGCTGAAGCTGCCTGAAAGGTGCCTTTGCTTGATGGACTTGCATCATTCTTCATTGGATCAAACGGGTCCATCGACAATTGACATCAATGGATTGGTTTCCCCTGATTCAAGGGACAGGTCATCATCATCTGGTGAAAAGTAGGACAACTCCCTTATGCTTTCTTCAAGATTGCCCTTGCATTTTTGTCATAGACTTCCTTGGCACATGCCTTCTTCTAATGCCGACCCTGTTGGTGGGTGCTAGGGGGAGAGGCGAACATGAAATGAATGGTGACATGAGCTCTGTGCTTTTCCTTGTTCAACTTTCTCAATGGGTCTCCTCGATGGACCCGCGATAGGCTTCTTGAATCCTGCATACATGAAGTGTCGTAAGTGCTTTCATACACAAATCAAGAAAAACGTTAGTCAAATCCTACAAACTCCTTGTTAGATCCATCCATGCATCATCAAAAGATCATAATATTTGTCATTGGAGCTCATTTGGACCATAAACATTAATGCAGGCCCAAGGGGGACAGGCGGTGAATAGGGGACAACAAACCGGAAGGGAAGTTCTCAGACCTCACAAAACTTGGAAAAACCAAGATTTTTCAATTATAGCTCATGGGAAAAGGGGAAGAAAGAGTTCCAAGACAAACTTCCTCGAGATTGGACTCATTTTGGAAAAAGCGGAAGTTTGAAAAGGGAAAGCCGGAGGGTCACCGCCCTTTGAAATCGCAATGAGCACATGACGACCCAGAAGGAAAGTCCCGGAAGGCGACAGAGGGACGGAGTCCCGGAAACAACCACAGAGGGGTCGGGTCCCAGAGGTCGGGTTGTCGGGGGCCGGCGGAAGGTGAAAATGACCAAGGAGGGACGAAGTCCAGGAAACAACCATGGAGGGGCTGGGTCTCGGAGGCCGGGTTGCCAGGGGCCGGTGGAAGGTCAAAACAACCAAGGAGGGACAGAGTCCCAGAAACGACCATGGAGGGGTCGGGTCTCGGAGGTTGGGTCACTGGGGGTCGGAGGAAGTTCAAAACGGCCAAGGAGGGACGGAGTCCCGGAAACGGCCACGGAGGCGGGGTCGTCGGGGGCTGATGAAAGGTCAAAATGGCCAAGGAGGGATGGAGTCCTGAAAAGAGCCATGGAGGGGCTAGGTCCCAAAGGCCGGGTCGTCGGGGGTCGACGGAAGGTCAAAATGGCCAAGCAGGGACGAAGTCCCAAAAATGGCCACGGAGGAGTGGGGTCCTAGAGGCCGGGTTGCTGGGGGCCGACGGAAGATTAAAACGGCCAAGGAGGGGCCGGGTTGCCGGGGGCCAACAAAAGTTCAAAACGATCAAGGAGGGACAAAGTCCAAGAAACAATCACGGAGGGGCTAGGTCTCGAAGGCCAGGTCGATGGGGGCCGACGGAAGGTGAAAATGGCCAAGGAGGGACAAAGTCCCAGAAACGGCCACAAAGGCCAGGTCGCTAGGGGCCGACGAAAGTTCAAAACAACCAAGGAGGGGCCGGGTCTAGGAATGAAATTTTTGCAGCTTCCCGAAACTTAACAAAACCTTGGCAGTTAACTTAGGCACCACAAAAATATCCCAAATCCATAGGAATCTTGTCCCCAAAGTTAAAAATAAAGGAAAAAGTGAATCGAGCGAGTAGGGAAATCCGACCAAGGAAATCCGGTAGGGCAGACCCGGAGGACCCGAAGGGCTTAGAAAATTTTGCGAGGTGAAACATGGTCAACTTGAAATGATACTATGAGGCTCGCTAACCATTTTAGACGCCAAAATTGGGGGCACACAAAATGATGCAACGACATAAAATGACCCAGCAAGGCAATAGGAAGAGAGGGTCCCCGTTCCGAACGTGGCATGTGTGCAAAACATGCACAACAAATGGCGACTCGCTGGGGAAATGCTCTAGATCATTTTGATGACAAACTGGAATCATGAACCCAGAATCTCTGGTTCTAAAATTCACGCTAGGGAAAACAAACCAGATGCCCAACCAAAGGATCAAAACCACTAGCCAACCCAACCTTCAGTATGTTGAAAATCCAAGTGTGTGCAGTTGCGTTAATTCCCATCCTTCAGTTGCTACGGAACCCAAGTTCCGTCAAGTTAAGCTACGTAGTTTATTCTAACTCCAAAAGAATCTGAGACATTTCCTCACTACCAGTCAGGTGTCCATAGCCCTGATGAGGTTGTTGTTGTGATTCTCCCAAACATTGGTCTACTGCCAGTTGGGCATCCATAGCCTTGGTAGAGTTGCTCGGATACCCCTGAAAAGATGAATTTCTTTTCTTTTGATTTTCAATATTTTGCTTTCTTTCTTTCGTTTCTTTTCTTTTGATTTTCAATTTCTAACTCCTTTTATTTCAACCCGCAAGCATTGAAGCTCGCACTCAGGGTTGAGAATCATAGTGGCGCTGAAGCAGAATTTTAGATTTTTCACTTAACTAGACTTCAGAAAGGACCAACAACAATTGTTAAATTCTTAAGATGTGAGAGATATAAGATTCTAGAATACATCAGAATCAGACCAACTAATAACTTATCCTCTTTGAATCAAACACCTAGATCACTCGACACTAACAAAAGATCCTCACCATCCACTTTGAAAACTTGATTAGAGTTTAACAAAGAAATACGTAGAACAACTCCAAGCGATAAGCATGGTTGTTGTGCACACAGATGTGCCCAGCTAAAAGTAGAGGAACCTTGAGCAAAGTAGTAGCAAAGTGAAAGCAAACAAAAATAAAATGGAAGCAAACGAAAAATAAACACCAAAACCAACCAAAGCAGGAAAGCGAAAGAAAAGAAAGAAAAAACTCCAAAGAAAACAACCTACAATGAACCAACTAACCTAAGGAAAGAAGGAAAGCAGAGTATTTACAAGAAACCTATACTACTCAAAATGGGCTATGTACAAAGATATTTACAAAGCAATATGTTCAGGCAGGGCGAGCTAACATTAAGGTTCATTAGATTTTGCAGTGCATGCACAAGCAAATGGGAAATTGTTGTAGTTCATAACCATGCAAATTTATCCTTATATTTAGAAGAAGGAAGTTTATCATTGCAACATTTAAATTCAATCACATCATCATGTAAAATTAGCAATTGAGGTGATTCGTTGAACCCATGGTTAATCCATAAACATGTTTTCCTTCCCTCATTACCATAATCAAAATGAAACATGCAACTGTGAAAATTAACAAGAGCAAGGAAGGATAGAACTTGGACGTCGTCATGCAAAGGTGGCATCATTAGATAGTCGAGGGCGAGCACTGCATCATCAGTCATCGTGTTGGTAGCCTCAAAAGGAGGGACTGGATGGCGCGACATTTTTGATCTTGGGCATGGATAGGGCTGGGAGGATGAGGCAACAAGCACCTCTTCCAAGCTACTAATGGGACATGTAGCCCCTATCGACTGTTCTTCAAAGACATAGACCTCATCTTGTTGATCTTTTGCAAACCTGGTGTCCACTTGATTACTGTCCTCAAAAGGCAACACACTGTCCCACTTCCTTTCCCAAGTGTTGTCCTTATTTATGTGGTGTTCAATGTCATGGGACAATGACATGTGCGAATCTATCCTATTGTAGCCATTTGAATATGAAGGAGGATCAGCAACGATCAAGGCAAAAGAACCACTAGTTAAATCATGTAATTGACCGAGCATGTCATGTTTGTTGGCAGCCATTGAAACACCTCCGCCTTTGTCTTCTTCTCTTTGTTGTTCATTTATCTGCTCATGACATTCACTTGTTTCCTCTTGCTCACTATCGCTGTAAGTGGAGAAGGAGCTCCTCTCCCAATCCAGAAACTCTAGTGCATCACCGTTCGGGGGCTGAAGGAGTATGTATTCATCACTACCGTCTTCTGGGACGTGCTCTTCCTCAGCATGAGCATAACTCTGCAGTACAACTCCCAATGGAAAGAAGTCATCAATTGATGGCACCTCATCAAGGGGACCAAAATCCTCTATGCAATCTCCTTCCAAGGACTTGTCATAAAGCCTGTCATCCATGGTGCACAAATGCTCTTGAAGAGGGAGAAATTATTGATGAATGGCGGACAACCTTCTTGTTTGATCTAATTCATCACTCAGAAGCTCAAGATTGTATTGTTGTCCTTCTTGTATTGCAGTCCCAACATCCTCTGGAGGACTGCCTTTAGCTAGGTTGTCACTTGGCTTAGGCTCTTGATCTTCACATCCCATCTTTGAAGCAATTGCAGGAAGTGGTGTGCTTGGCTACCTTGCTTGTTCTTTGACTTGCTTGATGACTTCTTGGCACAGTCCGTATGTGAATTCCAAGTGCGATGAATCATGAAGTCTGCACCAATTTGGCAATAGTAGCACCTCCAAATCCACTTGGCATTTCAGCTCTGACCAATCCTTTGCTAATCTGGAGACGAGCTAGTCATATCTTAATGCTACTGGGTTCTCATCATCACCCTGGAAGGAGGTCGGATAGTGAACAACCGTGACTTGTAGTTGTTCCCACCCCTCCAAATGTTCATTTTCAGATTCTCAATTGCTGTCATTTATGAAGGAGAGGTCTTCCAGTCTGATTTCACTTATATCTTCGTCATCATTTTCTATTTTTGCAAGGTTGTCATCCCTTTCCTCTTTCCGATTTTCAGCATCTGAGTTGGCTGTCCTAACATCTGCGGCTGCAGACTTCATTAGTTCATCGTTACCTACCAATTTATCTTCTTCTAGAGTGGAGGATTGCCTTTGATTGGTGGAGGGAAGGCCTTCTAAATTAGTTTCAATCAGATTTTCACCAAGGCACCTTGCAGTCCTAGTGAAATCTGCTTCTTCCTCCTGGTTTTCAACTTCAATGTCTGCTGCTCTAACATAAACTTGTATCAAATTTCTTGGTTCATCCTTACTTTGCTGTCCTCCGGATGTTGATAGATCTTCTACCTCATGGGATAACTTCTCTTCATTGGGAGTTGGCTGCTCCAACTTGTCTGAACAAACCTTGGCTTGAGCGATGATGTTTGTGCATGATGATCAAGTGAATTCGGAGTGGGGTGCATTGTGAAATCTGCACCAACTAGACATCAATATTTCCTCCAATATTGGTTCATCTTTTCTACTCAAATGTTCCTGGATCATCTCCTTGAACTTGGCTTCCATGGTTGTTAATTCTTCCTCTGGATCTGCGAGGGCTAAAGGTAGATAGATTTCCTAGAAGGGGATTTATCCTTGCAAGACCCTTTCAATTCTACTCAAGAAATTCAGACACCCCAACTCGTTGTGCCTACAAGTGCAATGGATCCAACATCTATTCGCCAACGCAAATTGCTGCAATGGATTCTTTAGTCTCTTATTCAAATCTACATGCAGCTGAGTGATGCTAATTTGTGCATGCTGCTCCATTTCGATTGAGCTTTTGTTTTCCTTCAAAATTTTATGATTTTAAATTTCAGCATGTGATGAGATCTCCTATCTCTGATTTCTTCTTGAAAGTGTTCTTTTCAACTTCCAACTTTCAACTTTGTAGCCTCAACATGTCATGCCCTCCTTCTAGCGCCAGTTCTGTTGATGTATTTTTTATGCACTTCTCAACAAAAAGTAATGCATAGGTGCATCACATCTCTTGAAAGACAATCTTCCACAATCAAATTGCAGAACACTATCCCAAGGTCTCTAATGTCAGGTCTTGATAGTGCTTGGAATATCTTAGTTGATTTATGTGTTTTGCTAGAATCATAAGGAAAACTTACAGATGAGTTACAAAGTGTGGGAAGTTGGGTCTGCAAATGCAGTTTTAAAGTGCTGGAAGTAAATGAACAATGGATGCCCACTCAAAACAACAAGCTAAAACCCACCAAATTCATCTGATTTAGCTTCATGGTGATGCTTGAGATCCTACTCTAACCAAGGACTAAAAGAAATAGAAAAAGGAGAAGGGTTAAGAAAGTTATTCTAATCCTAAGCTACGAATGAATAGTAACAATGGTGGCTGCTACATTAGACAAACTCCCTAAACTGGGTTTTGCTTGGCCAAAAGGAACCTACAGTTACATAAAACCAGTGCAATCTTCTAAGGACTGTATATTTTTAGATTGCACATGCACATCATGCACATGCGATTGAACTAAGTTGCAACATTGAAATCAAGAATCCCAAACTAACTTTACACAACAGTTTGTCATCAACAAGTGCTAAAAGTATGGGATGAAAGTTCATCAAATACCATAACAACAATTTCCATTATCACTTCCATTCAAGAATCTACAACTAAACTAAAAAGGGAAGTAGAACCATGCATGCAAGATGAGAAAAATCAAAGAGAACATCCATAAAATCATGCAATTTTGTCTTCTATTGCTGCAAATTCCTTTTACACTAGCTCTCCAACCTCTTACAAATGAGGGGCAAGCCCCTATTTATAGTTTTCCAAAGCCCAAATGAATGGATAGGATTGAATTACATCGAATGGCCCAGATTTGATTACATTAGGGTTTCACCTACCCCCCATTATCCAGTAATTTAAAATACAATTTTGTCTTTTGCCTGTTTTGTCATCTAGTGCTCAGGTGTTGTAGCAATTTCGTCATTTAGCTAATTGCCCTTTTCACTGTAGCTGAAACTATTTGAAAGTTTCCTTTGCTTGATGAACTTGCATCATTTTTCATTGGATCAAACGGGTCCGTCGACGACTGACATCAATGGATTGGTTGCCCCTAATTCGGGGGACATGTCATCATCATCTAGTGAAAAGTAGGACAACTCCCTTATGCTTTCTTCAAGACCCCCTTGCATTTTTGTCATTGACTTCCTTGGTATAGGCCTTCTTCTAACGTTGACCCTGTTGGTGGGTGCTCGGGGGAGAGGCGAAAATGAAATGAATGGTGACAGGAGCTATGTGCTTTTCCTTGTTCATCTTTCTCAATGGGTCTCCCTGACAGACCCACGACAGGCTTCTTGAATCCTGCATACATGAAGTGTAGTAAGTGCTTTCATACACAAATCAAGGAAAATGTTAGGCAAATCCTGCAAAATCCTTGTTAGATCCATCCATGCATCATCAAAAGATTATAATATTTGTCATTAGAGCTCATTTGGACCATAAACATTAATGCGGGCCCAAGGGGGGCGAGCAGTGAACGGGGGACAACAAACCGGAAGGGAAGTTCCCAGACCTCACAAAACTTAGCAAAACCAAGATTTTTCAATTATAGCGCATGGTAAAAGGGGAAGAAAGAGTGGCATGACAAACTTCCTCGAGATTGGACTCATTTTGGAAAAAGTGGAAGTTTGGAAGGGGAAAGCCGGAGGGTAACTACCCTTTGAAATGGAAATGAGCACACGATGGCCCAGAAGGAAAGTCCTAGATGACGACGGAGGGACGGAGTCCTGGAAACAACCATGGAGGGGCTGGGTCCCGAAGGCTGGGTCGTCGGGGGCTGACAGAAGGTGAAAATGACCAAGGATGGGCCGGGTCCCGGAGGCCGGGTCGCCGGGGGCCGACGGAAGGTCAAAACGGCCAAGGAGGGATGAAGTCCCGAAAACGGCCATGAAGGGGCTGGGTCCCAGAGGCCGGGTCATCGGGGGCCGACAAAAGGTCAAAATGACCAAGGAGGGATTGAGTTCCGGAAACGGCCACGAAGGGGCTAGGTCGCCGGGGCCGGCGGAAGTTCAAAACGGCCAAGGAGGGACAGAGTCCCGGAGGTTGGGTCGCCGGGGGCTGGCAGAAGTTCAATACAGCTAAGGAGGGACAAAGTCCTGGAAAACAGCCACAGATGGGCCAAGTCTCGGAGGCCGGGTCATTGGGGACCTGCAGAAGGTCAAAATAGCTAAGGAGGGATGGAGTCCTAGAAACGGCCACGGAGGGGCCGAGTCCCGGAGGCCGGGTCACCGGGGGTCGGCGAAAGTTCAAAACGACCACCGAGGGGCCGGGTCTTGGAATGAAATTTTTGCAACTTCCCGAAACTTAACGAAACTTTGAAAGTTCACTAGGCACCACAAAAACATCCCAAATGCATAGGAAACTTGTCCCCAAAGTCAAAAATGAAGGAAAAAGCGAATCAAGCGAGTAGGGAAATCCAACCAAGGAAATCCGGTACGGCGGACCCGGAGGACCCGGAGGACTTAGAAATTTTTGCGGGGTGAAACATGGTCGACTTGAATTGATACTATGAGGCTCGTTGACAATTTTAGATGCCAAAATCAGGGGCACACAAAATGAGGCAGGCAAGGCAATAGGAAGAGAGAGTCCCCATTCCGAACGAGGTGTGTGTGCAAAACATGCACAACAATAGTTTCCAGAACCATCATCTTGGATCATTGATTTAATGTTAGGTATACTCTTCACAATGGGCATTTTTGTTGCTGAGGTAGAGGCCAGGGATGATTGATCAACAAATGAACTTTATGGTGTTGGTCCTTCATCATTTTTAGGTATTTGGGGGATCTTATAGAACTCGGCCTCAAGTTTTTTGCAGTAGTAGAAAGGCTTAGGATCTCCATGGATAGTGATTTCTTTGGCTTAAAAAAAAAATTCACACACTGATGATAGGTTGAGGCTACAACTTTTAGAGCATGGATCCATGGTTGACCAAGCAGTATGTTATAGGGAGGATCAAGATCAAGCACTTGACATGTATTTTCTGCAATAAGGGGTCCTACTTGGATTGGAAGTGCAATGATTCCTTGTGATACTTGTTCTTGGTCCTCATATGCTCTGATGGTGGTACTCTTTGTCTTCTCAATAGTATCTTCTGAATAGCCTAGATTTTTGATCAATTGTAGGGTACAGATGTTCAAACCAACACCTCCATCTACCAAGACTCTTTTGACCTTGTTTCTATGAATGAAAACCTCAAGGTGTAAAGAACGGTTATAAGGTGGTTGTGAGTATAGATCTTGCTCAGAAAAGGTAAGAAGATGGTTTGTGAAATGCCCCACCATAGCTTGAAACTGATCAATATCAATGTTCTCGAGAATAGATGACTTAGACAAGGATTTTTCCAGTATTTCCCTGTGTGCAGGGGATAACCTTAAGAGTTCTAAGATTGATATATGTGCAGGGGTCTGCTTAAGCTGATCTAGAAGATTGTACTTGTTAGGATTAGATGTGGGAAAAATAATCTATGTCCTAGATTGAGATGGGACTCCTTGAATGATTATTTCGCCACATCATGTGGTGACTCCACATTCCGTACTAGCTCCTTTGATGGTGACAACAGTGATAATGCTATCATAAGAGGCAACTACATTGGAATAGGTATGCTGCACATTGGTGTAGTCTTTAGCTTTGCTGTTGTTGTTTTCTTTGTTATGATCCAGCATAGGGTTCTTGTATATTTTGAAATCCCAATTCTCAACTGGTACCTCAACAAATATGGTATCATTTTCTTGAGATCTTGGATGATATTCTTAAGTTTAATGCAGTTTTCTTTTATATGTCCTTTGATTTTGTGAAAGTCACAAAGATCATGCTCGATGTACCAAGATGGCTTCTCTTGTGGTTCTTGGTAGTTTTCAAAGTTGGGAAGTGTTATCAAATTTGACTCTACCAATTTCTTCATGATCGTCTCGATGGGTTTCGATAATTGTGTGTACTTGCATTTGGGATAGTTATTCCTGTTAGCGGTTTGCCTTTGTTGCATGTTGGTGTTACTGATCTGATTGTTCTGAGGTGGTGTTTTTTGTTGCACATCCAACTGGATATTAGCAACTTGATTGTTATTAGGTCTAGGAGCACTTAGTATGACCTTAGCATCTACCACACCATCATTTGTTATGTTTTTGTTCTTAGCCCAGACATGAGGTTTCTCATTTGAACTAGTTGAAGGATGGTTTTCTTTGTAATCTTGAGTATTTCCTTGTGAGATCAGGGCTCTTTCGATGCTAAGGGCTCTAGGGAAAAGCTCTTCATATGATGTGATGCATTGCATTTTCAAGTGGAATGATAGATTTGGATCCAGATTTGCTATGATGATTCCCACTTGTTGTTTGTCAGGAAGAGGCCACTTGCTCTTACTATCTCTTTGTCTCCATTGTTGTAAGAAATTAGTGAAAGTTTCTCCTTGATTTTGTCTAAGAGTGTATAATTCTTCTAGACTAATATCCATGTCAAGATTGAAGGAGTAGTGATCGATGAATTTATTAGTGATTTCTTGAAATTTTTTGATACCAGGAGACAAATGAGAAAACCAATTCATAGCATGACCTGCTAAAATTCAAGGGAAGAGGTGCATTAGATATGAATCATTGTAAGCCACTTCCATGAACATGACGTTAAATTCTTTGATATGGTCCACAAAACTTCCTCTCCCTTTATATTTTTCAAATTTGGGGATTTCAAAATCAAGAGGGAATGGTAGCATTGCTATATTTTGGTCAAATGGGTAAGGACACAAGTTCTATGTATGAGGTTTCTTTGTCTTGCCCATGCGAAGGTCTTGCATTTCTTGTGAGAGTACTTTCAATTGTGATGCTAAATCGTCTTGCGGGTTAGGTGGAGGAACATATGGTGGGATGGTGGATGGGTTATAGGGGGTGTATGATGGTGTGAGATTCTTTGAAAGTGATGGATATGTTCTCGATGCATTTGGATTAATGATGTTCAAATGAGGATGATAGGAACCTTGTTGTTGTTGGGAATATTGTTGAGCTAGTAGGGCTTGTTGTTGTTGTTGTGCCACTAGGGATTGTTGTTGGGCCTGTTGTTGTTGGTGTGCTAATAAAGTTGCTTCTTGTGCTTGATGTTGTTGTTGCACGACTTGCTAGGGTTTCTTGCTATGCTAAGTTTTCTTGTTGTGCTTGATGTTGTTGTGCTAAGGTTGCTTGCTGAGCTGCTAAGGCTGCTTGCTATTGCTGCTGTTGTTGGATGGCTTGTTGTGCTTGTTGTAAAGCTAAGGCATATGCTTGTAATGTGGGATCAGGTGGTTGTTGAGACATCTGTGAAGGATTATGGATGTTGATGTTTTGAGTGGGTAGTGGATTACTAGTGAAAGGTGGAGGATTCCCTTGATTTAAAATTCCTTGTAGTATGGTAGAATGAGGTGAAGGAATGTATGTTTGGGGTCCCAATTGATTTGGAATAGTAAAGGGGATTGTGGGAAAAGATGATGTCGTTAAATTTTGCAATGGAAATGACACACTAGGACCTTGAGTCTATTGATTGAAAAGATTCCCTTGTCCTATGTTTTGAGGATTGCCTTGTATAAAAGATATAAACAAGGGATTTGTGATCAAGGTACTTCCAGGATTGATAGAACTTGTAACCAAGGGATTTTTTGGTGGTGGATTGATGGTGGATGATGTGGATGTGGTAGATGGCATAGATGAACCCACCAGAGGGTTGGATAAAGATGTCTCTATTTGTGTTAAAGGTTGGTTCTGTGATATAGTATTGACATGCCCTTGTGTGCTATTTTGAGATGATTGGTCTATATCGATTTGTGTGATGGTGGGCACACTTGTGGTACTCATAGGTGTGGATGAGGAAGGGTGTCCCCAAAATGTTGAAATGGTTGTGGAATAATGAAGTTCAAACAGTGTGTGTAACTGTTTTGGAGCTTTGGAAATAGGAGGAACACCAAAAGTAGGTGTCCAAGTAGTTGTTGGAGGTGAAGGATTAGTGTCAAGGGTACCCACAAGTGTACTACTTTCAAATGGTGAGGTGTGACCAAAATATTTAGCAAGGTTGGTTGCAAGACTAGGAATGTAGGTTTGATTTAGCCCTAGTGATGGAGTTGTGAAACCTTGTGTTAAATTCTGTGTTACAAATGTCAGAGAGATAGGAGCTACATTTTCAAAGTCTTGATGTTCCATAATTTCTTCCCTAGTAATCTCAAATGGATTATTTGTGACATCTTCAATCTCATATGGTCTTGAAGGAGATGGAAATTGTTGTGACAGGGTAACATGACTTCTAGGATCAAATTCTTAAGGATTTGGATCACTTGAGGTAAATGTAACTTTGATTTTCTCCATGATTCTCTTGTGTTGTGATCTTTTCTTTACCATAAATTTTGTGTCACCTATGGGAGAGTTGTGTTGAGTTTTGTAATGTTTGAACTATCTAGTTGACTCAAATCTAGGTAAAAGGGATGCTCTAAGTCTTTTGGGAGAAATGATGATAATGTGGGATGAAAAGATGAGTGATGTGGGAAGTGATCTTTGCAAACGTTTTACGACAACACTTTTGACTTGAGTAAATGATGTTTTGATGTTGGGATAAAGGATGCTAATGAACTTAGAAATATTTAGGGTAGACTTGTGACCTTCAAGAAGAGCTAGTTCAAAAATGATAACTAGCTTAACTAAATGCATGGAAAAGGATACATTTCACATACAAAGTAGCAAAGTTAGCAGTTGTTTTGATTGATGTGTAAGTCCCAAAGTGTTGGTGTACTCAAAATTTTGCAAAGTTGGATGAAGTGAAGGATGAAATTTGATGAAGGGGTAAGTGAAAATTTTGACCCAATGTTGACCTAAAGTGAACCTTTGTTTTGACAAGATCAAGATATTGAGAATGATGCTAGACCTCTAAAATGTTCAAATCCTAAAGACTCAATGTTGTTTTAAATAAGAGGATGGTTGGGAATGTTCAAACCTGTTTAGGCTCTCCTAGCTCAAGCATAAAAAGTTTCTCATCAAAGTGTAATTATTGCGATAAAATATTGAAGCCCACTTTTGACCAAACCTTGTTCTATGATTCCTATGTTTGAAATGACGGGTTGGAGATTTTCCCCTACAGATTTTGATTGTTTGATGAATCATTTATAGGAGTTCGGTATCATGTAAAAAGATTAGGTTTTTGACTCCAAAAGAATGCATAGAATTCTGGATTGTACCTTGAAGCGTGTCTATAAAAGTTTGCTACCAACCTGTCTCTATTTCTGTGAAGCGCTAAAAGGTGTTTCTTAAGAGCTTTTGGAGTGAGATACATATGTCTAAAATTATGACTTGTAGACCTTTCCTTAGGGATCCTGATTTTACATGAGATCATGTGAAAAATAGTCTAAGTTTATGGAAGAAAGGAAGATATTTATTGCCATGTAGGTGGTGGTAATATGGGCCTTCTAGCCTCAATATCAGCTTGTTCCTCTTCTTCGTCTAAAATGGTTGCTGCATTTCTCTAGTGTATTTGTTTCCTTTGTTTCAAAAGTGAAGCTTCTCAAACTGCTAATGAGATCAGTTTATTCACCATAAATGAGTTCAAAGTTTGGCTGAATTATAACACCTAGTAGATCAGGTTGTTCAACAAGAGTGATCGATCTCCAAATAGTCATGTGGGGTTCAATTATCAATTTATCTTGCTTAAGTGAATTGATTTTACAAACACTTCTCTTGATTATGTTTTCATACTAGATGTTTATGTCAAAAAAATCATAACTTTCACAATGTCCATTTCATGAAAATTATGAGGTTAAAGCCATAATTGCCTATGTTGTCCTTGGGAAAATATGGGTTTGAGATTAATGTCAAGATATTTAAAAATCATTAAGGATAAATCCTTAGGACAAGTAGTAATATCAAGGCTAACTCAAGAAGTCCATATTTGAGCCAAAGTGTTTGAAATTTTGAGGATGATAGTCAATGTTTTGTATCAGTTTGAAACCAAGCAAAGTGTTAAACTGACTCGCAATAATTTAAAATCCTAAGATAGAAATGGTCATATTTGTTGAGTCCCCACTAGGATTTCTCCAAACACTAGACAATGCGAACAGTTAGAGATTTGGTGACACTGGCTCCCCTCCACGACACACACTTCTCGAGACCACCAAATCTCAAAATCCTTAAAATCCAGAGATTAAAAGGAAATTTTTTGTTTCCACAATTGAATAGTACAAATGTGGGGCGGCTTTAGAACGACTGTTCTTGCACCAACAAATATTTTAGGATTTTGGCTCAATGCTAAACAAATGGGTTGTAGTAAGGGTAATCAGGGAAATGACACCTTGCGAGCGTCTAGCAAGCCACTAAAGGATTTAATCAATCCTACTAGGTGCTCTTATACTTTTTACAGTAGTACCCCATTCTGAAAGAAATTGTACGGCTAAGGCCTACACACCATGAAGACTTGACAATTTAGTCTTATCCATTTATATACCAGCTCGAGTGAAAAACCGGTTGGAGTTTCCTTCGAATTGTTCTTAGGCAGGCCCCTCTAAATGTAACAAAAGAGAGGGAGTGCATTTGTAGTTCGACCACCCAGTTTGCATAAAGCACAAGGAGGGAACACACACAATGTCTCTTTCTCACACTAGCATGATTGTTCAATTTTATACCCAAATTTGAAATGTGTGGGTAATTTTGCAAAGTGTTAGAGAATGTTTTTGTTTCTCAAGGTCACCAAATGGCGTGAGAGAATTGCATACACATCCACTAACAATGTTGAAAATCACAAAACATAGCAAATAGCTCTAAATTTTAAACCTTCAAAGCAATGATGAGTTTGTTTTAAGCACCAATTGAAAAATGAAGTTGCCTTGTTCAATTTTAAGCCCAAAATAAAATGATGATGTGAAGGTTCAATTTTATCCAACTTTTAGTGTTCATTTTAAACCTAATTGAAATTTAGTGGTTTTCCTAAAGTAGAAAGTAGAAAGCATAAAATTGGGTTATAATTTCCCCAAAGCGTTAAACGCTTGTTATAATTATAGAATTTTTAAGATAGAAAGACTTTCTTCACTTTTGCTCCATGTATTTAAACCTACAAAACCTTGTTAGCCTAATAACTAGAACACAGTTAGAAGCACATCAGTGGTCAGATAAATCCAAGAAATTAAATCACATGTCGAAAAAATAGGCATTAAATTTCTTACCTTGGCTAGGCGTCGCTGAACATGGCGTCACAGTTTGAAGTATGGGCGTCGCTCTGTAGTAGGAAAAGTGAGCACGATAGCATCAGGATTTTGCTCAGCGTCGCTGCTCGCGTTGGCGTCATGGTTTGAAATTTGTTAGTGTCGCTCTGGTGAAGTTTAGCGTCGCCATTTTTACTTTTTGATACCTCTAGATTAAATATGTGTCGCTAGATTTAAATCAGTGCTGGTGTATTAATTCAACATTGGGATTTAAAATTGTGATGGTTTTGCTATATGGCGATGCTCTTGAAATAGTGTCACTGTTTGAGATTTGAGTGTCATTGCAACTTGCAAAACAACAAACAAACAAAATTCGAGCCAAAAAATTGTTAACGGTTTTCCCTCCCTCTAGCGCTAGAATTTGAGACGAGGAAATGCCAATGAGGGTCGATTACACTTGATTCATGATGAATCGAAGCATAAATTCGCCAAACAAACCTATATCTACAAACAAGATCATTCAAATTGGAAATCTAAACTAATCATTTTACTGAAATTGAAAGCTACAAACTAAGAAAATAGTTAAATTCCTAATCTAGCCCATTTGAAACTTATCGTATTTTTGAATTGGTGTTGTGTTGATGTGAAACGATGACCCTTTCCCAATCCTGCGATCAGTGAGCCTGTTTCAATTGATTCTATGGAAGAGAATCGATGAAACCATTGTGATTGATGTATGAAAACCTAGTTTATGCTAAAAATGAACATGATGCAAGCTAAGTTACCATGATTTTATTCGAGAAATGCATTGATTATGCAATTGCTAAGCTAATCTAAGTTAATTCTAAGCTAAAAGATGAAAACCCTAATTTATAAACAAGCTAAGATGGATGCATGGAAGCCATTAATGGATGCTTTAAGTTATTTATGCAATTAAAACTAACTAAAATAAGCTAAAAAGTGAGTAAATATGAGTGTGAGTGCATATGAGATTCAACATGACTTTGCAATTGAAAGATGGATCCATTTGTCTCCAAATAGTGACCTATTTATAGAAAAGAAAATGAGGAATGGAGGGTTGAGATAAAAAATATTAATCAAAGGTCCAAGATGAAGGAGATGAGAGGCATGGATCATGGATTCTCATCAACGAAAGAGAATGCATGATGGGATTTTAATCAAGGGTTCACACTTGCCTCAAACAAACACACTTTTGACTTGCTCACACAGGTCAAAGGTGACTTGTTCAAAAGGTTAAAGGTTAAAACTTGCATTAGAAGCCAAGTGAAAATACCCCTTTTTCAAATGATGAAGGAATAAGAATATTTTTTAGAATATTCCTTTGGGTGAGGAAAAAGATAATTTACAAATTAAAACAAAGTTTTAATTGTGCAAAAAAGGGGATAAGAAATATTCTATGAGAATATTCCCTTTGCTTAGAGGAAAGTTAGATTAATTGCTAATTAAACAAGATTTAATCATGCAATTAGGGGATTGAAAGAATTAAAGTGTTTATTCATTAAATTAAATGATTTAATGAATGGGGGAGAGATGAAATGGTATTTAATTAAATAACTTAGGGTCATTTAATTTAATAAGACGACTTAGGGAATTAAATTAAACATTTTGATGTATTTAATTTAATGAGATGAAATGTTAGCATGAAGGGGGATGAATTAACTTAATTAAATTAATTAGTTTAATAGATGAAAATGATGCAATTAATTAAATTAGATAGGTTAATTTAATCAATTAAGCGAAAAGAGGATAGGTTTAAAAAGAAGAAATGATGTTAGTAAATCTGTTTTAAGTGTATGATATCGATTAGGGCATTTTTTAGTGTCTACATTTTAAAATGTAGAGGTCAAATTGGATCTGTTTTACTCCTACCAAACACCATCAATGCCAATACATTGTGCCAGTAGCAAGGAGTACCCAAAATTTGTCCTTAGAATTTATTTAATATACTTTTAGGTATATTTTTAGCCCTACCATATTTTTAGCATGATTTTAGCTATAGTGCTAAATATTAGGGCAACACCTTGTTACCTACAAGAAATATTTTTTATCATTTTTGAAAGGAGGTTGGTTTTTTGGATTGTTTTCTCAAGATACTTTTAGCTACATGGATTTTCTAGGGCTCGAACTATGTAATGTCTAGTTATAGAAAGGGAGAAAAGTTTTAAGGCATCAAAAGGATAAAAATTGTGTTGGTTATCATGCACTAAGTGTCTTTATATTTGTTTGTATATTTTTAGGGGAATATTAATGCTAATCAAGGTTTTATCTTTTCACAATTGTTGACATGAATGTATTGAATATTGGATTATGAGATAAAATTTTAAAATATTACAAATATTATAATAATAATTTGTTCTCCATGTGTAGATTTATGCAGTTTAATTCTAGATTATTTAGCATGCTTGGTTATGTGCAATACATGTATGGTGATGGATTTTATGCCCAGATGGAGGCTTTTGTGTCTTTATCTTTTGTTTCCATTTTTTTTTAACTATGATTAAATAGCTTAGTGGAATAGGTTTGAGAACTATCTAACCATCCTCATCCCCCAAAATAGTAAAGATTGTTAACTATTAATTGTAAGAAGTAGATTAGATTTCAAGTATGTTGCTCATAATTCAATATTGTTAACTATGGAATTATATTATATAATCCTCAATGCCACATATTTAGAGAATCATGTTCAATGTATTCACACCTTACCATTGTGTAAGAAAAAATAAATGAAACTATTTGTAAGGGGTTATAATATTTTTTTCATCTATAGATGCATGTGTAAGATGTATCATGTATAACAAGGTCTATTCTAGCTATGTAACATAATTGACTTAGTGACAATATTGGTTTAAGTAGTGCAATTTGGTTATAGTTGTGTATTATTTTTGGTTATTCATGTTGTTTGATTTCAATGCCTATCAAGGCATACCTTTGGGAACACACTCCTATGTTTAAGCTAACATTGAAGTGAAGGAGAGGATATTCACTTTGAAATTTTAACATTAATCATCCATAGTTTTTCAGTGAACAATATTTTACTTTCTTGTTGAGACCCCTAGCCTTGAAGGTGAGACAAACTTCTGGAATTGGGAACTTGAATTTTTGGGACCTAATGGATTGGATGGTGGATTATTGTGCTAATTTATCTTGCTGCATGTCCAACCATTAGTATGTTCAACTATTATATTATGGCTCATTATAAGAGCACTATTATTGTGATTCTAGCATTGATAATTTCATTGAGTTTTGTCCAAAAAGTGTTTTTTCTTATGCGAGACTCTTCCCTTATCTTTCATTGTTCATTCTCTTCTCAGATATACCTAAGAAGGGGAAAATTTTCTTGTATCCCATCTAAAATTAGCTCAATTTGATTTTCCTTAATCCTTAGACACATTTTCCATGAAAATCCAAGTGGAAGATAGGAAATTTGAATAAAGGTAATGTTTAGCAAGTTTAAATTTACGTTGTTTGAAATTAATGTGCTTTGGATACCTCATTATGGTATTAAGGGTTTTCCTCTTATTATTTTTATTTTGTGAATGTTTTTAATAATATTAACCAAATGTGACATTCTAAATGCATGTAAGGGAGCTTTCATCCACTTGTTTTTTTTTTAAAGCAAAAGGCCAAGGCCTAACATTATATATTAATATGCTTATAAACTTTACAAACATAATTAGAATTATAATACTAATTAAACTAATCCAAACCAAAATTGAGTGAAATAATTCACTCATCTAACCCTTATCAACTTATAACCACCAGTCTATAACAAATATGTACAATACATGTTGAATACATATTACTCAGCATCAGTAAATAAAAGATGTCAGTATTATAGTTGACTTTTTGTAAATGAAATAACAAAAAGTACAAGTTGTAAACAAAAAAAATTGATTCCTCATTATTTCTTCAATCACTCCTCCATATCAGCTATGCCAGCCTCGAAGCCTTGCATTCCATCCTCTACATCTGGTATTGCACAATTTATTCCTTGCTATGCATTTTGTTCCAGCATCTGAACATTCTCCATATTATTTTCATCCTTTCCTTCATTCAGATTTTCATTGTCAACCTGTACCTCTTCACTTGGCCCAGCTTGATGTTGAATGTTTAAAATACGAAGAGGATGCCTATGCCTAATATGGTGATTAAGCAAGTATGACAAAGCATAAAATTTTTCCATAAAATTATCCACCATTTTATTTCCCAATTCAACAGAAAATAAACTTAAAACCCTTTTCACTGACCAAGGATCATCATTTTTTAGCCCATTTCTCATTGCTTTGAAAGCTGCTATGAAACATTGCTTTGAATTTAAATATTTTTTGGGGAAAAGGCCACCTACAATTCCTTTGCCTCTATCCAAATTATAAGCTTGCACACCTTGCATAAGTTCATCTTCACTCAAAACATTCAGACGCACCACTGTATCAACTATAATCTCCAAAAGATCAAGAGATTGCAAAAGATCAAGTGCGTTTGAAAGAAAAATGGAGAGCATTTGGGATGGGAAAATAATTCTTGGTGCACTTGGTCTAAGCACATTTTATCCTATGACAAACCTAATGATCTCGACCAAATAAAGACACTCTGAAAACAAAGGATAGTTCAAAATCCTTAATTACTTCCAAAAAAGGACATTCCCTTCTTTCGATTTTAACAGGAACTTTGAAATTCTTAACTGAATACTCCATTGGTCTCCTTATAAAACCCAAATTTGAGGTTTGGAAACAATTCCCAGACCCAAAAACTTACAACTAGCTAAAGACTTTTGACAGTACCAAAAGCTTGCTATGACTCTCCTGCTTAGAAAGCACACACAAAAAAAATCATATAACAACTTTGGAATAACCAGAAAGATTGAAAACCACCCCAGAAACCGAGAAACCCAACACAAATACTTTGCAAATGACTAGAAAAGATTAGAGAGTTTTACTACCATATTGCAAGAAGATTGCATCCATATGTTTTTCTATCTCTGCAACTCATAACCAGAAACCTCTGCTATTTGATGAAGAAGAATCAAGAAACTTATGCAAAGAAAGTAACTCAACAAATGCTTTAAATGAATTGAGAGCATTTCAAAAAGTGTGCCTTCAGAAAAATTGACAAACAACTCGCACGTATAGATGGTCGCAATCCTTAACATAATTAAAATTAGTTGCAATTTCCCATTTAATTTCATCATTCACCTTACAATATCAAATACGAGCATTATGAGAAGTGGTACAATGCAAGCTGAAGGTACCACGTTCCAACATAACTTTTTAAGGCATATTCATTAATGATGAAAAATGCAGCATACAGATCCTTGAACCACATACAAGCCAGCTTTGAATACGCAAGCAAACCATCCCCTCCAAACGTAATGCCACCTCAGAACCAAGTTACACATGTGTCAACACCAGACCCATTTCAAAAGCTCACCAATTCCTTTGCACAAACCACCTCTAGCCGAAATCCTTAAAAGCTTTAGCATTAAGGAAAACGTGCCTCCGAAATCTCCCAATCTAATCATAAAAAAAATTTAAACAAATATTGAATAATAGGAAAAATGCAAACATTTGAATTTTCCTTAAAATTTCAAAACCAAAATTCCTGGAACCATAAAAAAAATTGTTAGTAATGTTGGAAATTGTGCCTCAACTTGTTGGCTTGTATCTTTGTTCAAGTCTTCATTGTCGGCCGATCATTGGAGTTCCTAAGTTTGTAACCTTGTCGCGGAGTTTGGAAGTGTTGTAACTTCCTGATTGACCGATCTCCTTCGTTGTCGCAACATCGATGATTTCTGTAACTTAAGAACCTTGACGTGGAGTTTGGAAGTTTCGTAACTTCCCTATTGACCGATCTCCTTCATTGTTGTGACATCGGTGATTTCTGTAACTTAAGAACCTTGTCGCAGAGTTTGGAAGTTTCATAACTTCCTGACTGACCGATCTCCTTCATTTTCGCAGCATTTGGTAAATTTGTAACTTGTATGCGGGAGTTATGAAGTTTGAGTTTTCTCTGACTAGGTGATAGTGGTATCAGCTTGTCATGGGAATCGGTAAATTTGTAACTTCGAGTTTGGAGGAAGCCAATAAGTCTTCGTCAACTGGGAGATTGTTAGAAATTGTACCTCAACTTGCTGGCTTGTATATCTGTTCAAGTCTTCATTATTGGCTGATCATTGGAGTTCCTAAGTTTGTAACCTTGTCGCGGAGTTTGGAAGTTTTGTAACTTCTTGACTGACCGATCTCCTTCGTCGTCGTGGCATCGGCAATTTCTGTAACTTAAGAACCTTGTCACGGAGTTTGGAAGTTTCGTAACTTCCCTACTAACCGATCTCCTTCATTGTTGCGACATCGGTGATTTCTGTAACTTAAGAACCTTGTTGCGGAGTTTGGAAGTTTCATAACTTCCTGACTGACTGATCTCCTTCGTTGTCATGACATTTGGTAAATTCGTAACTTGTATGCGAGAGTTATGAAGTTTGAGTTTTCTTTGATTGGGCGATAGTGGTATCAGCTTGTTGCGGGGATCGGTAAATTCGTAACTTTTATGCGGTGGTTATGAAGTTAACATTTTGAGCGATGCACCGATGGGTGTTCACTTTTGTGGGGCCATACCGATGGTTGGTTTGACCATGAGTGTACGAGTGAGTTGGTAATCAAAAGGGCTAACTCGTGGATACCTAAAGTCTTTGGGATTTTGTTTATAAACTAATGACTGTTAATATTTCGCACCAATGTGGGATAATGTCGGCGGTTGAGCTTCTTGGCAGTTGAGTGAACCGAATCAGTTTGGATAATAGATTCATGTAAATCAAAGGGTCAAAGTGAGTATAGAAAGAAGAATGACATACTGATTGGTATTGTGTGTTGAGCAGACTGTATGTTGAAAGAACATTGTAACAGTGTTGTGATTGACTGTGGTTGGCCGATTGTAATGTTGTTGTGTAATATAAGAGAACTAATACCAGGAAGGAGGGATCTATAACTTTATTGTAATTTGTTTTTATTGTGAATAAAGTGACTTTTCTTTGGTGGTGGGTTTTTCTCCTGAAAGGGTTTTCCCATGTAAATTTGGTGTCTATTCTTTTATGTGTGAATCTTAATGCTCTGTAATTTGAAATTAAAAGTACTACATTATTTCCTTGTGAATTGACATTAGGAAAGCGATTTCCGCACTAGTCTTTCCATACAAGTGGTATCAGAGCCTGGCCAGTTGTGTTATCCTTGTGGGTTGGTTGGGTTTTTTGTGTCAATTCTATTCAATGGGAGTCTTGTAGAAGTCTAGTAATTGTCAAATTACAGATTGAGATGGAACTAGCAAGTACATCTGGAAAGATTGAAATTGAGAAATTCAATGGCAGCAATTTTGAGTTGTGGAAACTCAAAATGGAAGATCTGTTGGTTGATTGTGATCTTTGGATTGCTGTGTCTGAAACGAAACCTTCTTGCATGAAGCAAGAAGATTGGGATCTTGTAGATCAAAAATCAAAGGGGCTGATAAGGCTCTGTTTGGCAGACTCTGTTCTTCTTAATGTGCATGAAGAGAATACTGTAACCTCCTTGTGGAAAAGACTTGGAGATATTTATCAGGGCAAGTCATTGGTAAACAAGTTGTTCTTGAGGAAGAAGCTGTATTCTTTGAAAATGTAGGAAGGAGCATCTGTTGTTGATCACTTGAATACTTTTAACATGCTGATTGCTCAGTTAACATCTGTGGGTGTGAAGATTGAAGAAGAAGATTGCTGTATGTTGTTGTTATGTTCTTTGCCTGATTCTTGGGATCACTTGGTGATGGCCATTGGGAGTACAACATCCACTTTTAAGATGGAAGATGTTGTTGCTTCTTTTTTATCAAAAGAAATGAGAAGAAAATCTTCTCAGATGGCGAAGGAGGCTCTTGCTGTTTGAGGTCGATCCAAAGAAAAAGCCAAGAAGAAGGACAAGAAATCCAAATTGAAATCAAAAGGGAGATCAAAGTCTCCTAGAAAAAAGTCCAAGGTGAAGTGTTGGAACTGTGGGAAGCCTGGTCATGTCTAAAAGGATTGCAAAGAGGAGAAAAAGAAGAAGAAGAAGAAGAACCCTTCTGAAAATGCTTCTTCTCAGAGCGAAGCGGATGCCTTCATTGCAACCTTGGCAACTCAGGCATCACATGGTGTCTGGCTGATTGATTCTGGAGCATATTTCCACATGACATCTCATAGAGACTGGTTCAAAAAGTATGAAAAATACGATGGTGGAAAGGTGTACTTGGAAAGTGATTCATCCCTGGATATAGTTGGTCATGGAAGAGTCAGAACTCAGTTCCGTGATGGAAGGTTGAAGGGAATCAATGATGTTATGCATATACCAGGTCTGGCCTGAAATTTACTTTCTGTTAGTAGGTTGAATGATGCTGGTGTATAGGTCTCTTTCTCTAATGGTGTTTGTAAGATGACAAGAGGCTCTATGTTGTTGGAAAAGAGTGCTTGAATTGGTACTTTGTATAAGTTGGATGCCAATGCAATTCAATGCAACAATGCTTCTAAAAAACCATGTAAATCTATAGGGAAAGAGATGATTGTTCTAGCAGGAGCTAATTCTTTGGAGATGAAGCTTCTGGATGAGAAAACAATGTTGTGGCATCACAAGCTAGGCCACATTGGAGAAAGAGGTTTAAAAACCTTGAAAAATAAAAACTTGGTTGAAGGGCTTGATGACTGTAACCTTGAATTCGAATTTTGTGAACATTGTATATATGGTAAACAACACTATGTTTCATTTTATTCCAGTCCTCATAAATCTTTTGGTATACTTGATTACATTCATTCTGATGTGTTTGGTCCAGTAAATGTTCCTTCATTATCGAATTCTAAATATTATGTTTCTTTTATTGATGACTATTCGAGAAGGGCATTTGTGTATTTTTTAAAGAGTAAATCAGAAGTGTTCAGTCATTTTAAGGAATTTAAAAACCTTGTGGAAAATCAGATTGGAAGGAAAATAAAATGTTTAAGGAAAGACAATGGTGGTGAGTTTTGTTTTGATGAGTTTGAAAGGTACTATAAAGATCATGGAATTAAAAGACATAAGACTAAACCCTATACTCCACAGCAAAATGGAGTTGCTGAAAGGTTCAAAAGGATAGTGATGGAAAGAGCACGAAGTATGCTGAGCAGTGCTGGCTTGGAGGAGAAGTTCTGGGCTGAGGCAGTTGCAACAACATGTTATTTATTAAATTGTTCTCCTAATTCTGCTCTTGTTGAGAAGACACCTTTGGAAGCATAGTCTAGTAAGAAGCCCTCTCTTAGACATATTAGAGTTTTTGGTTGTGAGGCCTATGCATATGTGCCGAATGAAAAGATATCTAAGTTGGAGAACAAAGCTGTTAAATGTATATTTATTGGCTATAGTGTTGGCATAAAAGGATAAAGCTTTGGAACCTTGTGACTAAGAAGGTTTTGTACAACATAATTGTTATTTTTCATGAGCTGAGGCCTTCTACTTTGGATCTCCAGTCAGAGATAGAATCAGAAAATAAAAAGGATGTAGTTGAAATTCCTTCGACACCAAATAGAGAGGAATTAAAAATTCAAAATGTACCTGAATCTGAGGATAGCTCGAGCAGTTCTGAGAGTTCTTAAGAAGAAGAAGAACATCAGCCTCATCCCTTGAGGAGGTCAACACATGAAAGAAAGCAACCTGATAGGTATGGGTTCTCTATGTTAGATTCTACTTGTTCCTATGCTTTGATTACTAGCACTGATGAGCCTAGGACTGTTAAAGAGGAAATTAATATGCCTGATGCAAACTCTTGGTTGGAAGCCATGAATGAAGAAATGGCATCATTAGAAAAGAATGACACTTGGAGTTTGGTGCCCTTGCTTGAAGGTAGAAAAGCTATTGGCTTTAAATGGGTATTTAAAAAGAAAATAGGTTTGGATGGCAGTGTTGAAAATTATAAGGCGAGGTTGGTTGCGAAAGGTTATTCCCAGGTAGAGGGAATTGATTATGGAGAAATATTTTCTCTTGTAGCTAAGCTAACATCTATTAGATTTCTTAGGTCACTTGCAGCAGTGCATGACTTAGAGATTGAATAGATGGATGTGAAGACAACATTTCTTCATGGTGATCTTGAAGAAGAAATTTATATGTCCCAGCCTGAGCACTATGTGGAAAAAGGTAAATAACATCTAGTATGCAAGTTGAAAAAATCTCTGTATGGATTAAAACAATCTCCAAGAATGTGGTACCAGAAGTTTGACACATTTGTTTTGTCTTTGGGATTTGTAAGATCAAAATTTGATCATTGTGTGTATTTCAAATCTGAAAATGATCATGTCTTAGTTATTGCCTTGTATGTGGATGACATGTTCATTGGGAATAGTAAGCTTATGATTTTTGATCTAAAATATCAGTTGTATGCAAAGTTCGAAACGAAAGATCTTGGTGCAACCAGGTATATTCTAGGGATGGAAATAACCAGGGACAAAAAGAGCAGAAAACTTTGGCTCAGCTAAAGTAAGTATATTAACATTGTTCTGGAGAGATTTGGTATGATTGATTGCAAGCAACTAGTTGTTCCAATTTTGCAAGGAACGAAACTATCTATTGAAGATTGTCCAAAATCTCCTACTGAGATGGAGGACATGACCAGAGTGCCTTATGCAAGTGTAGTTGGAAGCTTAATGTATGCAATGGTTTGCACAAGGCCAGACATTTCCCAAGCAGTGGGAGTTCTTAGCCGATTTATGGCGAATCCAAAAAGGCCACATTGGGATGTTGTGAAAAGAGTTTTTAGATATTTAAAAGTTACATCACTGTACACTTTGTGTTATCATGGTAACTCAATTGGATCACAACATTCTCTTAGCATTAGAGGTTATGTGGATTCTAAATGGGCAAGGGACCTTGACAGTCGTAGATCCACCAGTGGATATATTTTTATGTTGAATGGTGGTGCAATTAGTTGGATGAGTAAGCGGCAGGCTATAGTCACTCTATCCACTACTGAAGTTGAATACATGGCAACAACACATTCCTGCAAAGAAGTTGTATGGCTTAAACATTTGTGTTCTAATGTTGGGTTCAGTACAAGGAAAATTTTAATTTGTTGTGACAGTCAGTGCTATTTTTTTGGTGAAAAATCCATCTTTCCATGCCAGGACAAAACATATTGATGTGCAGTATTATTTTGTACAAGATATGGTGGAGGATGGAAAGGTTTGTTTAGAAAAGGTGGATACTATGAAAAATGTTGCAGATGCATTGAAAAATCCCGTGACCACAGACAAGTACAGGTGGTGTGTTAGTTCAATGGGCCTTGGAGCCCATGACCTTCATTATCTTCGAGTTTGGAGGAAGCCAATAAGTCTTTCATCAAGTGGGAGATTGTTAGAAATTGTGCCTCAACTTGCTAGCTTGTATATCTGTTCAAGTCTTCATTATCGGCTGATCATTGGAGTTCCTAAGTTTGTAACCTTGTCGCGGAGTTTGGAAGTTTTGTAACTTCCCGACTGACCGATCTCCTTCGTCGTCGTGGCATCGGCAATTTCTGTAACTTAAGAACCTTGTCGCGGAGTTTGGAAGTTTCGTAACTTCCCTACTAACCGATCTCCTTCCTTGTTGCGACATCGGTGATTTCTGTAACTTAAGAACCTTGTTGCGGAGTTTGGAAGTTTCATAACTTCCTGACTGACTGATCTCCTTCATTGTCGTGACATTTGGTAAATTCGTAACTTGTATGCGAGAGTTATGAAGTTTGAGTTTTCTTTGATTGGGCGACAGTAGTATTGGCTTGTTGCGGGGATCGGTAAATTCGTAACTTTTATGCGGTGGTTATGAAGTTAACATTTTGAGCGATGCACCGATGGGTGTTCACTTTTGTGGGGCCATACCGATGGTTGGTTTGACCGTGAGTGTACGAGTGAGTTGGTAATCAAAAGGGATAACTCGTGGATACCTAAAGTCTTTGGGATTTTGTTTATAAACTAATGACTGTTAATATTTCGCACCAATGTGGGATAATGTCGGTGGTTGAGCTTCTTGGAAATTGAGTGAACCGAATCAGTTTGGACAATAGATTCCTGTAAATCAAAGGGTTGAAGTGAGTATAGCAAGAAGAATGACATACTGATTGGTATTGTGTGTTGAGCAGACTGTATGTTGAAAGAACATTGTAACAGTGCTGCGATTAACTGTGGTTGGCCGATTGTAATGTTGTTGTGTAATATCAGAGAACTAATACCAGGAAGGAGGGATCTGTAACTTTATTGTAATTTTTTTTTACTGTGAATAAAGTGACTTTTCTTTGGTGGTGGGTTTTTCTCCCGAAAGGGTTTTCCCACGTAAATCTAGTGTCTATTCTCCGTTGATATTATTGTCTATTCTTTTATGTGTGAATCTTAATGCTCTGTAATTTGAAATTAAAAGTACTCCTACATTATTTCCTTGTGAATTGACATTAGGAAAGTGATTTCCACACTAGAGTCTTTCCTTACAAGTAAATAAGAGGTAGATTAAGAAAGGCTAGCTTTCTCCAAGTTGATCAAATCTTGAAGAGGTGTATTGCTTCGGTTTGAGTTAACTCCATAAGAAATTTCACTCTTATGTTGTTCACAGCCAAGGTTTGCAAGATGATCCGCCACATAATTTCCTTCTCTATAGATGTGATTTAGATCAAAAGATTCTAGAGAATCGAGCAAGACCCAAACTTGTTCGAAAAAATATTGTAACTTCCAATTTGAGGAACTTCTACTCCTACAGGCATTTATAATGAGTAATGAATCACCTTCAATTGAAACTTTTGAGTATTTGAGCTATTTAATAAACTGCAACCCAATAAGCAAAGCTTGAACTTCAGCTTGATTATTTGTGCCAACAACAAGATGAACATATTTTTCTCCAATGAGCTCCCCAGAATGATTTCTAATCTCAATCCCTACACTTGACTATCCAGGGTTCCCCGAGGATGCACCATCAAAATTTAATTTTACAAAACCAACAATAGGGGGAAACCAAACAACCTTTTCCCTATCCTATTTAACATTACCGTTCGATTTCCTATTCCCTTTGAATGGGATAGCAAGTGAAGGCCAACCCTTTAACTACTTAGAGTACCAATCAATAGACTCCGATCTAACATGTTTTGAATTATGTACATAAGTATTAACAACTTCACATATTGACCTTTCCAAAATCAGAAACACATGATCCATATTTGAGATTTCTTTATGAAAAATCCTTTTATTTATCTCCCACCAAATACACCAAACCACTGAAGAGGGTATGACTTTCCATAAACATGCAAATAAAGAACTTTTGTATAAAATAGGCCAGCTTGTGAACATTTCCCAAATAGTGAATGGTGAAGGAGAAAAACAACCTAATTTATGTTTCACAAACTCCCAGCAAGCATTAGAAAATGGAAAATTTAGAAAAAGATGATCAACCTCTTCATAAATTGTATTACAAAGCACACAGTTGAAACAAGCAACAATTCCTAATTTCACTAACTTGTCACTTGTCAAAATTTTGTGGGTTAGCGGTAACCAAGAAAAACAACCTGCCTTAGGGAGTACAACTGAATTCCAACATAAGGACATGGCTCTTTTTGGTTGAACTTGAGCTTCCATATTCCTAACATCCTTATACCCCATTTTTATTGAATAATTCCCCGATTTAGAAGGAGCCCAAATTAGTTTATCTAATTTAGCAATACTAAATACCACTCTTTCACTTAAGATCTTGCTTAACTCCATTTTTTGATTGAAAGGTATTGAGGAATGTTTCAAATATTTCCATACAACTTTCCCTGTATGTGAATCAAAACTATAAATATAATCACTAACTTTCCAACCCAAATTTTGTGACTAATATAATTCGGCAGACTGAAAATCATACTGAGAATAAAGAGGAGGATAACCATTCCAAGAGTCTCTCTAGAAATTAGCTTTCAGGCCATCATGTATTTCCCAAGTTAAATGAGGAGAAATAACCTTCCCATATACCAACATAAAATTCCACATTGTTGAGCCTTTAGGCGGGTTAGAAATAGTGAAATTACACTCTGAACCCCCACAATCTAAATATTTAGATTGCATGATTTTACACCACTTAGAATGAGTTTTAACATGCATGTGCCACACTAACTTTTCCCCCAAAGACAAATTTCTTGAAGCCAAATTATGAACTCCTGCTCCACCTTTAATTTTATCTCTACAAAAATTTTCCAAAGAAATAAGCAGGATTTTCTTGTTATCCAAATTTCCCTTCCAAAGAAATGAACGAATCAATTTTTCAATAGTAAGAATTACAGTTCTAGGAGTCTTTAAAACCGCCATAAAATAGTTTGGAATTGAGGATTAAACACACTTAACCAATAAAATTCTCCCTGAAAGAGAGAGCCAACACTCTTTCCAATTAGCAATTCTTTTTTGCATACTACTGATGACCTTATCCCAGTAAGAAATCCTATTTGGACCAGAAAAAAAAATAAATGCCCAAATATTTGCATGGCAATTCAGCTTCTTGAAAACCCAAAAGCTGAATAATTTTATCTTTCAACATAGGCTTAGTGTTAAGAACATATACTTTAGATTTATTTGCATTTACACACTGATCTGAAGCCAAGGTATACTTATCCAACAAATCCTTAATCTGTTTTGCTTCAAATAGTCCAGCCACACCAAAAAGAAGCATATCATCAACAACCAAAGAATGCGTCACTGATATTTTCGTAGATGGAGTCTTAATTCCTCTAACAAGATTTTGTGCATGTGCATGATTTACAGACCTACTCAGTGCTTCAGCTAAAATGATAAAAAGGAAAAGAGACAATAGATCACCTTGTCTCACCCCCTGAGTTGAACTGAAAAAGCTTGAGGGAATAACATTGATCAAAACTGAAAACTTTGCTCTAGACAATAAAGAATAGATCCATTTACACCACTTTTCATGAAAACCAAACTTTCTCAAAATTTGCATTAAAAATCCCTAGTTCACTTGATCATACGCCTTCAACATATCCAACTTGATGATTAGAGCAGAAATAGAGTTTGAAGATATGGAATGCAATACTTCATGAGCAACTATAGCACCTTCAACTGTTTCTTTGCCAGAGACAAAACCTCCCTAATTAATGGAAATAACTTTTGGAATGATATGGATCAATCTCATATAAATTGCTTTAGTAAAAATTTTACAAACTGTGTTACAGAGGGAAATAGGCCTAAAGTCAACAAAGGAGGAAGGAGTGTTCACTTTAGGAATAAGAGCTATGTGTGTCACATTGAATTGCTTCAACATAGTACCCGAACTCATAGACTCTTCCAATGCTTTCAACAAATCATTTGCAATAAAATCCCAGCATTTATGAAAAAAGCTCGTAGTAAAACCATCTGGCCTTGGAGCTTTGTCAGGAGGCACATAAAAAACTACTGCTTTCAATTCATCAAGAGTAAATGGCTTAAGCAGATGTACATTATCCTCCTGAGATAGAAGTGTTGGAATAGTATCCAACAACTCACTTTTAGCCAAATCAATCTGAGGTGACTTTCTACTAGAAGCTGATAGCAATTTTGAAAAGAAAGCAACCCCTTCACGCTGAATATCTTCCTCTTTGACTAAATTTTCCCTAGTTTGACTATCCAAGATGGAAAAAATAGCATTCTTATACTTTTTAACCTGAGCTAATATGTGAAAAAACTTTGTATTATTATCCCATTCTCTTAGCCACAATTCTCGAGACTTTTGACGCCAATAAACCTCTTCTCTAGCAACAAGCTCTTCCCATTCAACTCGTAACTTTTTTTTCAAATCAAAAGAACCCGGATTAAGACCATTTTGAATAATATCTTCATTAACCTCAGTAAGTTTTTTAAAAATGAGTTCTTTTTGATGAAATACATTCTTAAAAACTGAAACATTCCACTGTTTAATCTTTCCCTTAACATGCTTAAGCTTGCATAACAAATGAAGCATGAAAGTACCATCCACCATAGGGGCTTTGATCCACCATTCACGCAACAGATTCAGAAAATCAGGATGCCTAAACCACATCATTTCAAACTTAAAGGAGGATTTGGATTGAGAAACAACCTTTTTATTCTCAATATGTAAAGCTAAAGGAAAGTGATTAGATCCCACCCAAGGCAGAATCTCAGAAGATAAAGAAAATTTTAGATTGATCCAAGAAGGAGAGATTAAAAACCTATCCAAGTGCACAACAATTTGGAGAAAATCCCTATGCTTGTTTGTCCAGGTGTAATTTCCATTACCTGGCGTTACATCAGTCAAAGCATTATTATTTACAAACTCATTAAAATCCTCCAGAGTTTTCTAAGGAGGAATAATACCACCTTTTTTATTAGACTGACTAAGTATAGCATTGAAATCACCTACTAAAATCAAATTTTGAGAATCTAATTGACTCAAAGATTGATTTATCTCTTCCCACAACTGTTTCTTGCTAGCAGTAGAAGTAGGAGCATAAACATTGAAAAGACCAAAACTCAAATCAAAATGAACAACCTTTAGAAACTGCCAATGTTGATTATTTGTTGAAGCTTCCACTAAGATAGTAAAGTAGGATTCAACAACACAATCAATCCCCTTGATGCCCCTTGAGCAACAGACAAACATGCATTCCACCTCACCCATTTCTTTATGAAACAATCAAAATTTTCTTGGGACAACTTTGATTCATGAAGTAACACTATATCCACTCCAGAAGCATCAATTTGATGCTTGATGCGAGCTCTTTTGTTAGGGTCATTAATGCCCCTAACATTCCACATAATAATCCGCATTCAAGCTTTAGGGAACAATTTGCTCCCCTCAATCATTTTTTGATACTAGCATCTTAAACAACTTGGCAATCCATGCTTGATTCCTCTTGCAATATGACAACATTTGATTTCCTACCCCTTTTTCCCAAATATTTCTAAGCCAAAGGAGAAGGGTTTTGAGTGGAAACAACAACAACCTGATCACTAACAATCACCATCTCATCCATAGCTGGAGCCACTTCACTTACTTCCTTCCCTTTCAACTTAACATCATTTGATTTCCTTCCCCGTTTTCTAGGGGATTTGGAGAGAATTGGTGAAAAGTTATTGGTTACTACACGGGTATCAAAACCATAATTTAACTCTCGAGCAAGAGTTAACAAAGCACAGGATGAATCCTTTATAATACAACCATCTAGTGTCAACTGCCTACCAACTGTAATATCCTCTTGAAATTTAACCACATTGGACTTCTTGCCCCTTTTACTTGGATATTTTTGCTCATTAAATGAAAGAGCAGGGGTTTGAAAAAGAGAAAGAATATGAGAAAAATCAAAGTCTACACTGCCTTTCCCCAACTCCAACTCACTACTAAGAGACACCAATGAATTTGAGCCAACATCCTCCCCTTGAACTCCAGGTAGAAGACCAGATAAAACTGGCCTATTAATGGACACTGGATCTTCCTTCGTTTCCTCAAAACCTTCCTCAGACAAGGGAGCCATCAAATGAGAACAATTTTGAGAGAGCCCCTCAATATTACCGTCTTCTTGCAAGGTTTGCATCTCCAGAAAATCAAGAGGACCCACAAATTGAACATTCTCACAAAATTCATTAGAACTAGGAAAAACAAGTTGCTTACTATCAGCCGGAGTGGAACAAAACAAAGTAGAAGCAATAGAGAAAAATTGCTAGAAAGAGACCTCTAAATTAGGAAAATAAAGATGAAGAGAACGATGGGAAGCAAATAGTTGAGAAAAATGAGGTATAGAAGGAGGAAAATGCACCGAAAAGTTTCTTGTTGTTGTCAAACCTCCGAGATCCAAGCCAATTTTTTGTGGTTGATGCAAAGGAGCAACCCGTCGAGAACATGAAGAAGAGTGATCAAAACAAACCGTGACCAAGCCATTTTCGCTTTCCAGAAGAGGAGAAAGATCCCAAACAATTAGGGGACTTTCAATACCCTTACAATCCACAAGACTATTAACCAAAGGAGAAAACACTTTCTCTGAAACTATTTTTCCTTTATAAGATCTGGCCTTGTGACCCAAAATATGACAAAATTTACACACATTAAAAGGAGTCTCAATGAACACTTTCTGATTAAAGAACCCTGCATTAGATCTAATTTTAACAACATGAGGAAAAGGTCGAGTTGTGTCCAACAAAAAAAAAAACCTAACAGAAAGATGAGGATTTTGAAAAAAAGACAAATTGAGCATTAAGAAGATGCCTAAATGGTTCGCCAGAGTTTCAACAATGCCTGGCTCTTTGTATTCCAAAGGTAATGAATGCAGTTGCACCCAGAAGAGGATAAACCGAATGGTAGCCTTACGAGGGTTAAAGTTTTGATGCCATGGTTGAATAGACAAACTAGACCCCCCTATAAACCCAGGATTTAACTTTATAAACAAAATCCCTAAATTTTTTCGAAGAGAACAAAACTAAGAAAAAACCCCTGCCATTGTCAATGTAGAAAACTTTGGATACCCCTTCCCAATGATGAAAAAGCAAAGATTGAAGCTCAACAATTGGGGGAGAAAAATTCCAGAACTTACAAATAAGAGCTATATATTTCAAATCTTGAGACTGAGCAAATAACAAATGATCAGGAAGCACCACAAAATCCTTCATTGAAGGGCTGATAGAATTCTTACCCGCCGAGGCCCAACGTCTCCTCCGTTGCTGACCCTTACCCTTCGAGTCAAACAAAGGACTGGAAGAACCCTTTCCCAAAGAAACATTATTTGGGAAAGTAGCTGGAGATGAACTATGCTTATGAACCTGAAAGAGCCTTTGCTTCAACAGATGATGCTGATAAAGATCCTGATCTAGCACAATGTTATTTGGAAAAGATAACTTCAAGGGAATGTTATTAGGAAAAGATGAATGGACTTCAATGCCAGGAAAATGAGAAGCAGGACAATCAGAAACCACATCTGCCCACGAATAATACGAACTTGATTTTCTCGTCAAGTTTGTATTAGGAAACATGTCAATATGCTGATCAGGAATCTAAGAGCCATTATGAAAGACAAACCCAGGAAAACCCTTAGAACCATTAGGTGAGCCAAACAAATCCTCTTTTACCGATACAAAAGACTTTTCATAAGAACCCATATCAGAACTATTGAGAACATCATTGGGTGCATTGGGAACAAATCCCGAAGAAGGCCTTGAAGCAACTTGAACGCTATTATTCTACACAGAACGAGAAGAAAAATTCAAAAAGTTACCGTTAACGGAAAAGTTTGAACCCCGTTTCATGCGGTCCCCCATCGCACATGCAAACAACTTCAATCTATTGGAAGATCCTTGTATCCACTTGTTACTTTTTCATGATTTTCAATTTAAAATATGATTTAATTAACTATACACAAGTAACAATTACTATATTATTTTTAAAGAAATCTATACTATTCTTTTTGCATGTGTTTTAAATAAATATTTTCAAATTTAAATTAATCTACTTTCTGGGAAAGTAGAGAGAGTAATCCACATCTAATCCGCATATGAAAGCAACAAAGAATTCAAGATTATATAAACAAAGAAAAAATAATAGAGTGATACAAATCTTACGTAGGTGTGTGATCTAATTATGAACAAATAAAAATTTGCATAAAGAAATAGCCTTTTCAAAATAAATGATCCTAGAAGAAGCTTTGAAGCTTCTTGTGTAACCATCATAAGTGCATCCTAAAAGGGTCCAATTTTTATCCATAGTATGTTCTCCTCTTCTTGCATTTGGGTACTTTTATTGATGTAAATAGAATATTAGTATTAATGTAATGACCTCCATAGATTAAACTTAATTAAATACACAAATTACACATCATCATGTGCTATAAAAATGACACATGTCCAACACATATAAGAATAGAGATAAGGAATTATATTAAATAAATGAAGTTGGAGTACATGTGTCAATTACAAGACAAAACTATTAGGACCATAACTTCCTTACAATTAGACCACATGGTCGAGTACCAACTATACAATATAACATAATATGGAACTTCCTGACAGGATTCTTCAACTTTGAAACTCCTTCGACCACTTCAAGGGCGAGAACATTATTGGAGCACGTTTCCACCCTACCACGAAGCGAATCACTTCCCCATAATTCTTCCTGAAAGAAGAATGCCCGACCCAACACGAGGAAAAATAGCAATGAAATTTTGAATAGGAGTAATGGAATGTGTGAAGCAAATCATATCAACATCTAATCACATCATGATTAGTCAAATACAAGGATTACACCAAAAATGTCATCATGCTTGACGCTTGTGACATACATAGTAAATCTTGTAGGTTACATACTAATTCATCTTCAACATTGCTTGGTCCATCATTTCTTAAAAGCAACAAGGTAAATATTTGCAAGTACAAGTATGCTTAACATGATAACATATATATACACAAGCAGACCTTTAATTAATCTTTCAGAAGTGTATATCAAGAATTGTAGTGGATGAAATATCAGTACATGCAAGTATAAGACATGGAAGTAAAATATACAATATTGAATAAAGGTGTATCATATGTATGTATTTTAAGGTACATATATTTATAGGTAATTATGCGTACACATTCTTATAAAACCTAGCACATAATCCATTATGGTATTGTAGATTTAAGAATGCAACCATGCATACATACCCACTTCATAGTATTAAGAGAAGTTTGCACTTGACCTCAAACACATCTTTTAAGCCCTACCATTTAGACCTTCCTAAAAGGTGTTAACTTGTAGTTTGTGCATAAAGGTTGTAATCAATATATTCTTTCCCAAATCCAGCCCTATAATATCTAGGTTATGCCACCTAGCAACAAGGATTTCAACCAATTTCTCTAAAGGTGACGACGTTCATTGGGTTTCTATTAAATCATTATCTTCTAAATTCAACTTTCAACCATGCATTCCATTTAGCTCTAATCAATATGTAATTAGGGAGCCAAAACTTTATTTTCTATTAATACTACTCTTCCAATTTCATGTCTATACTGAGCTAAGGAATATCAAAAGATAACTTTTCAATACTAAGAATATGTTTGTGATACCTAGAGTATACAAAATAATATCAATATTCATTTATGTTGATTCAATATTAATGAATGCAAATGATCAATTAATGCATGTATGTGAATTACAATTCACATATTGCAAGTATTTAGTACTAAAGAACAATACATAGATAACCATCACAAAAATGATTATTATCATAACAACTTGAATGGATTCAATTCCTTTCAAATCCAACACATGCATTCCATGATAGGAATTAAAACATCTTGTTGCTATTACTTTTGTAAACTAATAGTTTATTTTGCATATGGAAACCCTTATTTCCCTTTTTATTAAAAATAATCTTGAGGTCTAAAGTCTACTAAAACCCAATATATAGATGACCCAGAGAATAATATAACTTTCATATTATTCCCTGAAGCGACTGTGTAAAGAAATCATTTACAAATGTACTGATGGTTATGTTTCACATAGTCGTTTATCTAATCAGAAAAATAAGTTAATTTAAGCATTATACATCAGCATATAGTAAGGTCAAGAATGGAAAGTTGGGTGTTGAACATAGATGAGAGGCTTAGCCATTACTGAAAGAATAGAAGTAAAGAATACATTCAACGGAATAATGTCGTTATGTTTATAATTTAAATTTGGCTCATTTTATTTTTCCTAGCATCTCTACCATAAATACCTTATTCTATAAAGAAAACCACTACCATTCCAACATGAAGAAAATATCGTTGTCATGATCTAAAGCTTGAATTCATTCCTTGTTGTAACAATGAAAATCATAAGAAATTAGAAAGAGCTTCATTACATATCGTGAGAGGAACCAGGTGGGTATAAAACATTTGATAGAATAACTTGGCATTCATTAAAAAGAATATATTATTCCTACACATGATCCTTAAATGAACCCAAGGTATATAAAAAAACATCTGGATGATTATGCTCTGCATTGGTTTCGAAAATGGCTCAAAGCTTGTGTATAAAAGCTTCTTTGAAATGTATGCAAAAATTGTCCTCCCCTATGAATGAAAAAGGGGGGTTTATATAGGAAATGAGGAGAGGCTAATAAATGAAAGATCAATCCAAAGAGGGAAAGAAAGTTCTATTTTTCAAATAATTAAAGAAAGAAAGAAATATTTAACAATCTATCTTCTATTAGAAAAGTTGAGTTTTGGAAAGGAAAATGGAAAAACAAGCAAATTCTAAGGACTTATGACCATGGAAAAAGATCACAAGGTTTCATGTGTTAGGGTATGGGTCACCCCTTACTAGTGTTGGTCACTAGAGTGGCCTTACAACTTAACATGGGTCATTTAGGAAACCCTAAGGGCTCTTAGGCACCTTATAACTTAAGATAGGTGTCAAGAATTTTAAATGGTGGAAAGGTCTAGTAGGCTAGAACGATGACAATAAAGAGGAAAAACATCCAAAACTAGGAGTGATTACATAAATTTGAAAAAGGGATTGAAGAGAAATAATCACAGCATGTTGGTCATTCGCTAAATCACCAAGTCATCATCAAAAATATATATTGAACCATCCAAATTTGGTTACTTACCGAGTCACACTAGAGGTTTTTCAATCTTATAAAAAGAGTTGAACTCCATCATATGGCTTACTTTATTTTGTGAAGGCCTATTCACGTTGATTTATCTAATAATTTATTTAAATTTGTCTAACTAGACATGACCTTTCATCATTCTATAAAAGATTAAGCCTAGTACAAGGTTTGTGCTTATAGTATGAGAATATTCCATAACTAAGGAGTTGCACCTTATCCTTAGGGGATTAATACTGACTTAAATATAAATATTATACTCCAATAGAGGAATTCTACATTTTTAAGAAAATCTTGGAAGGGTGTAATATACATAAAATATAAATGATATTTTTTTCTTACTTTTAATTAAATAAATAATCATTACCCATAATATGAAAGTATAAGTATAATATGATAGATAATAACAATATTTATTAACAATTTAATTAAGTAAATAAATACAGTATACTACTCAATAGTAGAATCATGGATAAGTACATAAATTTAATATTGTATTGATGCCCAAACTACAACCCACAAGAATAATAAGTACATAGGCAACATGACCAATCCATTACATACTTAATAGTGATCACATTCAAATATATTATCCAAGTGTAACACTTGTCCAAGCTTGATTAACTACCTCCTATCTCATGTTGTGTATAAGGTATTTTGAACCCACATATAAAAGTAACTCTATATTCCCCATCTATCTAGCTAGCTTGAAGTGAAAAATAGATAACCCAATAATCACAAAGAAATAAATATAAGTATAATGATTATCTTATAAATCTATTTCACTTATTCAATAAACAATCATACAATCCTAATCATATGCTATACACCTTAACCATTACATTTCAATGTCACAACACACATCAACATCATAAAGAAAATCACAACACCACATATACATCTATAACCAAGTTATCACAACATAGTATAACATGTCAATGCAAAGATCAACAAGCATACAAAATACATGGAACATAACACAAGATACATGTAAAAAAATACATTGAATTTTATGCATTACAAGACTTCCTAGTGTACCTTAACCATGTAAGATAAATTTCAAAAATATAGTCTACACCTCACTCACATAATAATGAAGGAAAACTATATCACCCATAGAGCATGCTACCTCAATATATCAACATGCATAATTATAAATAGGCCACATGATTTTTGGAAAAAGAATATCTTAGCTCTAGTGATGGAAGGTGAGTCGTAATGTATAAACAACATATGAACCTTATGTTGAAGAGAGCACTAAGATATGGTGTGATGTGGCATGCATATAACAAGAAGAGTAATCTTAATTCTTTGGCCAAACATATCTTAGGGGATAATGACCTCCTATGTGTCAAGATGCAAAGTAGAGAAGATGATACTAGGATTCATAATTCAATATAAAAATACCCAAATTCTCATAATTTTTATTCTCAAGATCCTCAAGGTACTCAAGTGTAGTACAATCATGAGATTAAGTTCTAACTAGGCTCACTCTCTAACCACCTAGTACACTAACCTAGTCATGTATCTTTCAAATGAGATTTGAATTTAACAAAATTCATTATGAGAACTAAATGTGAAATAAGACTTTCATCTTAAGAAATTAGATAAAAATCTCATGATATATCCTATTATAATTTTCCACAACTATTTCGAGAATGGAGGGTGTATGTATGATGTGAATAGTGTCAATTTGCACATGAGTGCCTTGCACGCTTGGGTGTGGGTTGGTTGTAGCTTGAGCCGCTTGTTACACCCCGCCTTTTGAATTACAAATTACTTTTTAGCTTATGTTAAATGCAATGATGGTTTACATGATTATGAAACTTTAAAGGATAGATGCTATGATGAATTTTATGTGATATAATGGTTTTTGCATGTAATTTAAATATTGATGAATATGCAATGATATGAATGAGATGTATATGTTTTTGATATAGGAAAAAACAGGTTTTGAAGGGACCCGAAACCCTTTACAACCAAGAATAAAGCTGCTGAAAGGACAACCTGCAGCCAGCCAAAAACCAGCTCCCAAACAAGACCCTTCAAGATTTACATTTCAAGCTACTCTTGTGGGAGCAGAGAGTCATGTCAAAAGAAGGCTAACTATTAACTACTTGGTTTTTTTTCTAAATGGAAATGTAGGTAAGACTTCACACCCTCGAGAGGGAGAGGGAGAGTATCACCCGGGAGAAGGGTATGGACTAAGGACTTGTTAGTAATGTCATCTAAGTTCAATCTCACCTTGTAGGCCAGGTTATTGAATATCTTCAAAACTGAGTAAGTCTTTGGTCATTAGTTATGTATTTTGGGTAATCGAACTTGTCATTACGATATATGTATATAGAGGTATATGTGTATGTATTATAATATATGAATAAGCATCAAGATCAAATAGCTATATATATATATGTGTGTGTGTGTGTGTGTGTGGAGGTATGTATATAGATATATATGGAGGTATGTATATATGCATATATGTATATATTTATACATGGAAATATATGGCTATAAGTATATATGGTTTGATACAAATTGATATCGATGTATAGATCTAAATGTAGAAATATATATACGGTGGGTTGTAGTTTATGCCATGATTATAAAAATATTTATTTAAACCATTAAATGAATCTAAAGAGGTGATTACATACATACTATATGCTTGGGCATATATTGGTGCCAAATCTGAAGATGTTTATGAGGTGTAAAGACTTGTGAGTCGTGCCTTATTAAAATGCAACTTTTCCTATTTTTGGTTAGCATTTTAATTATAACATTATTGTTTTAAGCAGCCACATGCCAAAGTTTAAAACATTGGTTTTATTTTAAGCCTATAAAGGCTTCGTTGTGAAGTTAGTTTGTGGCAGTTATAAATATATAAAGGCATTACAACGTGGCTATTCAAACTGAGGGATTTCAATGCTTTTGAAACCACTTAGAAAATTGCCTGGATTGAGCAAGTTAAAGAAGGTTCTAAATATTGTTTTACCAGCCATTGAAATCTTGATATAAATATTATTAATTCAAGCATCTATTTTAAAGGTCACAGGGGTGATAAAAACTGCAGATGAAAAGCAATTCAAAAGTGGTGTATAAATCTACATTCTTTAAGTCTTTTGAACAAGCATTGAAATTGAATTAGGTATTTAAGATTTTTAAACCACAATCCAACGTGGCTATGAGCAGCAGGTTGTAGAAGCTTCTAATTGTTTGGCGCCTAAAGCGCAGAAATCAAAGCTTTTGAATGTTGAAAAACGGTTATAAGTTGGTCGAGCCTCCTAATAAAGAGGTAGAAATTTAGTAATCACTGTGCAGTAGTGGAAAGCATTGAATTTGAGTAAGGCAGTCGAATTCTCTTTGTATCTGAGTGATAATATTTTCTAGTTTTATAGAAGTTATAGAGGCGATAACAGCAAGTAAGCAGTTGAGTGTTAGTATTTAGAGGTGATAACAACAAGTAAGCAACTGTTAGTCTATTTGAAGGAGGAGGGTAGCTTAGCATTGTCAAAGCTAGAGTATACAAGAGGGAGCTGTAAGAATAAACTTGTTATCTTCTTATCAAAGATCTTGATATAAGAATGTTAAGTACAATAAAAGAAAGAGTTTCTTATGATTATCTAAGACAGTGAGAATACGTAGTCTGAAAATAGGAGACTTAATAATAGAATGTTATTATTGTCATCTCTGAAAATAAGAATGAAAAGTTACTTTCACGAAATCTTTTACATAGTCTATTATATATAAATTCACAATGAAGAATATAATTCAAATGCTAAAGATATGGCAAGTTTGATAAGGTATTTTCTTTATAGAGTCAAATAAGATTAAAATAATGTATTATTTTGAATATTTAATGGAAATGCGAGGTTGAGCACGAAACTCAGTTGATCGAAATCTTGATGATATTACATATCATATACCCCATTAGCTCTTATGATATTTTGTGAACCCAACCTTATAACTTGATTTTTGGAGTTTAAAACTTGAGTAAGATGAAGTAATCCTCTATTTGGTTTAAATGATATTATTTCCATGCTTGTATGATGTAATATCAGTATTTTTGGTATGACCATGTGTATGTCAAGATGATAGCATAGTGTCATCAATATCTATCTAATAAGCCGAAAATTAGGTGAGATGGTAAACCTTATGGTTTGTGATAGGGCTTGAATTAGAGGTAGTAGCCTAGACCATAGATGCTATAGAAATGTAACAGGGGAATTCATTGTCCAAGATGTTATGTCATTCCAGTTATTTTGACCACCAGTAGTGGGTAAGCACTTATGAATGTAAACCTTTTGATAGTAGAACCAATTGGTCTACAATTATTTTTATCCTTAGTAAACAAGACTACAACTTTTTACATGAAAGACTAAAACCTACAAAAAGTTATATTTTTAGTGGAGATCTAACCATTGTTGTGGGGATTTTGTATATGTATTACTTATACTATATTATGACTAGGAAGGTCAAGATGCTATAGTTATGTGTCAAGATTTGCTTAAAGTTTATATCTTGAGATTAGTTGCTCTTAAGGGATTTGGTAAGACTCAAAAAAGTGGTTGTAGCCAAGACCCATGTAGTTACGTGAAAGTAACTCGGGTGTTTGAGTTAGAATTTACTAACAACCTAGATGAGTTATTTACTTAGTGAATCTTCACATTATGAAAAATGATTCTATAATAAAAATAAGCATTGTACATTCAAGACTATAATATGAGGAATGAATCTTCAGTTTAAGATTAATATTTATTTATCGTATATGTTGAACATTTTGTCAGTACTTTTAGTTTGTGACTAAGTGAATTTAGTCGATGATAGTAAGTCATCTGTAAAAATTATTTATGCATAGAGTGGGAGATCGGATACTCTCATGGCTAATGCTAAGGAGTTGAATAAGTGGTTGTTGCCAAGTCCCAAGAAGTTATGAGAATGTAACTTAGGCATTCAAGGTCAGAAAAATATAGCTAGTCAAGTCGTTTACCGACTAAGGACTTGAACAAGTGGCAGTTGCCAAGGCCTAAGTCAATACATGAACGCAACATGGATGTTCAAATTCAAGAAGGCTTAACCAATCTAGATGAGTAATGACCTTAATGAAGACATCACTTTTTAAATCAAAGTTTGTATGAAGAGTTAACCATTGGTTGAAAATAGTAATTTTGAATTAATGCAAGGTCAGATAAGGTTATCCAAGTCAAGTAGGGTAGGTGAATGAATGAATCCACTTGTAAGTAGTGGTTGAATATAGTTTAAATACTTTGGACAAAGTGAGCATGATAGTCTCTGCTTGCACTTGTCAGTTCACTGTGTTTTAGATACTTAACTGATCATAGTTGATCTTCATAGTTGGAAGGTATCCATAGTTGTTTGACGGTATTGGTTAAGTAGGGCACAACACTAGAGCTCAGATGGCAATAATAGAGGGCTCTTAACTATACCCTTCATTGAAGGGTAGGGCCACTTCCAATTAGAAAGGTGTGTGGGGGACGCCAATCTACGGTTGGAGGTAAAGCACTTGGGTGATGCTCTCCCTCTTGAAGATGACATGCCGAGTCTTGTGAGACAGACAATATCCAATATGGATTTCTTGACCTTGTATCTAAAGTTAAATGCTATACATTTATTTAATTGCAATCATTCATGTGGAAATTGTGAAGGGAAAAGTTGTTTATTCTTTTTAGTTCGAAAAGAAAAATGAGTATATTTTGCAATATTTATGTTTTTCTAAGTTATGCAGTTGTAATTTCAAATATTGAAATAATTTTTTTTATGTCCTATTTTTATGGAATGGTTTATTTTTACTTCATGGTTAAAACTATTAGTAATTTCCTTGTAAGGTTGTGGTTGTTACATGTGGTATTAGAGCTCTAGGTTAAACACTAGGGCCTTTTTCTACTATGCTAAGATGTGAAACTTGATCCATGTTATTTTATAGCCAATTTGGCAGCATTGGGACCTCTGAGTTATGTTGTCCATGTGATTTTTAGTACTTAGTGCATGATGGTGCTAGTACTTGTTTTGGTGCCTCAGGTGGAATTTAGTAAGTTTAATGTGAACCAACCTGTGCAGTGTGTTTGAGGAGAGAGAGTACCTCCTAGATCCTAATACATTTGGTAGGGATGGAAAGATACCCCTAGTTGAGAGTTTCCTAAGTGGGGAATGATCACTCTTTGATGAGATGCTCATTATGTGAGAAATTTGGTTGGGGTTTTGTATGTGATTGTAAAATCCCTCGCTAAGGGGTACTTAGGTGAAGCCCTACCCGTTTGTGGATAGAGATTGTGGATGTCATAGTGAACCTTGCGTATGTATTCTTGCATTATAATAGGGGCATATATTGATGCAATTTATGTGTTGGTGTCGTTCTCATTAGGCATGGTTGAATGAAATTGATGGACTATGTTTGTATTGTGCTTGAGAATACTCTTTCTATTGCTCTTTGGAAAGGGTATCCCAAGGTGTCATGTAGTCGTCACTCCCTCCAATGTGGCTAACCTTAGACACATAGTTTGTGTATCCATGTTTCTATAGTTTGATGCTTTATTTTGGTTGTTGATGAACTCTCTCATTGTTAATCATGGATCGATATTGATGTTTAAATTTTCTTCATGAATAGAGTAGTCACCAAATTTTCCATCTATCTATTGGAATTGATAATTCTCCCTCTTGGATTGTAATTTATCCTTTTGGTGGCTATTCTAAATGTTTGAAGTTGTTGATCCTATTATATGTTCGTTACCCTAACATGTTCATAATAAACCCTTGATAGAATGTACAAGGGAGTATATAGTGGAGAGTGTGCTATGTCCCGATGTTTATGTTAATTAGAATAATAGTGCTTCCATTTTTATTCTCAATGAAATGGAAGTAGATGTTGAGTGATATTAAAAAAATTACTAGATGAAGTGCTTGTATTCATATGATTTCTAGCTTGGAAGTGACTTCATTGTGTGCAATTATCTAAGTGCTTGGAGTTGAAAGCTTAATTATTGGAGCTATTAGAAAAAAATTTGTAGGGTTAGAAAAATGTTAGGAGGCATTCAAGCAATTAAAAAGAGAAGTTGAATTTGGTACCAATTTTGAAAGTGCCTGATCCAAAGGGTCAATTTGTGATCATCATCTATGCCTTAGGAGAGGGGATAGGTGGTATAATTTTTGTAATAAGGGTGAAATATCGCCTATGAGTTTAGAAAATTAAAGACTTATGAGCAATACTATGCTCCACATGATCTTGAACTAGGCAACAATTGTTCATACATTGCGAATGTAGTAGCTTTAAATACTTAAGAAATTCTTGAGTTAAAGTCAGATCGTCAAGGTCTTAAGTACTTGCTTAAGTCAGACCATGATTTCAAGATCAATTAAATCAAGGGAAATGAAAATTGAGTTGCAGATACCCTAAATCGAAGGAGACATATCTCATTGATGATATCTAATCAAATAATTTCAAAAATCATGGTAAAATTCCAAAGAGATGAATTTTATGAGCAGGTCAAGAAAGCTCTCATAGATTGGTGCAGGAGAACCTGTTTGATTTCTTGCCTCCATGAGGCCATTTGTAAATAGTTGCTCTATTTTGTGTATTGGGTCTTATAATAAGGTTTATAAAACCATTTTAGAGGTTTTTGAGTCTTAGGAAGTCACATTTTAAGTCATTTGTCAAATAATGTTTAAAGTTGTTCCATATTGTAAAAATTGTAAAAGTTGCTCAAGAAAGTTGTCAAACAACTTGTTAAAAAGTGTCATTAAGATGTTTTGTCAACAAACTAATAAAAAGGTAGTTTAAAATGGTTGGTTTTGGTTGTAAATGTATAAATACACCCTCAAAAACTCGAATTGGGGGTTGGGGACATTATTTTTGAAGTTTGATGAATGACAACCTCAAGTTTTGTGTGCATTTTATGATTTTTACATTGTTTCCAGGCTGAAGTTGTGCTTTGTACGGTCTGTTATGGACTCAAATAATGAAGTATAATATATGGATGGAAATATATCTGTTTCTAGTTTCCAATTATTTTTGTCTCATTTAATTTTATTGAGTTTTGTGGAAGATATGACTATTTTGGTGAGACTACCTATTTTAACAATATTGTGCAGAATTTACAGTATGAAAAATGTGATGGTACAGATTGTAAAGTATATATTTTGGATCTGAAACCAATTTTATTTTGTTTCCATGTGAATCTAGTTTCATTTTATTCAAGTCTCATCAAATTTAATTAATATTTGAATAAGTTATGACCATTTTTGTGAGGGCAGGTCTGAACCCTACCTAGGGTTTGCAGTTTTGGGAAAAATGTAATAACTTTCTTTTCCACTGTTGGATCTTCATAAAAATTCGAGAAAAAGTATATAACTATTTTTTATTCATTCTAACTAGAGCGATTGGCTTCATTATTTATTTTGTGGAAGTTATTAATGATTGTTCATTGCATTAAATTGTGGGCTGCCATGGCTATGTTTCCAATGTGATATAGAATGCCTAATAGCAAGTATTATACAAAGATTGCTTTTAATTATTGTTGAAGGTTTGTGAGATGTGTTGTTGAATCCTCCTAGCTTTGAATCATAGACAACCTCCAAGATCCAAGATATGATGAGTTTAATTTTGAGCCAGATAGGCTATTGATATTTAAAGGAAGAATGTATGCATCAACCTAGAAAAAATTAAGGAATATAGTGTGGAGAGAGGTTCACTCCGCACCATAATTAGGACATCTTGGTGTAATAAATTTTTTTGACTGATGTAAAGCCACTAAATTTTTGGAAATTAATGAAGAAGGATGTTGCAAGATATGTGTAATGTCATAAAATTGTGCCCTGTTGCAATTTCACATAAATGCACATTTGCCCCGTATTTATGGCGCCTAGTCACATTTATGACAAGAACCTTATGAATCAAAATTTTGTGATTCCAACTCCATAAGGGGTAATGACGAAGCGACAATATTCTACCACCTCATTTCTTATAAAGTTATGATTTGGATTCTTGCACGATGCACAAACGTCTACGCAACATGCTAGAATCCCCAATCTTTACAAGTTAAAATGAAGAATCTTGAGAACCTTTTCCCATGACATGCACCATTGTGGCAGAATTCTAAGTGTAATGACTCTTCTTTCCCATGCAACTCCACAAAAATCTCATTTTCACTCTCATTTTCAGATATTCTCACTCTCTCTCACTCCAACTTGCTCTTCTCTTCTACATCACGATTCTACGATGAAGCTTTATTGGATTGAAGTCTCACCAACAACCAAAGCTCTCTTGTAAGTGCTCAAAATCATGTATATCAAGCCACTTGAGGGATCCATAGATTATTTGTAACACTCTCTTACTTTCTTGTCTATTATCTAGCATACTCATTGTGTCTATAGTTCATAATATAGGTTCTCCTCCATAGCGAGGTTTGCTTTTATCATAGTTTATTGTGTATATTTCGTGATACAAGTTCTCCTCCATTGTGAGGCTTGATTTTATCATTCATTGTGTCTTTTATACTCCCTATCTATTTGGATGGTTGTAGGGGTGGGAACACTGAAATGGGGGTTTGACTGAGGTAAGCCCCAAAACAACCCCAACATTTTTCCTCGTTCACCTTGTGTGCAAGTTTCTTGTGTGGAGATTTGCAGGAGGATTTGAAGTGTAGGACCTTTCATGAGTTAACATTTCTCTCTCTTTGTATTTTTACTTGCATTCTCACTTTCTATTAAATTAGTAAATTAAATAGACCTTAGATACTAATAGTTGGTAGATTCTTTGAGTTTTGTGCAAAGGGTCTAGTTCTCTATTTGTACGAGACGCTAGTGCATCCCTAAGATGATAGTGCACCGCGTTGTCATCTCACTTCCGTGCATGCATCCTTTGGTCGAGAGTTTATTCTCTTGCCTCAGAAATCTCTATAATCTGATCTTTTGGTCCTTGAAGTCCTTTGTCTATGATCATTTCAAAAACTCTATTTTAAGTACGTTTTGCAATCTCTTTCATATTGAACCTTCGTCACTTGTGTTTTCCATTGAGGTGATCAAGGGAAATTCGCTCCCTTTAGACTCTGTTCATCTTGGGACTTGGGTTTAGCAAATCCCCTCCTTCACATTTTTGGTGAACCCGATGTGACAGAGGAAATCATGTTGGATATTTTTGTACAATGTTTTAATGCTTATGATAATGATTTTTCTAAGGAATATTTTGATATGCTAGACAATGACCTAGATGATTTCTTAGAGGCGTCTTCTCCTATTTGTAGATATTTTGAACAAACATCTTCATCACAACTATCTACTTCCTCTTCGCAAGTTTAAGGGTCCGCTAATGTAGTGACTATCTCCATGTCCCCTCAAAGGCCTAAGAGACCTACCATTTACGTGACTCTGACTAGCCCTTATCCTAAGAAGATTCATTCTATTCATGGGGTTCCAGTCTCTAATGAATCATCCAATCTTTACACTAGGTTCTTAAAAGCTACAAATTCTTCCTATAATGTTGTAGGACATACATACAATACTAGAAGAAATCAACATAATTTGAATCAACCTACTTTTGTTCCTACTTCTCTACCACCTTCTCAACAAAGTCTTCCTCGAACACCTAAACCTACAAGTAAAGCACCTGGTGATTACGATCTTGTTGAGCAACTTCATGTTACTCTGGCCAAGATCTCACTGTGGGATTTTCTTAAGTCTGCTCTAGTTTATCAAGGTATGCTTCAGGAATCCTTGCAAAATATCCTCTTGCCTTCTTATTCTAGGCCAATGGATGTTAATGCATTGATGGCTCATATTCGTGCAGATTCATCAAATATTATGTTCTATCTGCAAGAACTCCCACCCTCAAAAGTACATAAACAAGAAGATCCTCTGATGATTATAGTTAACATTAATAACACCAGTATTAGGTGTGCTCTCATTGACACCAGTTCAAATCTCAATTTATGCAACATTGATCTACTAACTAAGATTAAAATTGATTCTTCTTCTTTAGCTATTTCTTCTTTGTGTATTCATGGATTTTATAATGCTGGTCATCAAGCCCTAGGCATGATAATCTTTCCTTTGAATTTGGGACTTGTTACCTTACCCACCTTGGTTTATGTGATGTTTGGTCCTTTACCTTATAATAATCTCTTGGGAAGACCCCGGATTCACACTTTAGGAGCTGTAACTTCTACCTTGCATCATTGTATAAATTTGTTGCTAATAACGAAGTGATTACAATCAAGGCTGACCTTGATGCTATACACCTTTGTGAAATGGAAGTTGTTGGTCGGTCCTCGGTTGTTTCCACTCTTAAAAATGGTATTCCATCATTATCTTCTAATGTGTTTACATACTCTTCAACGATGCCCATTTTAAAGGTTGCCTTTGAGATGGATGTCCTTGAAGAAGATCAGCCTGAAGCAAAGAATCCTAAGTCTATCCCTTCTTCATTTCCTTCTCTTTGGTTCAATTTTTTTTCTTCTCTCGCATCTAGGGCGTGTTGCAGATAGTGCGTTGTGAGGATTTTATAAGCTTTACGATCCAATCTATGACCTCTGGAAAATTTATAAGAAGAAGTCTTCAAAACATTAGAATGGGAGCTAGAAGGTTTAGTCCCTCTCGAATCGGTCCTACTTTTGAAGAAATTGTTTCAAGAATTTCTACCAATTTCTCTTCTCCTTTTGGGGAGGTAGTGACTCATGTCCCTACCCCCTTCCTCACCCTCTGCCTCTTTTGTGGAGGATGATGTTGGTCTTAGGGTTATTATAGAGCAAACCTATTTCTTGGAGAAACTCGAGGAGATTGAGAGATTCATGGCTCACGACAATATTTTTTCCCAAGAAACTCCTATCATTGAGCAATTAAGAAAAATGTTGGGTAAGGATCAGAGAGGCATATAGCTTCTTCGAGGGATATCATACATTGTAGATACTCATGTCCCTGCCTACACCTCTAACTTGATTTTCACTCAATATTGTGGCTTAGAAATCGCTTGAAAATAGTTGGATGTCTCAATGCCCAAGGTGTTGGTGTGTATGGATTACATGGGTCCTGCTACTAATACTAATTTTGTACCTAAGCAGAGTAATACAATTAAAGTAAATAAGTTTCCTTTGAGTTTTAGCTTCTCTACATCTGAGACTTAGAGTGTCCCTATTTCTAGCTCTCGTGTTGATGCCTCTATAGGTACTAGTGCTAGGGCCTCTACTGGTGTAGGTGCTAGTGGTCCTTCTGGAGGCCCCTTTGGTCATATATTGTCTACTTATATAGTGATCAATGCTTTTCTATATAACATGGCACACATGTATAATCAGTTGACAATTATGACCAGTTCTTCCCAACCTATGTTTCATCCCTTCCATCATCATAGTCCTCTTTCCATTTCCATCCTAAACACTTCTATCCCTTAGGGGGTGGAGATTCCAAATTTCAAAAAGTATAATAGCCATGGGGATCTGTGGATGCATGTCTCATCCTTCAATGCGCTACGTACTGATTTCTTTCATAATGATGCTTTGTTGGCCAAGCTATTCTCGTGTTCTCTCAAGGATGTTGCTTTGGAATGGTATTGTGCTTTACCTGATAATTTTATTTTCTCTTTTCACTAGCTAGTCAACCAATTTCTCTAATAGTTCTAGGCCAACATTGGGCTGAAGATCACCTTTAATGATCTCTTTTGGTGTAAGCAAGGAACCCACAAAAAGTTGACTGACTTTATAGCTCGGTATCAGGCTATTTTTTCTCATATTTCCTATCCTTTGGCTAACTCTGATGTTCAAAAGGTTCTTATTAGGAACTTGTAGCCTACGCTGCAAGAGAAGTTTTTTTGATAAAGTATCCTTCTTTCACACATCTGTGTAATGCTTTGAGAGAATACCACCAAGCAATTGTTCAATTCAAGCATTTGTCCTCACACTCCCACTAGGACGATCGACCAGTCATGTCGGTCTCAAGTAAGAACAAGGTCATGAATAACGTGGTCTCTATTCCTTCAAATAAAAATAATATAGGACACAACATAAATTTTACTAAATTATGAGAATCATACACTAATGTATTGAAAAAATATTAAAAGATAAAGTAATAACATTACTTGAGATTCGATTGTTGTCTAAGCTGTATTCTAAATGGTGGAATTCTCAAAATTTCTACCAATTCCATCGAGTTGTTGGGAATGATATCGAAAGATGCGCCCGCCTGCATCACGTGATTAAGGACCACATTGATGATGGGAACATCCACCTTGATGGAAGAAAGCATAATGATAATAAATCTATAGCCAAACCTAACAACCAACTACAAGTATACATAGATCCATTCTCCTCACACTCTACAAACTTGGTCACTCCTTTGTCTGCTTTTGATCATGTGCCATCTAAATATGTGAATGTGGTCTCATTCACTCATATTTCTCCTATAAAATGTGTGAATTATGTACTTGATATTACATTCACCTCACATTATTTTTTGTTGAAGAAAGAGCCCTCCCTGTTGTATGTTCTTACCTGAATCAACAGTAACATCGTAACTGGTGTTATGGTTGACTTGTCAAGCCGAGTGAATGTTATCACAAAGGAGGCTTTATTTATTAACAATTTACATAAGGAGAAATATGATGAATTACAAGTCACCCTCTATACTCATGATGGGTTTTCTATTGCCCCTATGGGGTCTATTTCTTTGTTATTTTTAGTTGGTCCTAAGTTTGTGGATCTTTCATTTGTTGTGATTCAAAATCAAAGTTATTTAGAGCAAGGTTGGGAATTCCTTGGCTGGCCTCTATAAATGTAGTCACTTATGTGATCCACAAATGCTTGAAGTATCCCCACAAGGGTACCATGCACATTGTCCATGAAATTGGATATAAGCCAGTGGTAGCACATGGGGGCTTCTCTCTCTACCATTTTTGGCCTGCCCAAGTCAGACCCCTCCCTCCCAGGGGAGATCTCTTGTATCAGGCTTATTATAGGTATAAGATTGGGGGCTCGAAACTGAAAGGTGGTTTTCCTCCATCAACTTATGTTGTGTCTTTGAAGGCTTGTTTGTGTGCACAACATCAAGCTTCTTCCTTTTCCCTTACAAAGGGGAAGGATGAGATTGCTCTTGCCCTCAAGCTTTCCCCTTCTAGTTCCTCTATTTCATCTTTTGTACCTCTCACTTCTGCTTCTTAACCCTTGGTGTCATCCTTTGTTCTTGCTCCTGTTCCTATCGTAGGAAAAGGAAAGGATCCTATGTTGTAGAAGTCAAAGCCTCAAGCTTTCCAGCTTCCTGTTCTACCCATGGTACCTTGACCCACCTTGTATGGAAAGGGGAAGTTTATCCATGGGGTTGTTCCTACGTCTTGGCCTCTGCTTGTTCTTCCACCTTCTAGGGTGGGGCATGGGAAGATGCCCGGTACCAAGATGCATCTTTTTGTATCTTCTTATGTGTTTATTTATCCTCCCGCTCCTTCTAAGGAGTATCCCCTTCCACCAGTAATGGTTGTGGAGGTTCCTCTTATGGTAGAGCAAGAGCCCCTAGCCTCTTCTCAGGCCATTCCTTCTAGTTCCCATAGCCAACATAACTAGCTTGTGCGTGAGCGGAAGCATCAACGAAAGGATCTAACCAAGGAGCACTCAGATTTATAGAAGAGTGGGGGGTATGTTGTCTTTTTTCCTACTCATGCTTCTTTTGTGGTTGCTTTTGCTCGTTCTCTTTCTTCTGATTCAGTTCCCATTGCCTCTGTGCTTCTTTTGGATTCATTGACAGATCCCGATGAACCTCACTCCAAAAGAGTGTAGGTGCTCATCACTCCTTCAGAAGAGCCTCCCCTTCTTACCTCTCTTCTTGATATTCCTCCTTTCTCATAGCTCATTGACATGCCTCATACAAAGGTGGTGTCCTTTGTGGCTCTATTTCCATCTTCTTCTACTTCCACTTCTTCTATGGGGATTTCACATCCCTCGTTGAAGCGAAAGCTTGAGGATGAACTCACTTTGGGTGAGGGTCATAAAAAATCCTTGTCTCTTGTGGAGTTTGGTTCTGTTTTGGCTTGCTTCATCCTCATGGCAGAGGCACCCCTTGCATCCCCAAAGTTTTTCACTATTGTTTGGACAAAATTGTGGATCAATATTGGGGATAAACTATCCTTGTAATTCTATCAAATGGGCTTAATACAATTGAATCTGTAAGGGGTAAATCTAGCATAAGAAAACAATGAATGAATTAAAAAAATTAATTCAAAACAAGATCAAATTCTAAACCCATACTCATGAAATGAAGTTCTAGAATAATGAAATCAACAAGCAATGCAATCATAAAGACAACATAAATTGAATTCATGAAATTAAAACGTTACCATCCCATGTTGAAGTGTAATCCATATTGATGTTGAATTACATTTGAATCAATATGAAGCCTCCATTTGCTGCTTGCAAAAGCTTCAAAGCATGTTAATGGTGATCAAAGATGTGTGTGTATTTGCTCTCAAGAATTTGAATGTCAATTCAACATGACCTCTTTGCATAAACTCTATAGATCCTCTAATCATTTTTTAGAAGAAAGAAGGTTGTTATATATATTTCATGTTTTTAGATGAACAATCGAGATTCATTTGTAAAAGATCATGATCAATGGTTAAGAACCATTGAGAGGAAATAGATTGGAATGATTGGGAGGATTGAAGAAATCAGATTGAGTGGTTAGTGGGATTAGGAATAGATGAGTTAGTCAACCGATTAGAGTGAAAAATTAGTGGTAATGATTTTCTCAATCACAAGAGGGGTGACAATAATTAATTAATTGAATAATTAATTAATATTTGGAGATGAATGTGCAAGTCATGTTTGACTTTAACAAGTAAAGATATATTTGTTTGTTGACTATGATGAATGATTTCAAATAATTAATTTAATTATTCAGGTTTAAAGAGGGGAAAGTGATTTAATTAAATTATTAAATGATAACAATTTAATTGATTTAGATGAATAGGGTATATTAGTGACTTAATTAAATAATTGATGTTTATTTAATTAATCAAGAAAAATAAATTTAGATTTGGTGACGTGATAGTGAATTAATTAAATAATTAAAGATTATTCAATTAATAGTGGAAAATAGGTTTAATGATGCAAATGATGCGAAATGTAATTATATTAATGATAATGACGTTGATAATGGAAAAATGTCATTCAAGATGTGTGATATGCGTTAAGTCATTTTTACATGTCTACATTTTTCCCCTCTTTGAGATAAAGTATTGGTTGATTTATTTCAAAAAATTCGATGTTTAGATCAAGATTTGAAATTTTTTATATGCCCCATTGTGCCCCGACAGTCAACGGAAAGATGATATGGAGTTGGGCTGCCCCCTCGAGAGATTGGTCAAAAAAAAAACTTTTTGGGTTGGGCTCACGATAAGGTTTCGTTGTAGTTCAAATGCATATAGAACAAAAAATTAGGCTATAGGACCCTTGTTTATGGTTTCAAATGTTCTAGGGTACTCCTAATTTTAATCTAGGATGGTTTCCAAGGTTAAAAATTAGGGTTTGGAGGGTAAAAATAGGAAATTAGGGTTCATTTTTCCTCATTTTCACTCTTAGCCTTTAGTGAATTCTTTCCTTTGGAGATCCTTCTTTTATGATTGTTGAGTTGCAATGGTGAGGATTCCGGGTGCCCCACACCGTGCAGAGGTAGTTTGTTATTTCGGGAGGCCAGCTGGCGTAGGCATCGTGGTATGTACTACTTCCATTCTTATTTTTTGTCATTTTACATTTGCATAATTAATGTTCAAAAAAATTTTAGACGATAGCACTAATTTCAAGTTTTTATCGCTATTGTCGTGATTTTACCGCTATTATACTTTGTGATTTTACTGCTTTTGTAAAATTTGCATGTTATCATTTTTCTTGTGCGCTAATGTGCAATCTGTGCGCCATTGTTTACTGCTTGTGAAAAATTTGTGTGCTATTGTTTTTTTGTTTAGAAAGTAACCACTTTTGTGAATTTTTCCCACTATTGTTTAAAATGACCGCTATCATAAAATCTATGTGCTATCATAAAAAATGGCCACTATAATTCAAAACATAACCACTATCATAAAATCTTATTGCTATCATCCAAAAAAGGCTCACTATTGTCAAAATTGTATGATTTGGCTAGTTTTTCTACAGTCTTAGGTTCGTGATTTGGTTTTCTAGAAAATTCTTGATGTCGTGGGTTGAATGTTTGCAGGTGGTTCTCAAACTACTATATTTGAGGGAGTGATGACCACGATAGTTGTTCAACCTGATCGCTGGTTTCTTTGAGGTCGAGAGAGACTTCTTGGATGTTGTGGGTTTGTTGCACATATGCTATATGCCCAAGATTCGATGCCATAGGGCGATGATGACTGCCCTTGTAGAGAGATGGAATTCTGAGATGAGATCCTTCCATTTTCCAACCAACGAGGTGACAATCACACTGGAGGATGTCTAGAGGATTCTTCATATCCCCATTGACGAAAAGCTTGTTACGTATGATGTTAGATAGGGTACCCTCACCATGAAGCGAGTTCTTGGTGTTTGACAGCTACAGGTGGTGCACTTGGAGATAGACTTGTCTCTATTTCTTGATGGTGTTGATCCGATATCCATGGTTTTTTGTCAGCTTGATCATGGTACTTGTGGTGCTCGATCACAGAGGTAGATATTTTCCTATTGGTTGGGGCATCTGCATAGAGAAAATGATGGAGCATGGGACCTGATATGCATGGAGTGTGTGTGTTTTGGCACACTTGTACATAGAGATGTACGAGGTTTTTTATCTTGGAGGCAGTGCTATCTCCATTGACATGACACTATTGTATGTATGGGCCTGGGAGAGGATCCCAGTGACTAGAAAAGATGGTGTTCTTGAGCGGGGTGTTGAGGATCCATATTCTTATAGGTACTCAAATTTTATGCATTACACTTGGCCTGATAGGTCACACTACTGGCGAGGTGTTTTTGATGACATGGATAAGTTCGTTTGGAGGCCTTAGCTAGGTTGTGAGGCCTGGCATGGTGATATGGAGCATCTGCCATTTTTTCGACATACACGGTGGCTTATAGGCCATGTAGATACCATCTTGCAGTGATATTTTCCTTATCAGGTTCTCTGTCAGTTTGGAGAGCAACAAACACATTTTGGAGGTGATTATCATGCATGGTTCAGGTGGACAACCTGAGAGGTCAAGGTTTGGGAGCTGACCGCCTCCTCCATTGATGTTGTTGTAGAGTTTCGATGACTTGCCCCATTCATATGGGGATGGGCAGTAGGTTTAGTAGATCCTAGAACTACTCAGGATTATGATTAGTGGTGGGCCTACCATATTCCCTTATGGTTTACAGATCCTACTGGCATTGGGAAAATCATGGGATAGTTTCAGAGGAGGGTTGGTGTGATCAGATGGAGAGGTGATCAACAACAACTCAGGATTGTTGTAGAGTAGCTAGCTAAAGCTAGGGGTCATTAGGATGATGAACATCGCTAGTAGAATTTGGCAAATAAATGACTACGTGACTAAAACTTTTAGTCACAACAACTAAAGATGACTAAATTCTACTCATTTTTTGCAAACAACTATAAATGACTAATTTGATCATGGGGTAAAAAACACAACTAATTAATTAGTCACACAAATAAAAATTAGACAATATGATATTAAAGTGGATAATTAAAAAATATATTTTGAATTGAGGGAGTTGGTTGTATTATAATATAATATAATATGATATTATATATTATAATATAATATATATAATATTATATTATATATTATTATATATATAAAATAATATTATATATATTATATTATATTATATATAATAATAATATATATATATATAATTATTATAATAATAAAGTAATATTATATATATTATATTATATTATAATATAATAATAATATAATATAATATAATATAATATAATATAATATTTAATATAATATTATATATATATATATATATTATATTATAATAATATATAATATAATATTTATATTATAATACAATATAATATTATATTAAATATTATAAAATAAATTATTGTGGGTATAAGCAGGAGATTTATCCACTTTATTTAATTTGAAATCCAATTTTGAAATAGAAAGCAGGAAACAAACCCGAATGCAAAATTAAAATACATTGTAATTTATTTACTTTGAGTTCCAAATTTGTTTTTAGCGGCAAGGAAACCCTAATGCTCGGTAAATTTTTTGTTCTTTTTATTTTTCCTTCTTTAGAACTAGATTTGTTGAGCATTGTCTTCTAGGTTAGCATTACCTTACCCTCAATTTATAAGTCAAAAGTAAATAGTGGGCACCTTGTTTGTTATTTAGAACTTTAGACACTTCAAATAACAAACAGTGTACTGGTTGTTTTACCTTTTTTTAATTTATATAGAAAAAGAAAGTATCTATTCTTAAACTGAACAACAATCTAGTGTAAAGATTGTGTATTGTGTGGTAGAGGAAGAAAGAGCATTGCATTTCCTGTTGCATAGGATGGACGTACATACAAAGGGAGAAAATCTAAGAAGAAAGGCCAATCTAGAGTCCCAAATGTAAGGCTTGCACTTTGTGAGGCGGTTTCAACTATTTAAGATGAATATTTATGTTTGTAAAGATGTTTGGGTAGAACTGTAGAGTCTTGTATCAACTTTTTTGAATCACTTCATGATCCACCAATGAGAAAGTCAGAATTTTTTTAAAATATTGTCATGTTTTTGATTGCTTATACTTTGTATGGTATGTCACGACTCAAAATTGTATAATATATGGAACTACACATTTTATCCACTGCTAGCATTTGTAGGGTTTGTAGTGCAGTGCTACTATGATACAAAGAAGATTTATGTTTTCTTGAAGCCTTCTTGGCTTCCCATTAAGGCTTGGCTCTCATAATAAAGACCCTTGTTGAAATCTTATTTTTAGGTTGCAGCTCGCCAAATTGGAGAAGTGAAAGTTCAATACCAGGGAGGAAGAGTTTGGATATGATTATCTTTTTCTATTGCAGACTTTACCAAATCTAAGCACCCAAGTCCATAAGTAAAGCCACCCATATTCATTTTTTAAATATGAAATATGAGAAATGACCCTTTCTTTTGTGACTGACAGATTTACATATATAAAGGGTCCATTTTTTGATGATTTGTGTTTTTCTCAAGGCCCATAAAGACTTCTGGTGTATTAATATATGGAAAACATAAGCCTCAATCTGTAAAGATATGTAAAGTATAATTGTTGTAAACATTCTTGAGTTTCATTTGGTTTTTGAGTTTCAAATCCAAATGTTCATTGTAAAACAGTCAGTGAGACAATGACTTGTTAGTGAGGTTTTAACCATTGAGGTTTTGATTTGTCAATAAGGTTTAATGAAGTAAATTTTTAGACTCATAAATATTGTATTGTGGCTCTTTTGATTTGTGATCTATTTGTGATCAATTATATTTGTTCAAGCATTTAGTCTTCATTTCATGGTGCTTCTCTCAACATTTGTACTTGAAGTTTATATGCATAAATTTGTGAGGATTAATTAAGTTAGATTTGATTTGTAACTTAATCACTAATTCACCCAAATAAATGACTAAATCATGACTAAATAAATGACTATCATGATTAAAATAAATGACTATAATGACTAAGTAAATGACTATCATGACTAAACTAAATGACTGCAATGCCTAAATAAATGACTACCATGACTAAAACCATGACTAAATAAATGACCAGTTAACAACAACCAATGACTAAATTAACGACTAAATATACTACCAAACTGATTAATCAAAACAACCAACAAATGACTAAAAATGGTTTACTCATAAATTTGGTCGTGTTATAAATGACTGGCAATAAAATACTAATGGTCATGTGACTAAACTAATGATCACATGACCAATTTTTAGTAGTTTTTTTAGTCATTTATTTCTATTTTTGTACTAGTGCATGATGGGCATGATGGATAGCAGCATGATTAGTAGTAGCAAGATCAATAGGCATCGCACGGTCCTCCCCCATAGGCGGATGCAACAACAATAGCTCAGATAGCCCAGTTGACTGTTGATAGAGATGCCCGAGTTGTAGAGCGGGATGTTGAGATTGCTTAGTGACAGGCTGTAGAGGGACATATTGCAATCATCATTGCAGAGTGAGATGGTCTTCGATAGGAGCGAGATGGATTGAGATAGGAGCTAGCTACTGAGCATCAACAGATATTAGCTGCAAATATTTCATTATCTTCCTCCATTCCCATGGCTCAGTATCAGGTTGAGCATAATCATCTTATGCAACAGTGCACATATTACCAGACATTACATGGGGCATTTGTTTCGAGGTCTCAGAGATGCCCACATTTTGGAGAGCTTAGTATTCAGACGGGTGTAGAGTCTAGTGGAAACTCAGTGAGACAACCCCATCAGTCTTCGGTTATCCCACAACCATCTCCTCTAGTAGCATGGATCCCCATCACGACATGAACAACAAGGCTAAGTTTACTCGATCTAATATGTTGTTTATAGCTTCAAAATATAAATATATACATTCATCGACCCAGCTGAGGCCTTGTATATATAATTTTATATATTTGGATATCATACATGATACTTGATGATGTATATGACATTATAATTTTTTATGATATATGATATATACCATGTTTCGATGCGGCTTATTATTTGTTTATGAGATGCTTTATGGATGATTATGAATGCTTATATGTGTTTATGATTTATACATGCTCATGTTTTTTTGTACTTTTCTGATGCATTATATGATATGGATGGATGTATGATTCATATATGTATGTGAGGATGATATATGATGTATGCAATGGTTGATGATATATACTAATGATTTTGTGGATGCAGGATGCATGTGGTACTAATGATATTGTGATGCAGGATGGAGTTGTTAGTTAGCATAAGTGTTAGTATGATTTAGAGATGGATAGAAAATTGATGTTGTTAGTAATTGATGAGTGTGCTTTTTCTTTCATAGAGACTTCATATTTTTAGCAATCCTTATTGATGTGGAAAAAATAGATGACGCACCATGGTATTAATGACCAAGGTGGCTTTGTACCTATTTTGTGGACTTTGACTCTGCAAACAAAGAAAATTCTTGCTCATACCAAACATATGAAAAATCTGTTAGAGTGTATGGGTGAGAAGTTTCAAAACATTTTAGACCAGTTACATAGAGAGGTGTGGAGTACCTAACATGCAACTACTACACGAATTGCCTCAACATGACTTCCACACATAGAAAAAAGCAAGTATTCATCATGGTAGTATCACAAAAATATCTAACAAATAGAATAAATAGAAATCAACAATCAATATCTACATTCCTTCCTCTCTAAATCCTTATGGATATCCTCGAGAGATCCTAGGAATGTGATATTAAGATAAATAAAAAAGATAAGATCATAAGAAAGATAAACAATACCGCAATATCACTTTCCATAGCTATTTGATATTTCAGGATGTTATCCATTAGTGATGTCTATTGTAGGAACATTTTATCTGTTAAGGCATACATTAGGATGTTGATGATGAATTATTGATAGGTAGGTAGTTAATATGTAGGCATTGTTATAGTCTGATAGTGATCTAGTCGTTTCAATTTTTTACTTTGGAAGTTTTGATTTTGATGTTTGTTTTGTCTGTTGATTGCTTTGTCAAAGGTTAAAGGTGATGTTTGTTTATTATAAATGGAAAGTTTATTGCGAATAAGTGACAATGGAGATAGGACCTTTTGCAATTTTTTTATTTATTTGATGTTATTTTTGTTATTTTCAGGAGATTTAGAGACCATTAGGGGGACCTAAAGGGACTGACCTAGTGCCTTGAGGGTTGATCAAAGACTAGCCTTGCGTACGTGATGAACACAAAGACATCATAGTTTGACTATATTGACACTGTTTTCAGAGTTTTTTGACTTTTTATGAATGTTTTTGTATTTTGATAAGATATTTGAGTGTTTTCTTTTTGTTTTGGGGGGACTAACCTAGGGCCTTAAGGGCTCATCAATGATGGCCTTTCCTATGTTATCCATGTAGAGGCTCATAGTTCGCTTATTTTGTGACTCAATTACATCTTGTCTAGAGATGACCGACAATGTTTTTGGGATTTTGATATTTTTTCCTTTTTTATTTTATTTATTTTTTGGATGTTTTTTATTTTTGATAGTTTTTTATAGTGATGGGATGTACAAGGATCCAATCCGCTACCAGTTTCAGGAATTTTCCCCTAGTTCGGGACAAGATTACGTTCATTAGGGTAGATCAATGAAGATGGTGTAACAGGGTTCAATACTTGAACATTTATCAAGCCATGGTTGGGTACACGTTTTATTATGGGACAAATCCATGTGGATGCTTTAGATAGTGTTGAATAGATAGAGATTCAAGTCTTATTCAAATGTAGCACCTATTTACCAAGTTTTCACTATGGTACAGGTCCTAGAAGCATCACAAAGTGATTTTCACTTAAAAGGATGTTTTATTTTTCTTTATTATTTTTCTTTCTTTTTTATTTTTTTACTTTTTTAGCTTTTTTTCTTGGGATATTCTGATGTGCTCAAGTATAAAACCTTTTGATATGGCTGCTATTCAAAGGTTCGGCTAAAGGTTCTCCTTCAAGAGTAGCCAACTGATATGCGCCAGAGCCATAGCTTGTTGTTATGATGAAAGGACCTAACTAGTTTGGTTCAAACTTCCCCTTCCCATCTTGATTTAGTTGGATCTTCCAATTTCATTTTAGTACTAAGTCACCAACTTGAAAGCTTTTGTTCTTTATCTTTTTGTTCTAGCTTTGCTTGAGCTAATTCTGATAAACTTGGAGATGGTTTAGCGCGCTCAAACATCTTTCATCTAGAAGCTCTAGCTCATTAAGTCTGGACTCCTGATATTCCTTAGTGTGGAGCATGCCTTTCAACGATTCTCATAGTGATGGGATTTCAAATTTGATAGGTAGGATTGCTTCAAATTTGTAGACCAAGGAAAAAGGTGTGGCACCTGTAGGTGTATAAATGCTGGTTTGGTAAGCCCATAAGGCTAGGTTTGGTTGCAAATTCCAATCACGTCCGATGTCATTAAAAGTCTTTTTTAGTATTTTCGTAATGATTTTATTGGATGCTTCAGCCTAACTATTTCCTTGGTGATAGTATGAGGTTGAGAATCGATGATGGATAGAAAACCTTGAGCAAAGCTCGTAGACATCTTGGTTCTTGAATGGATTTATGTTATCCATCATGATAGTTTATGAAATTCCATACCAACATATCAAATAGTTCAATATAAACTTGGATATATGTTTCCTTGTGTTGTAGGTTAGAGGAATAGCCCCTATCCACTTTGTAAAGTACTTAGTTGTAGTTATAATGAATTTATGCCCATTAAATGAAGTGGGAGATATCTTCCCTATCAAGTCTAGTCCCCACTACAAGCAAGGCCATGGTGTAGTTATAGGTTGTAGCTCTTGTGCTAGTGCGTGAACAAGATCACTGCGTTGTTGACATTGGTGACATTTCCTTGAGTAATGAATGGATTATTGCTCCATTGAGGGCCAATAATACCCTATTCTCAACAACTTCTATACTAGATTAGTCCACTAGGGTGAGACCCACAAATACGTTCATGCACTTCTTGTAAATTAGTTTGCGCTTCTTCCACATCAAGTCATCAAAAAAATGTACCATCTATACTTCGTCTATATAGGGTATCTCCTAAGATGGTGAATCGAGATGTTCTGCAGATAAAGGTTTTCTTTCTGGCTTGTTGTTAAGTCAAGGGGTATGATCCCATGCTGGATATAAGCAAATGTATCATGGTACCAAGGTGAGTTAGGACCAACAACATCACAAACAAGTTCTGAATATGGGATATCAAATGTTGGTATAAGTAGTTGCTCCACAAGGAATTTGTATTTGGGAATGTTTTGGGGAATGTTGAGGAGTGAACCTATTTTGCCATAGCATCAGTTGCTCTATTATTGATTTGAGGAACCTATTCAAAGGTGATGATGACAAAGTACTATTTGAAACTGTCCACCATTCTTTTGTATGGCATTAGCTTGTCATCCTTCATCTAGTATTCATCAATTACTTGCCTTATTACTAGCTAGGAGTCTCTATAGACCTATAGTTCCTTTATCTTCCATTCCATAGCCGTTTTTAGTCCAGTGATGAGCGCTTCATATTTAGAAATGTTGGTTGTACATGGAAAGGAAATCTTATAAGCCTTGGGTACACTATCTCCTTGAGGTAGGAGAAATAAGATACTAGCCCCTGAGCTATGTTGAGTGTGGGACTCGTTAAAGTACAAGGTCCAACGACTTGATTGATTAGTTAGAAGTATGCTTTCATCTAGAAATTATGACACTAGAGGTTGATGATCCTCCATAGGTGCATCTGCTAATTGATCTAGTATGACTTGTCCCTTTATGGCTTTTCTGTCAATGTATTCTATGTCAAAATTCACTAAGTATCATTACCCACTTAGTGATCCTCCCTGTTAGAGCTACCTTTTCCAATAGATAATTTAAGAGATCCACTTTTGATATCAGCTTTACTTGCCTATTTAATATGTAGTGTCTCTACTTTTGTGCTGAAAAGACAACAAATAGACATGCTCTTTCTATGGGTGAATAGTTTAATTCATATCCCACCAGTGTTCGGCTGATATAGTAGACTACTCTTTCCTTTTTATTGTCATCTAGTTGTGCTAACAGAGCTCCTAAATCTACCAGTGTTGTAGATACATACATGATCGTTTCCTTATCTTGAATTGGCGACATCAACACTAGAGGAGTGAGAAAATAATCCTTGACCTGTTGGAAATCCTAGTCACAACTGCCATCCCATTTGAATGTTTGTCCTTGTGTAGTAGATGGGTGAATGGATGGCACTTGTCTGCTAATTGTGCGATGAATCTCCTGATGGACTGTAGCTTACCTTGTAGACTGTAGAGCTATTTTAATATTTTTGGAGGAGGCATTTCTAATATAGCTTTTACCTTGGCGGGATCTACCTTGATGCCTCTTCTTGATACTGTGTAACCCAATAGTTTTCCAGATGTCGTGTTGAATATGCACTTCTTTGGGTTGAGGTGTAGGTTGTATTCTTCTAGCCTCTCAAATACTTTTGCTAGGTTAGCCAGATGATCTTTCCTTAAGATTAATTTTGCTAATATTTCATCCACATAATCCTCCATGGTAATGTGCAACATATCATGGAATATGGTGTCCATTGCTCATTGGTAGGTTGCTCTTGCATTCTTTAACCTGACTAGAATGACGTTCTAGCAAAAGGTTTCCCATGCACAAGTGAAAGTTGTTTTATGTTGGTTTTCTTTAGGGGACCTTTTTTTTATTTTAAAATTTTTTAGTTTATTTTTGTGACTAGAGGATGCAATCTTCCCTCCTAAATATGCTCTTTGATCAAGCTCCATTATAAATCCAACCTTATGATCTCCTCGTGGTATATCAGTTCGAAGTCCCATGAACTTCACAATAGCCTCATCATTCTGTAATGAGTCTAAAATAGGTTTATGATGTTGTTGGTCCCAGTCTATTAACTGTGGATAAAGCAAGGGTATCTTGTCATTGGTATCAATAAAGCTTATGGAGGTTGTAGCTAGGGTATGGATATCAAATTTATCAAGGCTCCATAGGGTTTCTAGGTTATACTCACCAAAGTCTAAAGAATCCCATTCATATTCATTAGAATCTATTTCAATGTAGTCGTTAGATGTAGGTTCAACAATGATGGTATTGATGTTAAGGTTTTCAAACATGTTTTGGATATACAAGTAGTCGTCTAGACATTCACAATTATCCAATGTCTCAATAGTGGTAGAAGGAGCTCCTTCCTCATAAGAGATTCTTTTGGTACTTGGGGTAATTACATCTAATGAACCATAACCTAGTCCAAGATTCTTCAAGCGCCTTTCCATGATAACTGGTTCTCTTCTACCTTATTCATGTAGACCAAGGCCACCTTTTCCTTTGAACCCCATGTTTTTTTCTATCTAATATCCTTTACTATTTTGATCAATAGGAAGAGGAGGTTGTGGTTTCTCTTGTCCTTCTTCTTTGTAAATCCATGAAGATAGGTCTTCTTCACACACTTCCTCGTCTTGCATGTCTCCCCACTTGGTGAAAATGGTGGTTTTGACTATCATCGTAACTGCTTGAACATGTTTGATATCTTTTGGTCCTCCATAAGTTTTTGGTGTTGGGGGAAGCATTCTAATGCAAAAGGATTAGTTGAAGTGGTATTCCCCGCAGCCCTTGTCAAGTACTTGGATCTTGAGTTTGAATTTTAGTTACTCAATTGATGATGGTGCAGTGGAGGATGAAGGTAGTGAGGATGGTCAACATATGAAAAGGAGTGGAAAGATATATCATTGTTGGGTATTTGAAGAGTATTTTTGTACTTCTCCAATTTGGTGTAGTAATGAAAAGGTTTAGGGTTGACATATATGGTAACTTCCTTATCATTATAAGGAAATTTCAAGCACTGATGGAATGTTGACAGGATTGCTTTTAAGGCATGGATCCATGGTCATCCCAAGAGAAGGTTGTATGGAAGCTCGAGATCCAATACTTGACATGTTGTCTCTACTATTGTTGGTCCTATTTGAATGGGAAGTCTGATTGTTCCTTCTAAATTTCTTTCCATGTCATCGTACACCTTGTTGTGGATTTTGAAGGGTACCTTGGTAGTTTGTTTGGGGTATACCTTCTTGTGGATTTTGTTGAAGGGTACCTTGATAGTTCATTTGGGGCACAACTTGTTGTTGTGGATGTTTTTGAAGGGAACCTTGATAGTTTGTTTGGGGTACAACTTGTTGTTGTAGATTTTGTTGAAGGGTACCTTGATAGTTCATTTGGGGTACACCTTATTGTTGTGGATTTTGTTGAAGGGTACCTTGATAGTTCATTTGAGGTACACCTTGTTGTTGTGGATTTTGTTGAGGGGTACCTTGGTAGATTGTTTGGGGGCACACCTTGTTGTTGTGGATTTTGTTGAAGGGTACCTTGGTAGTTCGTTTTGGGTACACCTTGTGGTTGTGGATTTTGTTTAAGGGTACCTTGTTGTTGTGGATTTTGTTGAATTGTACCTTGATAGTTCATTTGGGGTACACCTTGCTGTTGTGGATTTTGTTGAAGGGTACCTTGATATTTCATTTGGGGTACACATTGTTTTGGATTTTGTTGTGGCATGTTTTGAGTTGAGTTTCCTTGATATTTTTGAGCTATCACTACTTGCTCAATTTGTGATGGTTGCCTAAACAATGGGTTATCCACATGTTGCATTTTAGATTGGTCATTATTTTGTGAAAATAAAGGTGGTATGTTGGGATCCACCGTTGTTTTTGGTATCTGTCTAACCACCATTTGATCTCCCAATGGAATGAGGTTAGGATCCTTAAGAATGTCTATGTTGAAGTCTATGGGTAGTTTAGCACCACTTTGTGCTAGTGTGAGGAGATATTGGTTTGTGTTCTTCCCAAGAATTTTGTCCATATGTTTTTGCATCTTAGGATCTTGGGAGTACATTAAGTTTTTTTCGTCGATAATTTCTTCATCACTATCATATTCTTCTATGATGACTCTAGGATGTTGTGTCTGTCTAGAAATCATGTTTTGATGTTCAAGCAATGTCTCCTCTTTTCTAGGTGGTTGATTTTGTGTAGCTTTAAACATGGGTTATCTTTGAGGAGTTGTCAGGTCATTTGGATTGTAACCCCATGATTGAGGCTCCTCATTAGTGGTATTTGTCTTGGGTACACTAGAACTACTCTTGTTGGTTTCCATCTTTTTCCTGTGTTGATATCTCGTTGTTGTCATAAACAGGCTCAAGACCTGGGTGAATTTTGTGATCACTAACTATGAAATGGGATGGTGTTTTATTTTTTGGATTTTTTTTGTTTAAAAAATGAAGTATGGAGATAATATGTGAAAACCTTTTGGTAAAGGTTTGTTGATGGTTTGCTATGATTTGTATGTTTGATGCTCAAGACTCTAAAGTATGAGTAATTTTGGTGGATGTTTTGAGATGACACTAATTTTGGGACACAAAGTGTACAAGACTTGGACTAATATTTTGCTCTATTTTTGTAGAGGATATGTTGATAATCTACTTTAACTAGCCTTGAGGTTGCAAGCAAATGTTGATATCTTAGAAAATGGGAGCAAGAGGATAATCCAAGTTGTGTTTGATTTGTGTCTTAAAACTAGGTTGATGTTTCAATTTGCTAATGGATAAGGCAAGATGTTGATATCAATTGGTGCAAGTCTAATTGTTTTTGTTTCAAAGGATGATGGATTGACCAGGTTTTGACCAATTTTGATTTGCACTAGAAAACAAGACAATAACAGTCTATGTTAGGATAATAGCGACAATTTTCAAGATAGTAGCGATTGGAACATAGGACGACAACGGTCAAAATTTGAGCAATATCGGTCTCTATTTCAATTTGTGACTAGTAAACAAAGAATGGAATAATGGAAATTTTGATAGAAGCAGAAGTTTCTAGGACAGTAGCGGTTGGTTTTTCAGAACAACTGTGGTAGGTTTATCAAGAGCAGTCTTTGTTTCAATTTCTCTAACTGGTGAAACAATGAGCACACTAGCGGCCATTTTGAAAAAAACACTTATGTTTAGGACAAAAGTGGTTGGAATTTAGGATGACAACGGTAAAAAATTAATACAGTAGTTGCAATAATTTGGAAGAAAAGTGGCAGGAATGACAATAGCAACCTTGTTTCCAAATTTTCCAGTATTTTTTTAACAGCTACAATTTGTTGAATAAGTTTGCAATTTTGAGATGCTTGGTTGATTTGATGTTTTAAGAATTATGTCTGATATTTGGCAAGTGATAAATCACATCAATCAAAGTGTAAAAAAACTGACCATAATGTTTTTATGATAAGGGGCCAAAATCAACCCATGTTTAAATGGGTAACAACATCAAAATATATCAAGTAATATTATCCCTAAAGTCAAATTGGCCAATGGCGACACTTTCAAGCCCATAAATTGGAAGCTCCTTCAAAGTAAGGGTAGGGACACCCAAATGGATGTATACATTAAATAAAGTCTTTTGAGAGTGGACTGATAGGGGCCTCCTGGAATGGAAGGATAACCCAAATCACCCTTTCCCCAGAAAGCTACAAGTAGCTTATGCTAAGTTGAGGATTTTTGTCTTAACTCAAGGGAGCTCATATGGTGAGTAAAGTATCTTTAGAGTACATTTTTCATACCTTGCACTAAACCATGTTGCCAAGTAGAATATCACAATCAATAAGGTGGGAAAACTACCATAAAGTTTTTTGTCACTACTCATGGGACTCAACGCTTCGCTAACATCTAGCAAGCCACTAAAGGCTTTAACCACTCCTACTAGGGGCTTTATATACTCAAAGGTACCTCCCTGTTTTGAATGGAACTACCGACCAAGTAATCATTGGTTAGATCTTGGTGTTTATCCTTGATCGATTTATATAGTAGCCTGAGGGAAAAATCACTTTGAGTCACCTCGAGTTCTCTAACGTAGGAAGTATCTCAAGGCAGGCATGATCTAATGGTAATGCTTGTAAAATAAATGAATATGAAACCCAAAGTGTTTCTTGTCACCCAAGATCGTCCAAAGACGCAAAGGGAGAGGATATGCACTCGATTTTCCAAACATGGTGAACACGGTATACAATTTATAGCAGTTTCTTTTTAAGCCCCAAAATCTGAAGTGTGTAAAGATACCAATTCATTTTTTAGGTACACCAAATTCAAAGCATTTGAGACTTCAAGCAAGATATATCAATTTGCAAATAAAAAAAGATTTGTTTAATTTTATAGCACCAAATTGAATATTTCTAGTGTTCGTCTTAATAGCATCAAAAAATGAGACTACATTCATTTTAACAACACCAAAATGAAAACATTTGATTTTAGGAGCACTAAAACAAAATGTGAGATTTTCTTGTTTAGTTCTAGAAGCACCAAAACAAAAATGTGAGATTTTTCTTGTTAAGTTTTATGAGCACCAATTGAAATGTGAGATTTGTATTGTTTATTTTTTGAGCACCAAACGAAATGTGAGATTTAGTTTTAGGAGGACCAAAATGAAATGTGTTTTAACTACAAAATGTTTTAAAATTGAAATGGCCTTGGACTGTTCGCCAACTCTGCAATCAAAGTGTTAGTTGTTCTCATGAAATATGTTCCATAATCCTGCAAGGGCTCCACCAACAATGTTAGAAACTTCCCAAACACAACAATCAATCAATCGTTAGGGTTAGGAAAATAAAATAAAATTAGAAAAAAAGACTTGCAGATTGAATCAAGTCAGAAAACAGAACAATAGAGGATCTATTTAGTATAGTAGCAAACTTTTCTTTGGAACAACAACAACCAAGTCAGACGATAGCAGTGAAAAAAGGTACAACCGCAGACCTATTTAAGACAATAGTGGCCCTATAAAAGTCAATTTTGTTAGAAACCTACAAATACAAAATAGACAAGAGTGGCTAAAATGACAATAGTGAGCCTATTTAATACAATAGCGACCATATTTAGTATGACCACAATAAAACCATGAAAATGACAGCGTGAAAATTTTGGAACTTTTACATTTCAATTACCAATAGCATTTCCTGTAAAAGAAATTAGTGTTCCTGAACCTATAATTGCTCACAAAAACTTTCCAAAAGATTAGTGTTAAGGACCCAGGTCCCACCGGATGTTCCAATTGATGTAAGGGGGAAATATAGCATAGGAAAACAACGAATGAATTAAACAAATTAATTCAAAACAAGATCAAATTCCAAACCCATACTCATGAAATGAAGTTCTAAAATGATGAAATCAACAAGTAATGCAATCATAAAGATAACATAAATTGAATTCACAAAATTAAAACATTACCATCCCATGTTGAAATGTAATCTGTATTGATGTTGAATTGTGTTTGAATCGATATGAAGCCTCCATTTGTTGTTTGCAAAAGCTTCAAAGCATGTTAATGGTAATTGAAGATGTGTGTATTTTCTCTCAAGAATTCAAATGTCAATTAAACATGACCTCTTTGCATAAACTCTATAGATTCTCTGATCATTTTTTAGAAGAAAGAAGGTTGTTATATAGATTTCATGTTTTCAGATGAACAATTGAGATTTAGTTGTAAAAGATCATGATCAATGGTTGAGAACGGTTGAGAGGAAATAGATTGGAATGATTAGTGGAATTAGATTGGAATGATTTAATTCATGTCAGGTTCACCAATGTAAGATGGGTAAAAATCAAGCAACCTAGATTCTAATGACAACCACAACACTTCTAAGCTAATAACCCAATCTAAACAAGAGAAAAAAAACAAGCATGAGGAAAATGAAAACATTCAAGTAAAAACACTCCCCATATTTGAATTTGAATAGTTTCTTTTGTCTCTCCTAAATCTTCCTTTGCAAATATTCCCTTAGATCAAAGCTAACATGTGCAAATACCTACAAATAGTAAGCATGAAAGTCAAAGATAAGTGGTTGTTAAATTGAAAACGAAGGAGGAAGGCCTCTTTTATAGATAGCCATTTGAACGAGCGGTCAAGATCGAGCTTCTAGAAAGATTCCAAGATCGATAGATGAGAAGACATGCAACACAAAAGAGTGGAGGTTACAAAATGGACGGTCAAGATTAGAAAGAGCCCAGAGTCAATCGATGACCGAGATTCAAAAACGAGATAGTGGAGGAAGAAAATGGAGGAATTAAAAATTAAAATCAATTAATTCATCGGAAGGAATCTCTAGACAAGTGGAGCATAAATATTTTTTCCAATTATTTATTTTGAGAAAAAGGCAAGTGGGAGAAAATGGTCATTTAATTAAAATGATTTATGAAATCAATTTAATTAAATGGGGAAAGTGGAAATGGGACATAAAATAACTAATTTGAGTTAATTATTTAATGGAAGAAAGAAATGTCATTAGATAATTAAATAATTTTGACAATTATTTAATTATAGAGGAATGGGGAAAAGATCAAATAATAACAATTATTATCATTTGACTATGATAAAAGATGAATAATTAAATAAATAATGATTTATTTAATTATTGAAGAAAGGGGGTGTTAGTGACACAATTAATTTTATTTAATTGATCATAGAAGAATAATGGTTAAGGAATGCATTAATTAAATAATTACAAATTATTTAATTAATAGAGGAATGTGATCAAGAATAAATAAATAATTAAAATTATTTAATTATGCAGAGACGAAGACCAAGAAAAATGACGCTCGCAGACTAGGGCATTTTTCAGTGTCTACAGGGGGGATTGAAGAAATCAGGTTGAGTGGTTAGTGGGATTGAGGAATAGATTGAGTCTTTAGTGGGATTGAGGAATAGATGAGTTGGTCAACAAATTAGAGTGAGAAATCAATGGTAATGATTTTCTCAATCACAAGAGGGGTGAGGATAATTAATTAATTGAATAATTAATTAATATTTGGGGATGAATGTGCAAGTCATGTTTGATTTTAACAAATAAAGATGTATTTGTGTGTTGACTATGTTGAATGATTTCAAATAATGAATTTAACTATTTAGGTTTAGAGAGGGGAAAGTGATTTAATTAAATAATTGATGTTTATTTAATTAATCAAGAAGAATAAAGTTAGATTTGGTGACATGATAGTGAATTAATTAAATAATTAAAGATTATTCAATTAATAGGAAAAAAGGTTTAACAATGTAAATGATGTGAAATGCAATTATATTTATGATAATGATGCTGATAGTGGAAAATTTTCATTCAAGATGTGTGATATGCGTTAATTCATTTTTTACATGTCTACAAAATCAATCCTCAGAAATTTCGTATTGATTTTGTCAGTTTGTTCCTAAATGTCAATTCGGGGATCGTAAACTTTAGATAGGTGTAGCGGCTATATACCTAAGGGTTGGAGATATCAAGATGAGTATTTATGAAATGCATTTGGAAATTATTTTTTTTGCTAATGGCATCCCTTGAAATTGGTGCAACTTAATTAAATCCTATTTTTAATCAATACATTCTTATTTCAAATCAAGACACACACTTTGAATTTTACTTTTATATTCTAAGATCAATGTCTTGAAATCACCACAATGCTTTAAATATTATATAAGGTCTAATGGTACAAACATAAAATATATAACACTGAAATTGCATTTAAACAATTATGGCGACAAGAGCTACAATAACCAGGCGACAAGACCTATGGTGTCCTGGTGATAGGATCTAATAAAACTGTGTAGACCATTTCCTTATTTTAAGAACAATGTATCTTTCACAATTTGGAATACATGAATTATCCTTGGAATCTATACTCATGCCACATGTTAATGATCTTTTTAAAAGAAAGCATGCACCACACTTAACAAATTAATAACACGCTTATATAATTACTTGAAAAAATATAAATCATACCTCACAAAATAACAAGAAAATAAATCCAATCGTTGGTTAAGGATGTCTCCTAACCAACTGACTAAAGAATGTGCTCAAACAACAAGCATGATTCAACTCTAGTAAATTGATAATAGTCTTACATTTATATTAAATTTGAATTGAAGATTGTCTTTCACATAGGAGAGAGCATATATATATCTACATACAAAACATAATATCTTAATAGATATGTTCAATGTTTGTAATTATATGACCAAAAATACTCTAATCGATTCTAAAAATAGTGAGGTGGCCTTCGACCACTATTTTCTAAATCCCCAAAACGGATTACAAAACTGATTACAAAACTAATTACTAAACATATGCTAGAAGACAAATAACTAATGAAAATCAAAAGATCACGAGAATCCTCCAGGAAATCTTCATCACATGTCCTCTCAACCTTAAGACCCCCATTTCACACAACCACCAGAATTAGTACATCATAATCGGTTAATTGCTAGAGTATTTTGCATCCTCCAATCCACATTAATTATATTTAATTCTTTACAATTATTATGACAGTTTAGGATGAGAAAGGCTAAAAGGTAAGGTAGGATAAACACAAAACTAGGCAATCCCATACTATAATTAATGGTCAACTTTTAACCCATCATTTTCCCCCCAAATGAAGACATTGCATGTCCTCATGCATAACTTATAGACTTAGGTTGAATCAATTGTCAACTTCTGCACTGCTGCCACTATCTCTTTTCCCCATTTGTCTTTCAAACTCTGGACTATCTGTTGGTACTCTGCTTTGGGGATGTAGTCTATTGAAATATTTTACTCCATTGATGCCTTCAATTTTTTGAATTTTTCCTGATGGTATTTTATGGTCATACATTCTTCCACAATCTTCTCTTCCCATGAGGCTTTCAAGCTTTCAATTACCTCTTGATGATCTTCCAAGGTTATATAACTTGCTATGTTTGGTTTATGTTTTTAAGCCAATTGCCCTAATTGGCATCTTAATTCCCTTGTTTCCCCAACTTGTTTTTGGCCTTTTTTATAAACTTGTTGCAACTATTTTTGAAGGAATAACATTTGAGTTTCCAACTGATGCACTTTTTCTTGCAAAACCCTGATTTCCTCTACAAAATACTCCTTATTTTGTGAGATTTCATGTGATTTTTCCTCTATATCCTTAGTTATGGAGTCAATTTTATGGTACAGGTCATGGCCAGGAAAATCTCCTACTACAATCTTAGGATTTATATTTTGTCTATTAGGAAGTTGTTCAACAGAACCATAGACATGTGGTGGCGTATTAGTTTCTTGTATCACCAAATCAAGTTTATTCCTTTGTTGAAAGTCACCATATTGCTCATGTAAAAGTGTCTTAGAATTTTTTTTCCCTTGATCACCTCTATCTTCCTCTTCACTTTGGTTGTGAGGACTAGTGGGGGGCTCAGACATATCATCTTTATGATCATCTAGTTCATCTTTCTCTTTAGGGGACTTATTCTTTGTTTTCCTTTCCTTTGTGCTTCTTTTATTTTGTCATCACTGCTCTCGACTTTGCATATATTTACCTCTCAAAAGATTAGTGGCCACAATTTCAACATCTATTTCCTTGGGGTTTTGGGTCATTGTACAAGCAGCAGTGGCTAGTCTTTGTAAACCATAGGTTGCCTCCTCATATTTTCTTTTAAACCTGGTGTTATAAGGGGTCTTTATTGGAGGAGGACTCATACCAACAACATCTTTACCCTTTCCAGTATGATCCCTCAACTTTAACCTTTTATCATCACTACTCTGTGTCCGTTTTTCATGCACCTCTTCTTGTAAATTCTCAATTTCCTCACTAGGTTTTTCATTTTCATGGACTTCTATATCCCTATCATTCTACCCTAGGATTTTATCAACTGGGTTCTGAATATCACTATCTTGGTTCTCAGGGTTGTCTTTATTATTCTTGGCTCCATGAGCCTTTGGATCAACTTTTGGAGATGAAGAATTAGAGGAGCTTTCTTCCCTCAAAAGCATAGCCCAACTAACTAGAGGTATGGATTGTGCTAAACCCCTCATGACAATTAATTTTATCAACCCATGGTGTGTCACATAATCATAATGCCCTTTTTGCACTTCTAAACTCATCCTTTTAATTAAATGAAAGAGGTAATGTGGACAATTAACTAAATCATTGTGTCGTAAATGACATAGTAACCTAAAATGGTGTACAAAAACATACACATACCTCCCTTCTCTTGTAATATCTAGATTATGACTTTGGCTATGTCTAACCAGTGTTTTGAAAGTGAAGTCTGCAAGGTGCCTTGTTTAGGAGTCGTTTGCAAAGCCTCACCTTGTCTCAAAAACTGTTGAGAATGTTGTTGAAGTTCAACAGCTTTGTTTACATCCGACAAAATATAGACTTCTCTAGTCTTAGGTAATCTAGTGACCTCAACTATGATTTATGCAGTGACTGGAAAAGAAAGTCCTCACACCTCTATTGAATTACTATCACTACTGAAGGCCATGGAAAACTCAAAAGCTACATCATCATCATATCCACAGAGCTTTGTGAAGAAGACATGCCACCCTGCATCCTCAAAAACCTGATATACCGTTGCATTAGCTCTTACATTTTGCATATTGAGGGGTTCTTGTCATTTGTGAATACCACCCATGGTGATGAGTATTAGTAGTAGGAGAAATGAAAACTGTTCGGTGATAAATCACAAATGATGTACTTAAAATTCACATATGAGATGAACTTTGTGGAAGCAAACAAACACAATTATCATAGTGGAGTAAATTGGTATGATGGCAACCATGACATGGCACTCCCACCCCCCAACTAAGCAAATGATGTCGTCCTCGGTGTTGCCACAATAAATGCAAAAAATAAAATAAATTAATATGAAATGAAAGGAATACATTACCTCTGAAAAATTACCATTAGAGTACATCGATGGTGATGCAAAAAGTGATGATAGATGATGAGGATACTAGCAAGGCTGAGGTGGTCCAATTAAAGAGTGCGAAGGAGGAAGATAGCGGAGAAGCATGTTGAGGTTTCGACACCAAAGGAGGAATCATGGCATTGGTACAATGCAAGTGGGCATTGAGAAAATCCACCCTGATGTGAAGGACCGGGCAAAAGATGACGTAGTCGCAGGATGATGTAGTGAAATGACTGAATGAAGTGACCATTCGAACGGTGATACGGGTTGGAAAAAGCTGATATAGGATGACTGGTGATTGGAAAGAGACATATTTCCATGTGGTACAAGTGAAGATGCCATGAACCTATAGAATATGCCAAATCAGATAGGGGACAAGGTAGATGAAGGGTGATGGAGAATGGCAGTGGTTATGGAACGATGCAGGTTAAACAGAGTAAGCAGGGAGAATGACCCGGTAGATAACCCTTCTTGACACATCAACAAGTGGGCGGCTACAGGATGCCCAAAGAAGCAGTATCCTGTCACAGGGTCTATAGGAGAGTTGCCAAATTTTATTTGAATTTTTGATGACAGGCTGTCGATGTCACGATTTTCAACCTATCACCGCCTAGGGGCGACAAAAATTGGTTTTCACTCCTAAGGTTATTGATACGGGTATAATTTGTTAGATATCCAGTTTTCAAGTTATAACTGACCAATAGCACTCGAGGATTTTTGATGTTGGATCTTTTATTGCAATTTTTTCTTTTTTTCCCTTTTTTTTCTTTTTTTTTCAAATTTTTCTTTGTTTTTTCTATTTTTTTTATATTTAAATTTGAAAAGTACCTAAAGGGTACTTGAAGAGGTGACCGGAACTTAGTCAAGAACATGGAGTTCCTTTGTTAGACTTGATACAAATGTTTCCTTAGAAACATGCCACTATACAGTTTCAAGCGATGTTCATTAACGACCAAAGCCATAGGATCAGAATCGATGGTGCGAAGCTTGACTGCACCATTATCATAGACAACCTCAATCTCATAGGGCCTTAACCATCTAGTGTGGAAATTTCCTTTGTAGTCATGAAACCTAGAATCATATAATAGTGCCCAATCCCTAGGCTGAAATGGTTGTTGTTTGATGAAATGATCATGCCAAAGTGCATGTTGTTTCTGAACTACCTATGCATGGAAAAGAGATTGATATCGAAGTTCATTCAGAGAATGGATTTGAGCAATTCGATCTCTCTGAGCATTGGTTAAACTCATCCCTAACTGTGATGCAGTTCAAAGAGTCTTTATCTCAAACTCGATGGTAAGAACAACTTTCTTACCATAAACCAGTTCATACAGTGTAAGACCAGTGGTAGTCTTCCATGTGGTGCAATATGCCCAAACTTCTTCTGGAAGTCTTGTTTCCCAATCCTTCTTGTGAAGGGCCATAGCCTTTTTCAGGATGTTCTCCAGTTCTCGATTGGTCACCTTGCCCTATCCATTAGCTTGTGGGTGATATGGTGAGGACTTACGGTGAAGAATTTCATATTCACGAACTAGAGTAGAGATCAACTCATACGTAAAATATGGTCCTTGATTAGTAATAATCTTGTGTGGCATGCCAAACCTGGTAAAAAATTTAGAATACAAAAAGTCAGCAACCTTTGTATCTCTTGCATGTTTCAATGCCACAATTTCTACCCATTTAGTAATGTAATTAGTGCAAACTAAGATATATTCATTATTCTTTGATGGGGGATTAATTAGCCTCATAAAATCTAAACCTCATTTTTCAAAGGGCTCAAGAGACAGCTGGGGTTGTAGAGGCATCTCATCTGAACATGTGGGTCACCCCATATGTTGGTACTTATCACAATGTTGCACAAACTTTTTACAATATTTATGAAGCGTAGGCCAATAATATCTAGTTGTGAGGATTTTATTGGTTGTCCTCTAGGCTAAAAAGTGACCCCCACACAGCTTTGAATGGCATGCACAAATCATATTGAAGACATTATCTTTTCCTACACAACGTCTCATGATGTTGTCAATGTCGGTGTGGAACAAGAGTCCATTAAACCATGTATATTGTCCACTTAGCTCCACAAGTTTCTAATGATATTGAGGAGAGAAGTGTGCGGGAAACTTGTAGGTAACCAAGTAATTTTCAATGTCTACAAACCATGGAATCTTAACTAAAATGGAAAAATAATGTTCATCGGGAAAAACATCATCGATAGGTATAGGTTCACTCTCATGCTGCAACCTAGACACTAAAGATTTGGCTTGATACATCTCGCCAAGTTTCTTCAATAGCTTTTGTGTAGAAGTCTCTTCATGGAAATTGATTAAAAGAGTCTGCTAAGCACAGTCTAATTAGACCCTTGGCTTTACGATCCATAACATCATATTGAGCAACCAAAGTAGGATTTGCAGGCCTTGAAACATTCTCATCAACAACATCCCATAGATCTCGATCTATCAACATATCTTCCATCTTCAGCTTCCATATTTCAAAATTATTTCCAAAAAAATTATCCACCTCTATTCTCCCTAATGAACTTTCCATCTAATTTTTTTTGTAACAAGATCACAAAGTATCTTCTACACAAGATCTCACTCAAATATGGATTAGTTCAAAAAACCCAACAACCCATAACTGAAACCAAAGGTGATCAGGTTCTGATACCACTTGTAAGGAAGCTAAGGTAGCGAAAAAACTTCGTACACTAATCTTGAGAGAAGGATAATGCAAAACTTTATAGATCTTTACAACAGTTATAGAAACTTAAACATAAATAAATATAAATATCATGCCACAACATAGTGATTTACATGGGGAAAACCCTTTCGGGAGAAAAACTCCACACTCCAAAAGCTTCCCAATATACTATTTAGAAATCATAAAGATTACAATATACTTGTAGAGCAAGCTTCTCATAGGAGTATCACCAACCAAAGATCCAAAGACAACACGACCGTTATCAGACTCTTAGAATACAACACAATACATAGTTGTAATATAAAGCCCTCATAAAATAGGGTTGCCTTCTAGGGAAAGTCAAGCCAAAAAATAATCTACCATCAAATCTGAGACCTAATGATGAACAGTCCAGATATACAATATATCATTAATTTAATATGTCAGTAGTTTAATATATTTTAATTTTTTTTGTTAACAGACTCACATTTTGCTCCACTCTGTGCTCCCATTGAATACTATACCTATCGGTGTAACTAGTAAATATATTAAATACATCCTATCAACAATAAACCTTATATAATTACAAGGTTGAGACACATTTTCCCAACACCTATTAATGGGTAATGACCGTAATATTTTGTGATATGATGCATGTCCTCATGGAGTGTTATGTTGATGATCTATTAGTTAAGTCAACTACCAGGAAGATCATCTAGATGTTCTTGCACAAATATTTGATAGTCTTGAAAAATATAGTGTTAGATTGAATCCAAAGAAGTGTATCTTTAGGGTTACTTCAGGGAAACTACTAGGTTACATTTTTTCTCCAACAAGCATAGAGGTTGATCCTACAAAGCTAATATCTATAATTAATATGCATCCACCAACAACTCTCAAGTAGATGTATAGTTTATAAGGGAAATTTTAGTCCATCTATCGATTCATTGCTCAATTAGCTAACAAATGTCATTATTTTACACATCTATTGCACAAAGGTATCACCTTCAAATGGTATGAAGCTATCAATAGGATTTCTAACTATTGAAATATTACCTTGCTTCTCCTCTAGTATTGATGCTACCTATTCAAGGAAAACCATTGTTGTTATACATTTCCACTACAACATTGGCATTGGGAGCTCTCCTTGCACAACATGACTCTTCAAGCAAATAAATGGTCATATATTATATCAATCGCACCTTAGTAGCTATGAGCTCAACTACACTCCTACTAAATGTGCATGTTTGGTAGTTATTTTTGCATCTCAAAAGATAAGACACTACATGCTAAACAATCAAACCAAACTCATTGCTAAGATTGATCCACTCAAGTACTTGTTAAACAAATCAACACTCATAGGTAGATTAGAAAAATGGATCATGATCCTAAGTGAGTTTGAAATCCAATACATATAGAAAAGATATCAAAAAATAAGTAATTGTTGATCAATTAGTGAACAACCCCACGATTGCAAATCACCCATTAGTAGCTAATTTTTTAGATGAGGTAATATTCACTATAATTCCCTCACTTGTGGAAATTATATTTTTATGGTTCATATACTCACCATGGATCATGAGCAAGCATATTATTCATAACCCCACAAGGTGAATGTATCCATAAAGCATATCGATTAACATTCCCATGCACAAATAAAATTGTTGAATATGAAGCATTGATCACTAGACTGAGAATGGAAATACAATTGAAAATTAAGGAACTACAAGTTTTTGGTGACTCTTAGTTAGTTATTAGATGGGTGAATGATGACTATCAGACTAAGGATAAGAAACTCCAAACATACAAGAAAATGGTGTATATTTTTAAGGATTACTTCACCCAGATACCATTTGAGTGGATGTCTAGGCTAACTAACAAAGCAGACAATGCAATGACTGTAAGGAAATCTAGTGGAGCATATCTAATGAAAACTCCAAACAGTAGTGCCTTCGGTAACTTTAATTTGATTAGGTTACCTCAAAGACACGAACAACTATGTCCTAATGCGGAAATAGATAGTTTATTTCCCACATTGATCCATCTGAGAGAAACACAAGTAAATTCAACAACAAGCATTAACAGATTCTATTACACAAACCAACAGACATGAAAGATGAAACAAAAAACCAAAACACAAAGATTTACGTGGGGAAAATCCTTTCAGATAAAAAACCCCACACTCCAAAGATCGAGCCATTGTATTATTCAGCAACAGGAAGTTACAATACAGTTTGAGGCTCTTAGCCTTTCAGAGATTACATCTTGTTCATCTGGATACAACTGGTAACAACAGATTTCCCTATACAGTTTCTGATCACCCTCTCAAACTAAATGATCTTCGCACTGTTACAATACCATCACATATACAATACAGATCAACATAAGAGAAGTCAAACAAGATTTATGATTAGAAGCTCTCTCTTCTCCTCTATTCCAGCCTCAAGGACCCTGGCCATCCAGCCAGCCTCTCAACCTTTGCACTGTTCGCTTTGTCTTCCTTCTCTTCGACTTCGGCTCTATGAAATGGTTTGTTTCCAATTGTCAGATCACAACTGTTGAATCATACAGCTCAGCAACGTAGATGTTTCCACTTCCTTGCATGGGAGATAATACGTCCAGGTCACACCAAGTAGGACAGTCACCCAAACGGTCAACAAACGATCAACTTGTGTCGCATGTCGGTGAGACACTAGAAGTGTCTCCTCGATGCCACAAGACCTGATTATACGTTGTCACCAAGAGTCATCTCCATCGGCAAGAGGTTACACCAAGTCCAAAGAGTTATCGCTAAGACTCCACCATGTCACCAAGACCTCACACCGAAGATCACAAGGTATTCCGAAGAGTTCATTAGTCGGCAAGACTATCGCTCTTCGCCCATACATTACACCTAGCTCATAAGTCATTTTGAAGTGTTCCTTAGTCGCCAAGACTTTAGTCATTTGCTGAGAGATCATACCAAGCCCCTTTATGTTATACTGACAACAGACTGCCTCATCTGCGAGACAATCACACTTCGCCAAGACATCATATTGATGCCTTTAAGTCATACCGAAGACCTACCGTCGGCCAAACATTCCACATTCACCAGGAGATCATATCGTGGTTCCAAAGTCATACCGAAACTTCTGACATCCATCGCATTCCTATCGGCAAGAAAAATACCCTTCACCAAGACATCACCCCACAAGTTCCAAGTCACCCCAAGTCTATCTTGTCGGCTAGACTTACCGATTTCGCCAAGACTTCATACCGAAGCCTTTAAGTCATATCGATGTGTTCCACTGTCGGTGAGAGAATCAACCTTCGGCAAGACTTCTTACCAAGGCTTCCAAGTTATCCCGAAACAACTGTTCGCCAAGAGTCACACCGAACCAATGACCCCACGTTGTCGGCAAGACTTCTGATATTCGATGAGACATCATATCAAAACAAGTCTTTCGGCCAAGGGTCTCCTCGATGTCTTCGAGTGTTACATTGTCGCCAAGACAATCCTTCATCGCTGAGACTTCACACCGAGATCCTTAAGTTACTCCAAGTTGGTGAGACATATCACTATCGGTAAGACTTCTTACCGATCACCCAAGGGTTTCCCTGAAAGCTCCAACACTGTCGCTGAGACATGTTACTTTTGGTAAGACTTCTCACCGAACCGCCATAGGTTACCCTTATGACTTCAATGCGTATCCCTGTCGGCAAGACCTTCCAATGTTGCTGGGACTTCTTCCCGAGTGTTGAAGTCACTCCGAAGCCCCCGGTCGCTATGAGTCTCGCTGACGCCCGATTGAATGGCCTGTCGGCCAGAGATCTCCACACGGTGAGATTTTACGACTGCTTTATTTCACAGTGATAGACTCCACAGTGAACGTGTTTGGCAAGACTTCTGCAAGGTCACAACAACCAGAATATTTCACAAGGTTCCCAAACTACCAGTCGGCCAGACCAAAGAAATTTCACACTGACTTTGCTCTTCTAGAGGTTCCAGCCTATGAGATTGAGGCAACAATTCCAACAATCTCCCACTTGACGAAGATCACACAGGCACCTTCAAAGCAACCAGAAACTAGGACCACAGTAGCTCCACCAGTTCAAACCCTGCAATACTCAAGACACCCAATCAACATGATTCCATAGATTTCAGTCCATTAGATAATCTGCAACAAAGACCAAGCATCCAACTGCAACTCACTGTCCAACAAAACAACCGATCAAAGCCCTCCAGGAAACCACATAGATCTCAACATGCTCTCATGCTCTATTAAGAATTTTTCTCCAACATCCAAGATGTCCACCATTCAAGAAAAAATCCTGTCATCTTCCACATGTGGAAGAAAGATACATCACCAAGGTGCATAAGCACCATTCCAATGAACACAAGCAAAAAATCCCAGTGATTCACCAACAAGATGCTGCTACCACTTCACTGTGCTCAAACGCTATACAAAAGAAATATCAACTTCAAAGCTTCAAACATAACACAACAGTGAAGTCATTCTCCAGAAACAAGATAAACAACACCAGTTAGAACAACAATCAGACTGACTGCTTCCATCCAACTGATAAACCCACGTGACTGAAAATAGCACTCACAGCTCGTGCTATACCATCCAATCTTACATACCTCAAAGGTATAAGCATTAGTAAACTCATGCTGTTCCAAAACCAACCCATCAACAACGAATGCAAGCTCCAATTTCCAACCAGTCGAAGAAGACAAAACACAACAGGAACTCCCACTATCCAAATAATCCAAAGACATCACAAGTTTACCAATAATAGCACATTGAAAATGTAACCATGTAGTACCAAGGAAATATCCACAATGACATGCACAACCTGCAACAAACTGCTACAAAAAGCATTTCTCTCATCACAAACCTTCACAGCCACAGAGAGAAACTCTGCCCATCATCTTCCTGTAGAACATCCTCCTACATACACTTCTAATAGCTAGCTGTGTCAAGAATGATCTTCTTCACATCCCAAAAGAAAGCCTTAACAACATCCATCCATTCAATCACCAAGATCAAACCAACTTCTAATATCATGTAATCAATATGGATGTAAGCCTCTCAAAGAAGATCAAGCTAAAACATTTCCCATTTCAAGAAATCAGCCCATACATCATCTCCTACTAGTTCTCATCAGTAAAACACATAACATAAAAGCTCAAGGAGATAAAACAAACTGTACAACTTCCACTATGAATCCTTCAGAACCAAATGTTAAACTAATTCAAGATCCATATCATGAAAGTGAACAAAAAATACATCTGAAAGATATAATGAGCCAAATACCTCTCAGATAAACTGCCGAGTAGACCAAGAGTGGGAACAAGAATACTCCTTCAAGATATATAAGCCATCATGACTAATCCAAGAGCAATCTCCTCATAGGTATCTTATTGAACTCACATTCAACCAAGGTGTAGGCTTCTCAGACTTTCTGCTGAAAACCTTTAACAAGAGTAACAAGCAGCAACACTTCTCTCAAAAGAGAAAGATAGCCTCACCTTATTCTTCATGTATCCATGAGTACTAGCAACCGATCATCTCATGCTAAACTTCAACTGCATTACTACACTATCATGAAGTATCAAGCAAGTAATCAAGGCACTCAATACATAAAAAAAAACTAGATCACTGTCAAAGCTCCAATCATCTGAATCAGGAACTTATCATGACACCATGATCTACTCATCCCCATAGGAGATTACATGCTTTAAGTGACCTCACCATTGTCTCAAGTACAATGCACAATGCCAAAACTCTAGTGCACAAGCAAGAGTATACCATGACATAAAGCAAATAGACTTAAAACCAACATCACCTGTCAAGCACCATCAACACCTTAGCCAAAGACTCCAAGTGTCCTCCATGGTTCCAAGATGTTGCACATCTTCAAATAATGTCCATGCAAAAGCGCAAGAACCCTTCTGCAACACTATAGAAGACCATTCACCACCAGGTGATGAATCCACGGTCACTACTAGAGCTCCCACTGAAAAGTGACACCCGAGCTTTCCAAGCATCATGACCAACTGCTTTAGGTTCCCATAACTGACTATTCAGGTACTCAATAATATCCATCCTCTCATCTCAAAGCAATCACACCAACGCACAAGTGACCACAGACAAGGCCAACTAACAAATCTGCACCATCAATGAATCAACCTCGTGGATAAAGACAGTCCACATCCAAGTTATCTCATTGTAGCCAATGGGTAGCTAATCCATCAACCGCATAACTCGTAGATCAGAACCATCAAACATACAAACCCATTATCACATTAAAAACTACAACACTGAGATATCAAAGAGAATAACCACATGAACAACATGACTCAAACACCAGATCATGCCAAATCTTATTTTCCAATCATGTCCACAACGAGCACCATAATCAAGAAACCCACAGGCATTACCACAAGAATTCTGAGTGAAAAAACACTTACCAACACTCCCATGCAGAGAAGGAGTCATACCTCCTCAAAACCACACACCAAGCATGCATGCAGACCTGCAACTATCTCATCCAGCAACACCCCAAAAGGCCAGTGTCTCGACAATAGCTTAACAACATCTCCACATGATCACAAGTTTTGCTTAACCGTGTAAAACCTGCAAAACCACAGAGCCATGCAAGTACAAAACATCCTTAGAAAGAAAACAACAGTTCAAGAGAATCCAGGCCCCTTTCAGGCCAACTTTAAACCACCACCATGTACATGCATCCGAGAAAGAGAGAAAGGCTATTTCAGAAGCTTGCAAATCATCTAATGATTAACTCCATAGCCTTCAAGCATTCGAGGTTGATAGGAAACAGTGCTTTCCAACACTAGGAACCACCACCTAGCATAAGCACTCTCTTCCATGACTGAGAAACAATCTAGGCTTCTCCATATCACCCAGGGGCCTGTCACACAGACACCAATATGAAAGCTTTACTGCTACACAGCCACAGAGTAGGAAAATCCACCTCATACTCCAAGGTTATACCTCTACCAGCTAGGAGACACAGATCACAACATGATCAACTCCCTTTTCCATCTTGACCATCCTTCAAGCTGCATGTTGTCTCATAATACCATAAGGCTTCCACTCATCAAAGGATCAATACATCAGTCCATTCCTCCAGATTTCTTCCAGCCCTTCAAGCTAATAAATCTTCACAAGAGAAATATCAAGAACCAACAACCAGAAGAAGGCTCTAATACCACTTGTAAGGAAATCTAGTGGAGCGTATCTAATGAAAACTCCAAACAGTAGTGCCTTCAGTAACTTTAATTCGATTAGGTTACCTCAAAGACACAGACAACTATGTCCTAATGCAGAAACAAACACAATTTATTTCCCACATTGATCCATCTGAGAGAAACACAAGTAAATTCAACAAGCATTAACAGATTCTATTACACGAACCAACAGACATGAAAGATGAAACAGAAAACCAGAACACAAAGATTTATGTGGGGAAAATCCTTTTGGATAAAAAACCCCACACTCCAAAGATCGAGCCATTGTATTATTCAGAAACAGGAAGTTACAATACAGTTTCAGGCTCTTAGCCTTTCAGAGATTACATCTTGTTCATCTAGATACAACTGGTAACAAAAACTTTCCCTATACAGTTTCTGATAACCCTCTCAAACTAAATGATCTTCACACTATTACAATACCATCACATATACAGTGCAGATCAACATAAGAGAAGTCAAACAAGATTCATGATCAGAAGCTCTCTCTTCTCCTCTGTTCCGGCCTCAAGGCCCCCGGCCATCCAGCCAGCCTCTCAACCTTCGCATTGTTCGCTCTATCTTCCTTCTCTTTGGCTTCGGCTCTATGAAATGGTTTGTTTCCAACTGTCGAATCATCCAACTCAGAAATGTAGATGTTTCCACTTCCTTGCATGGAAGATAATACGTCTAGGTCACACCACGTAGGACAGTCACCCAAACGGTCAACAAATGATCAACTTGTGTCGCATGTCGGTGAGACATTAGAAGTGTCTCCCCGATGCCACAAGACCTGATTATACGTTGTCGCCAAGAGTTGTCTCCATCGGCAAGAGGTTACATCGAGTCCAAAGAGTTATCACTAAGACTCCGCCATGTCGCCAAGACCTCACACCGAAGATCACAAGGTATTCCGAAGAGTTCATCAGTCGGCAAGACTATCGCTCTTCGCCCAGACATTACACTGAGCTCATAAGTCATTCCGAAGTGTTCCTTAGTCACCAAGACTTTAGTCATTCGCTGAGAGATCATACCGAGCCCCTTTATGTTATACCGACAACAGACTGCCTCATCGGCGAGACAATCACACTTCGCCAAGACATCATATCGATGCCTTTAAGTCATACCAAAGACCTACCATCGACCAGACATTCCACATTCACCAGGAGATCATATCGTGGTTCCAAAGTCATACCAAAACTTCTGACGTCCATCACATTCCTATCGGCAAGACAAATACCCTTCGCCAAGACATCACCCTGCAAGTTCCAAGTCACCCCGAGTCTATCTTGTCGGCCAGACTTACTGCTTTCACCAAGACTTCATACCGAAGCCTTTAAGTCATATTGATGTGTTCCACTATCAGCGAGAGAATCAACCTTCGGCAAGACTTCTTACCAAGGCTTCCAAGTTATCCTGAAACCATTATTCGCCAAGAGTCACACTGAACCAATGACCCCACATGCTGTCAGCGAGACTTCCGATATTCAATGAGACATCATATTGAAACAAGTCTTTCAGCCAAGGGTCTCCCTAATGTCTTCAAGTGTTACATTGTTGCCAAGACAATCCTTCATCACTGAGACTTCACACCGAGATCCTTAAGTTACTTCAAGTCGGTGAGACATATCACTATCGATAAGACTTCTTACCGATCACCCAAGGGTTTCCCCGAAAGCTCCAACACTGTCGCCGAGACATGTTACTTTCGGTAAGAATTCTCACCGAGCCACCATAGGTTACCCCGATGACTTCAATGTGTATCCCTATCGACAAGACCTTCCAATGTCGCTGGGACTTCTTCCCGAGTGTTGAAGTCACTCCGAAGCCCTCGGCTGCTATGAGTCTCCCCGACGCCTGGTTGAATGGCCTGTCGGCCAGAGATCTCCATGCGGTGAGAGTTTACAATGACTGCTTTATGTCACAGCGATAGACTCCACAGTGAACGCGTTCGGCAAGACTTCTGCAAGGTCACAACGACCAGAATATTTCACAAGGTTCCCAAACTGCCAGTCGGCCAGACCAAAGAAATATCACACCGACTTTGCTCTTCCAGAGGTTCCAGCCTATGAGATTGAGGCAACAATTCCAACAATGACAACTATTGGTTCTCTTTTGGACATGCCACATAATACTCAAAATTATGAGTTCTTAGTGGAACAAATCTTGATCCTCGTATTTGATATCCTAGAATTTGAACTCGTGTGTGAAATCATTGGTCCTAACTCTCCTTAGTATCAAGACATTTAATCATACCTCCATAAAACATCCTTCCATCTAATCTATACTCCAATCAATGAAAAACATTCATTGGATGCTCATCCCACTTTATAATACTTGATGATACTCTTTATTAAAGGAGTCTCGATGGTACTCTGCTTAGGTGTCTCAACTCGAATGAAACCCACACTACCTTATAAGAGGTACACAATGTTATTTGTGGGGCACACTTTGGTGGTCCTAATATAGATAAGAAACTTATGAGAACTACTTATTATTGTCCCATAATGGAACAAGAGACCCATCACTTTGCTAGAACATGCCATAAATGCCAATAGCATGGGGATCTCATTCATGAACCAACACATGAGCTACATATAATTACCACACTATGGCCATTTTCATAGTGGAGATTTGACCTCATAGGTAAAATCCACCCCTCAACATCCAATTGCCATAAATTCATTATCACTAGCACATATTATTTTATAAATTGGATTGAAGTCATTCCCCTCACATTCATCACAGAAAAGAAAATAGCCAAGTTCATACTCAATTATATCATTTTCCAATACAATTTCCCTTCAACCATTAGTGATCGACCTTTCAAAAAATAGGAGGTCCATGACCTTTACCATAAGTTCCATATCCTGTACCGATTTTCCATCCCTTACTACCCTCAAAGTAATGGTCAAGTTGAGGCATCAAATAAGATAATATTGAGAATCCTCAAAAATGTAGTCAACAAAGTTGGCTATGATTGGTATATTCATCTCAATCATGTCCTATGGGCTTATCAAACTAGTATTTGCACACCAATAGGACCCACTCCTTATTCATTAGTTCTTGAAGTTGAATACATCTTACCTATCAAGGTCAAGATTTCATCCTTGAGGGTCCCTCTAAAACATACCATTGATAATAAAGAGTATGGAGTTTCTAGACACTCAATTATTTACAAGATTATTAAAACTTCCTTCATTGTAGTTATAACAAGAAGGTCATATCACACAAATTTGAGATAGGAGATCTAGTACTCAAAGAGAACTAAAAGAATCAATAAGATTGAGAAAAGAAAGGGGAGTTAGAACCAAATTGGTAGGGACCTTTCATCATTACAACAACTTATGGATATGGATCATACCAACTGGCTACACTAGATCATCCTCAAAGTATTCTAAGTCAAAATTCAAAAAATAAAATAGAAAAATAGAAAAAATTCAAAATTCAAGAGAAATAATTTACCCTATGGTGAAAACTACTTCGGTGGTGCCTTGGGTAAGTACCATGGTGAAAATTTGCTTACATGCACCATGTGTATAGGTCACTATCCACCATCTATTAGTGTTTGATCTACTCCATCCATAATAAAATCCTTTCATGCACCTATCATCCCTATCATGGCTTGATAATTATCAATATTTAGTGTCATTACATTCCATATAAGGTCATAATAAAATTCACAACATCCATCTCATAATAAGCAAATCCTATACTTAATTGGGGGAATTTTCTTGACCTAGTATTCAGATTGGATCCTTGGAGTCAGTATTAAAGGAAAACCTTTTTCACAACCACCATGTCACCATCATGTATCATTTATAATAAAAGAGTTCACTTACCACAAACCATAATAAACCTAGATCATACTCATCCACTGTCACCATAATAAATTTCCATTTCTTATAGATGTCACTCAAGAAAATACAAAAACACACAATACATATAAACAACAAGCATTCAGAAAACAATCACAAATAAAAAACTACTGCTAATCTATTATATTTCCTATTGATCATTTTCCTAACCAATTTTATCCACTCTTATCCAAATTATCATGCCTTAATGGATGCATTCTTCCACCAACGGGCATTATCCTATCTGAGCTATATCTTTTGGTAATAAAATCCAGTATTTGTTGATATGTTTGGTCAATGAGTCTTTTTATCTAATTTATTTATCATATTTCCCCATTCCTATGCTACTCAAGGATATCTTCAAAATATTAGAGGATCAATAATGAGACAGGGTCAATCGTTTCGTTTGATGTGTTTGTGAATGTTATTGTTGTATTCCTGGGGCATGTACATTCCTTATGTGTGTTGGAATGACTTCTAGCATTGAAAAATTTCATTTGTGTATAAGGTCATATAAATACCTTTTGCACTAGGAATATCATTCTCTAAGATTGATTCCTTCATATATCCCACCAAGTTTCTATTATGGCTGGTATGTATAAGGATAGTCCTTCTTGTTTGTAGTGTCAGGGTCCATGCAAAGGATACTAAATTCACCATGGTTTTTCATACCTTGTTGTACATATATCTATTTTCCATAATAAAATACTCTATAATGATGAAAAGGCACAAAAAAGAACAGTATTTATCAATTGCATATCCATCTATATCAATCTATCTCATATCTATCTATTTCATCTCATTCATTACACATTTCATTACATGATATATCGATCGATAATCATCATCCTATATTTTCTTCTACCATACTGACTTAAAATCATACATGTATCATGAAACAAACAAAAACAAAATATAGCTCATCCATAGAATTCACACATATCTTACATACATAAACATGTTAGAATCCACAAACTCATATCACATAATAATCCAACAATAGATCATAAGTATCACATCTATAGATATAATCACATGCATATATCCTACATACATAACCATAGCATCAATAAGATATAACATCATCAATCATAGCATCATGATGTAGTCATCATATAGGTCATAATCACATCATCAAAAATACAAAAATATCATAGCATAACATCATGTCATCATCTAGTATAACATTAACACAATCCATATCATCATATGTCATAGCATCAAATAAGATAATCAATGCATACATATATCCATCACATAGTAGAATACAAAATAAATCATAACTTAATCACATAGCATACATATATGTCACCACCAAAAATGGATCTCATATCATATATCTCAAAAAAAATGTGTCATGATACATTGATATTCAAGTTTGTACATGGGATCATAAGCCATAAATATACAATACAATCAACCCACAAGAAAAAATGAGTGTGTATAAAATATAATCATATGTACAATAGAGGGCTATAGTGAACTCCCTCCCTCGAAATGGGAGGGAGCCAATTATTGTGATCCTAGTGGTCCTAGTTGTTGTGACCCTGATGGTCATGCCCCTCTTTGTCCCTGTCACCTGGCCCTTGTGATGGTCTATGACATGGTGGTCCCATAACCCCCTCACTCACAGATCTCTATGATCTCAACCTCTTTTATCTACATGTAACTCAAAGCTCAATGCTTTGAGGGTACCAAGTTATCATATAATGACCTATAGTTAGGTCCTTCTACACTGACCATGTGATCTTTGAGATCATCTTGAATGCAAACCCCTAGGAAATATCTCTCACTCTAAGAAGAGACTTCTCTGATCACTAAAAGTGGATCATCATTGCATCCCTCTTTGTCATCATACTAGCTAGTTTTTCCTGCATGTTGGCTAGTTGAGCCTACAAACTGTACACCTAGGCCTGCAATGTGACTACCTATCCTCCATCTCCACCTCCACCATTTCTCCCATCATCCCCTCTCACTGTTTGTACAACTACTTCTTGTATCACTGGCGATTGTACCACCTGTTGTATCATTAGATGTTGTAAAATCGATAGCACTAATACTCCTACCACACCACACCCTCCTCTATCGCCACCCCCTCCTCCATCACCAACCCCACCATCATCTCCTCCTCCTCCATCATCAACATGAGCAACTCAGTGGCATACTTTCATATCTCTCCTCTCCTCCTCGTCTACCCTCCCCTAAAGGATCTATCAAGTGGGTCGATCTTTGAACAACCCACCATGCATCATACATCAGTGTAGCCCCTATGTCTATCATGTCAAGTTGTAAGTCCCACTTTATAGACACTAATCCCTCAAAATCACCAACTGTGGAATTTGGACTAATCATAGGGCCCCAATAGGGAACCTCTCACTATGATCTAGCATATAGGGCCTCCCCAACTAGAACATCATGTCTTGGTCTAAGATATATAAGTACCCGATTAGGTAGGTATAACTTGATGATCTGTATTGTGTGAGCAATCAAATATTTGGTCTATCGGTAATAGGGAAGATGATATCCATCAATGAACCACACCTCACACTATCTCCATGACCTCTAAGTGAATGTCACCATACCATCTAAGGCTTGTCACCAATAGGGTGCATAACCCAACCTATGTTGGGTCACCACACCATCATAACTCCATGAATATGGAAAACCAAGTTCCCATGTTTTGTCTTCCACTATGCTCCCATGCCCAAATATGCAAGAGAGTCACCCCATAGCCTATATTGGCTTCGAACCGGTATTCCACCTAATGTATTTGATGGTATATGGTCACTAGCACATAAGGAACCCATGCATATGCCACTCCCTCATCTAACATCCTCTCTATCATTGTACCATAGTTGATGGGGAACCCACAACCTCTCTTGTGTGGAATTAATAACCCACTGATCACAACTACCATCAACACTAATAGTGCATCAAAGTGAGCCATCATATAACTTAAATTGATCTCATAATCTTCTATCCAAGGTCATCTTTAAAAATACTCAGCTCAATCACACCTACCATCAACACTAGTAGTGCATCAAAGTGAGCCATCATATAACTCAGATTGATCTCATAATATTCTATCCAAGGTCATCTTTAATAAATACTCAACTCAATGATCTCTCCCCACTATCTAAGTCATATATAACCCACTCACTATGGATCAAAATCCTCAAAATCCTCCACACGTCCTTGAGAGTCACTATCGCTTCTCTAGTTGGCAACAAGAAAGTGTTCTACTCTTTGTACTATCTCTTTGACAATGCAGTCATCATTCCTTTATTAGCCTAAATTTTAGGCATATGGGTGATGTAGAATAATCCCACCAATCCTAGAAAGGAATGCTCATCATCATTGAGATGCCACCTCAGTATAATAGACTTTGGATGCCTCTCCCAAGACATCAATGACTCTTAGCAATCCTACAACCATAACACACACTTTAGCAATCATGCTTACCAACATCTTATTATAAAAAACCTAACTACATGTTTTTATATTGATTAACAACTTAATTTTTTAATTGTGTTCTTTTCCCAATCAGTTGCAACCTAATTTATAATTGTGCCATTTCTAGCGTCAATTGTACAACTCCTATCATTTGCACCATTTATGGCATCAAATGCAAAAACCCTGGTCATTTATGTTATTTTTTGTGTCATTTGCACCACACAAATCAAATATGCACTGCTCATGCAATTGTATAATCCTAAATCAATTACACAAAAAAGTAGAATTTGCACAAAATTGGGCATCATTTGTGCCATGATTCATCAAATGCACCATTTTACAACATTATTTGTGCCAAACTAAATCATATTGTGTAAATGATAAAAACCTAATTCTATGTCTAATAAATGCCTTCAAATGCAAAATTCACAATTCATGAGTAAGGTACATACCTCTATTGGTGTATTGTTTGGTCGTCCATAGGTCCTAACTCTCTCAGTGCAATGATCTCCCACTAGAATGCCTACCATCATCTCAACACCTTCTCTCTCGAGGACTCTAGAGCTCTACAAATATTAATAACTAGGAGTGCAAATGAGGATATTTAACCCCCCAACTTGCTATTTATAGCCACCTAACCCTAATTCTTCCCACTCTCCCCCCTCACCCTCCCTTCCCACATTTTTCCTAAGTCCTTCACTACATCCACTTAACATTTCTTCTCATAATTTACTTTTTTCTTCACACCTACTGAGTTGATCACACCTTTTTCGTGTGTTTTACGTAAAAAAAAAAATTCAACCTCTCCAGGTGGTATCCTACCTACATTTCTTCATTCGCTAGGGAAAATTGGGGCATGTCACCACAAAATAATTCACACTTTCTTTGAAACAAATGTTGTAAAAAAGCATTATCTCAAAGAGGGGCAAAATATAGACACCTAAAATTGACTAACTCGTTTCTTCTAAAATGTCATCAATTTTTGTCATCTTTCCTCATCATTTTTTTAATTATTTTGATTAAATAACTTCATTATTTAATTAAAGTAACATCATTTCCCCTTCATCCTAGATAAGCATACCATATTTAGATGTTGGAGTTGAGGATTGGGATTTGGATTGTTGATTTGATAATTGGAACTTTGGAGTGAACTTCTCATCTATTAGGTGGCGTGAAGAGGTTACTGTTATCAATCAGATATGCACCCTTGTCAAATTTTTAGAAATTAGACTATTTGTTGAAACATGGAAACTCTTTTCAGATGCGGGTGATCTGTGCGAAAAGAGAATCTCCAGAGTGAGCTGGTTCTCCGAATGATAAATATTATTCTAAGTGATTTTCTAAGGGAAAGAGTTAGAAGATGACTGAAATTAAAACCTATGACTAACAATGATTTTCAAGACTTGATAATGATTTAATGTTGATTTTGATCTCTTCCTCACAAACAACTTTAAGAAAAACACAATATCTCACAACCTCTCATGAACAATTAATACATAAATAATTTGCACGAAGACCTGACTTGAAGTACAACATGCAACCTGTATTTTGAACTTTTTGCATTAAGAATTACAGTCTTAGGACATAACAAGGACTTTGTGAATAGAAATCACAAGATAACATCAAACTGAAACTGCAAGTAAACACAAAATTGAGAAGTAGGAATGTTGTCTTTATTCAACTGAAGGAGTATGCCAAAATCTGTTTGAACTGAGTACAATTGAGTTTACAAACTCAAAATGCTAAGAGCCAGAAAATTGCCAACTCAACTGAGAAGAAGCAAGAAAAACTAAGCGTCTTCAAAATATAACCCTCTAGAAACCCTAATCCGAGCTCACAAAGAAAGCTCAAGGAAAAGGCCTCAAACTGCCTCAAAAGTCTGCATAAAAGCAGAAAAAACACACTGTTTCCATGCTCAAACTGAAAAGCTCCTAAAAATAGGCTAAAACTGCTTTTAAAGCGAATAAAGCATCTTATCTCTCCAAGATGAAACTCAAATCCGACCCAAGGCAGAAAATAAAAACAATCTACTAAAAATAGCAAAAAGATAAAACAACCTGCTTTATCTTTGCTTTACATAGTTGCAGATTTCACAATTTGGCCTATTTTTGCAATTAAAGATTATTTGAAATCTTTTGACAAATACAACTACCTTATTTCTCCAATACAATGCTTGATTTTTCTCAAAAATCATAAAAATATATGAATATCTCTCTTATCAAAATCTTAATTGATTTCTTCAAAATCAATTAAAAAATAAACACTAAGGCAAAAACATCTACAATTGATTTCTAGAAAATCAATCAAAAAGAATAAAACTAAGCATGAAAACCTTTACCAAGGTATAGGCGTAGAATGAAATACCCTAAGTATTGAAAATAATGCATGAAAAAAACCTCAAGGCTATGTAAATCGGCCATCACTAGGTGTATTTGATTTGGACATTGATAATTCTTAAAGAACTAAGGGAAAATCCCTAAGTCGACTTAGGGTAAAGAAAAACCCTAATGAACAAAATGTGAAAATGCCCTATCTTTTCGCATCATTTTGCAAAATGAACTTTTGAAGAAAAGAGCTCTGTTGTGAGCACCACCATGAGCTAGGGTTTGACAGTTTAGAGCTTGATTCGAGCTCACTCCTCTTTGATTTGATCATATTTGGCCTTCATAACATAGGGTAAGTGTTTTCTCCTTTATCCATTTCATTCCTTGGCTTCTTTGATGGGAATTAAAGCCTCACTAGCCGCGGCCATGAGATAAAAATCTGATGATTTCTTTACTTATGTGCTTGTTGTTTTGTTATCTGTGTTTCCTTGTATCCACTGGCCGCCATCTATGAACTCGCACTGGGTGCTTTGTTTGGATTTTGAAAGCTACACCAGCTCTGGCTGCAACCTCTTGGCTTCAACAGTGCGCATGGTAAGCCTTTCTCTTCCATATTTCCTTGTCTTTCTGCAAAACAGAAGCTAAAAAGCTTCATATACTCCAGCAAGATATCATTTTTATTTAAAAAATTTCAAGGCCATCTACAGGCCGCGCCATGTATGAGCTTGAATATGAATTTCTATAGATATTTCCATACATTTTGATTGTCATTTTCTTCAGGTAACCACAAATTTGATGGAACTCACATGGGATTTCCTCTCACTGCAAAATGACATACCATTCAAGAGCTAAAAGCTCTTCTCCAGGCCATGCCATGTATACCTGTTAAGAGCTTCCTGAGTATCCTTTTAGCTCAACCCAACACAGTTTTCCTACTCCTTTGCACTTCCAGAAACAAAACAAGACATGGGCATTCATTGTTTTGAAGAAATCATACTTATTCCTGAATCCTTCAAATTCGACCATGAGGGCATTGTATGAATCCTTTGTATTTTTCCAAAATCCCACATGGGTATATGCTATTCTGAGGAAAAACATTCTTTTTCCTTTCTGTTAAAAACCCTCATTCGGGTAAGCTATATTTTGAGGAAATCTATGTCTCCTGAACATGATTCACCATGGTTTATTCCATTTTCTGTTATTTCCTATAAAACTCTCTCATGGGCGACTCTGAAAATAATAGGAAGCATCTAATTGTTTATTTGTAGAGGTCTCCATATGGGTAACCTGGAAATGGCATTAAATCTGTCTTTAAACTCAAACCCTAATGTGGGTGTATGAAGAATAAACAAAAAATTGTATATTTGATATCTATGTAAAATCTGGGCTTGACCCATTATTTACTTCTGCATTTCCTTTGACATTCTGAAATTATGAATTTCCTTCATATGGGTATTTGTTGTTTGTGAAGAAGATGCATTTCTGAATGTATTACCGTTGAAAACCCTCACATAGGTTCATGAGATTCTGAAAATGTATCTTTTGTTTATATTTTCAATGGCCATTATGTTACTATTTTCCTTACACAAAAAAATCCTTTGATTTAAATTTGAACATTATTCCTTTGCTCTAATTTCTTATTCAGTCACAATCTTTAGGAATACACTCTAAATCCCCACTCCAACATTTTCTGCAACCTCTGCTTATCCTGGAAATAACTTTTACTTGTTGTACCACCATTTGAAAGACATGATAAATGAGGAAACCAAACCTTAAAAGTAGCATACCTTTGGACTATTTCATTCCACTGTCAGCCAAAAGGTTGTGTCAAACGCACCTAATCACTATTGTATTCTGCTCTTACAAGCAAGTTGATTGCTTCACCTCTTAATAGGCGACTGAACTATTCATGCATTGATTAGATGTTGTCACTATTTCTTATCTGGCACTCTTCATGCATTTTTATGCTCTATTTAATAAAACTATTCTGTGCACTTGCTCTCTTCTGAGATGAAAATTTGAAACAACTCTCTTCGTTAAGGCATTATGTATGCCTATTCACTATCCTTGATTGAGAGAAAGAACACTATTGAACTGAACCTTGCATGACATTATGAACATGATGAACAAATAATATTGTGGCAAAAGAACATAAACCATACAACAATGTTTGAGATGAATGTACTCAGTTAAATTGATTGAGCGGATTAAACCCACTATTCACCTGTAGCTTTCAGAAAGCATTTACATGATTGTTATGAATGCACAGTTGGTTTAATGGCTTGATGGATAACTCTGCTTTACTCTTTCAGTTGCATTTCCTTTCTTGATGACTATGATGATTGCAATTACTATCTCAGCCCACTTGAAATGAATAGGGGCAGCATGTCGAGCTCTACCCTTGTGGGAACCCATTTTTCTCCACATGCTTGGTCTTCAAATAATAATTAGCTTCGTGATTTTCCCTATACCTGCACAAAGAAGCAAATGATGTTAGCATAAAAAACAATATATCATGATCATGTTGATGTTTCTCCTTCAGCTCATGTCTCTGCACTTTTCTTGATTGTTTCAGTGCATGATTAGTAGCATACTACATTATCATTGATGGCTCATATAGGTATATTCATAGTCGGAGCCTCTGACATCCATCTCTTCCTTCCTACAGGTCAACGAAGCTTGAAGAAGACAAATGGTGCACCACCTCTGCGTCGGTCATCAATCAATCAGGCAATGATGATTATGTTTGTACTTATGTGATTTTTCCTTTTATGCATCTTCCATAGTGTAGTGTGTTGTTTATGATGCACTGTGACAGTCCCATCCACGGCTTGTGCGGATATTTGATTTCATTCTTTCTGCTTCTCATTTTGAAAAGACAAATGCATCTCAATGCAAACTTGTATTATCATTTGAATTCTCGCAATCAAATGAAATTCTATAAATATTAATCACTTTATGAAGTGAATGAAAGTATTTGAAATGCTTTATTGTTTAATGCTCAATCTTGTACTTCATTTGATTGTAAAGCTTGAATAGCAACTTCTGAAATTATGATTCCTCTTTTCAAAGCATAACTGTCACTTAATAAATAATGCTAATTAAGATGCAATCAACACTCAAGCATAACACAAAAATAACTGTAACTTCACTTAAAATATAACAATATTCAGCTAGCTCCACCAATTGAGCTGTAGTGAAAAATTGGTAATAGTTACAATGGGATTTCTTAGTTGGTGGGAAAATTTTGCAAGGTCAACTTTGCTCTGCCAAGGGTCATATTTCAAAATAGTCCTATAGTTGAACAAGTATATTTTAATATTGTACATATTTCATATTATTATAATATATTATGGGATCCTTGCCCTTTTCCTTAAAAAAATATAAAAAAATTCAAACTTTCTCTCCATTTCTACAATAATTAAATAATTTATAATTATTTAATTAATTCATTATTTCATCATTGTCTTCTATATTAATCAAATAATTTTAATTACTAATTAATTAATTTATTTATTAAATATTTCTCTCTTGCACATTGATTAAATAATTTATAATTTTTTAATTGTTCATCTTCAATCAATCTTTTTCTAAATCTCAATAATTGAATAATTATTTATAATTATTTAATTAAACTAATTATTCTTCCAAACATTATCTTCTTCTAAAAATAATTCTTCCACTTTGCATATGAATTAAATAATCTATTTATTTAATCATTTTACTAATTATCCATGCACTTTCCACCTCATCAGTTAACTTCCACTCACTTCGAGTCCATTCTTCAATCAATTCGGTCTTCTACCTCATCTATTCAATCTCACCAACAATCACTCGTACTTATCTCATTAGTCAGTTAGCTCAAATCATGCAATCAGTTAACTTCTCATCACTCTCAATCAATTCCTCTCAAGCATTCTCATCCATTGAGCTATTCAGTCTTCTATTCAATCCCAACGATTGATCAATATCACATGAAATCTATAAATACAACCTTCATTTAGTCATTATCTATCTCTCTCTCTCTCTCTCTCTTTGAGAGAAATCTATACGTATATTATTAAAGTGCTTTTGTGCTAAAAATATAAGAGAAACTATTACATCCCCTACTTTGAGACTATGAATTGGTAATGTATTTTCAGATGCAAGTTTGTTGGAAGTAATTGCTTTCATGTGAATATGACATTGAAAATGTGTAAGTTGTTCTTTTATTATTGTAACTATAATATTAACGAACTCTTTATTTTGCAAGTGAATTTATTGTTCACATGAAGTTGAATGAGATCATGAGATTAAATTGAAATGCATATTATTTAGTCATTGAGAACGATCTAACCATAATCCTTGTCAGTGGATGCAGGATTGTTGAAGCCACAAGAGAAAGGGAAATATCATTAGGGAGAGGACATGGTTAACAATGGATCAATTTTATTGTCTACCTCGAGCTGGTGTATGACAAATATCTAAATCGTAACTTGGCCATAAATAATATAAAGTAATTAATTACTCTATAAGTTAATTTAAATATATATATATTAATCTTTAATTATTTTTAAGAGATTGCAAATTGATTAATAATGTTATAATAAATAATAATAAATTAGAAGAGGAGTGAACTAATGTTGAATATCAATTTAACACTTGTAAATATTAAATATTAGCATCAAATGGTTATAATTAAATGGAATTATTTTGAATTCTTTGGGAATCGAAGTTATGAAGAAATGTCTTACCGTTCTCGCGCCACCCCCTTCTTGAAACGTCCTAGAATGGCAGACGAAGGGGCAGGGCGTTGGTAATGATACGATTCAAGGTTGGAAGTCGGGGGAGTATTCTTCACTTTTTCCTTTCATCGATTGAATTGAGTTTACACATTCTTGAACCCTCTGAGTTTCTTCTGAAAAGGAATTCCTTGTTTCATTAGGAAGGCTGACATTTAATTTGTATGCGAACCTTTCTGTGCTACTCATAATCTTCCATTTCTCTTTATCAAATCCCTGTCTCTGAGCTCAAAATTGTGGTCGATTTAATTTCGTCCTGCTTCCCATTCATCATTGATCTTCTTGGGTTTTTAATTTTCAAATATCATCTGGTGTTAGCCATGCCCATGGCAAAAATTCTCGCTGCTTCCATTCAAATCTTTGTTTCAGTGGTGGGAGTTTCCTACCTGATTGTGTCTTCAGCTACGATGAAAGACTAGCGAGTTTTATTGATAGAATTTGGAGGTTGAAGCTATAGGAATTGGAACAACTCTTCAGGAACGTATGAATCTTTGTACACCAACTATAGTTTGTGTATTATCTCCATTGAATCTATTTGATAATATCTTTATTTTAGTGAAACCTGTTTCTGTTGAATCTTGTGATATCATTTCAGTTGTAAGAACCCTAATTGAAATTATGTGATCGAAGTTTTCTTCTTCTTGACCTGAAATCAATATCAACTTAGTACTTATCTTGATAAAACTTTGTATTTCCTTATGATGATTCTAAGCTTATTAAAAATTCTTCTTAATCTGTCTTGTGTTAGTATTTGAAGATTTGTTGGGTTTTTAATCTAAAAAGGAATTTCACCTGATCAGTTTGATCTGTTGTTGACCTTGGTCTTTCCCATGTTTTATGGACCTTTATGGGATATAAAAGTGGTCTTTAAAACTCCTCATCATTTTAATCTCTTCTTTCATGCATAAATCTTGTCGTTGTGATACAACCTGGAACTAAGAGGGAATAACCAAACATTGTAAACTTACTTGAGACCAAAATCTGTAGTTGATTGGTAAGATCTGAAAGACCATTTAATCGAATATGTCATTCAATAAATAAGATCTCAATGATAATAATATTTGTTTAGAGAAGACAATTAGTCTTAAAAGAAGTGATAGATGTTGAGTTGAGACTCTCTCTCTTTTTCTCATGAAAAATAGATGCTTAATGATATTAGCTTAACCTTAATAAGAGAGACTTGAAAATACTCTGCCAGTGAATCTCTTTTATTATGTATGAAACTTGATAGTTAAGATATAACTTTGAACTAGTAATGGTAAATAAACTGCTAATTTAAAATTAGAACTTGATCTGAGAATCATCATGTCGAGCAAGGGTGAGAGTGCTGATGGAATAGGAGTGCCAGAGATATCAGCACAGGAGTGCCAGAGATATCGACACAAGAGTGCCAGTAATATTAAAATCCTTGGCCAAGGTACGATGCTAGATTCAACATCTATCAGCTATCAAGTACTAGATATAACACTAATCAGAGTGACCTTTCTACTTGGGAGGTACCCTTAGTAAGGTCGATCAAGAGGTATAGTTCCTTGACACCAGCCTCAAAGGCATGATGATAATTTGATCCATGTTGATTACCCTCGTGAAGGGTGGATTCTTCAGTTGAAAAAACTCGAGAGGCCAGTAGGTCTTGGTTGGGCAGTAAAGCCCATGATGATAATTCTCTTTCCCTCATTGATAAAGATTCCCAAGTATACAACATGAAGATGATGTCAAATGTAATAGTTTCTCACTCGTAAATCTAGGTTCATGCAAAGCTCATTAAAGTTTACTTTCATTTATGCAATGAATGATATTCTTTTATGTTAAATGTTCATTGTAAGATTTTGTAGTTAAACAATTATTTGAATCATTCTACTGAAATGAAAGATTTGAATTTAGTTAATGAATATAAAGAAGATATTTCTTTTCCTCTGTTCATTAATTGGTATAATGGGAACCCTAGATGGTTTAGTTAGTTAGTTATAGCCGAATGAAATCCGGCAGTTGTTTCCATTTCTTAAACCCTAAGAAAGATAGTTGTTACATTTGTTTAATAGTTGTAGTATTTGTTCGTTACTTTCTGGAAGCAAGAAAAGTAGTTATATCTTTGTGTAATTTTCTGCATATGTTTACATTTAATAGTTTTCCTTTCAGTTGGGATTGGTAGTTTAAAATTTAGTTGATAAGTTGTATAATGTAACGACATCGGAATTGGTTTTCTTTTCCATCCCATTGCAAAGGAAACCCTAGTTTGACAGTTATTCAGTTATTGATCTTCCATGAAATGATTTGTGAAACAGTTAGTTGTTTCAATTCAACTGAAATTGGAAACTTAGAAGTTAGTTGAAAATTTTAATTGATTAGGTTGAAATCGATTGGAAACTCTTGAAAGAAAACAAGTTAGTTATACTCAATAGAAATTTGGTAGATGATATCAAAGGTTGGGATTGATTTGTTACAACAACTATAACACAATTCTTCAAGGTGGTATTGAAGAACAATGGAGCTAAGCAAGGATTTTGTGTTAGATTTTGATTTATGCATTTTCTTTATGCTTCATTAAGGTCTTTCATTTTATTGTGATTGCTTTTTTCATTCTTTAATCACTATCATTTTACTTACTAGATTTTCAACTTAGGAATTTGAATTAAAGTTCTTGTTATTTAGTTTTTTAAAATTTTGCTTTCCCTTAGTCTTGTTTCTTTTTGAAAGGTTGACTCCTATTGTAGTTGAATTACTTTTTTTAGCTATAGTGAGGGCTTGTAGTTTCTTTTCTTGTTTCAAAAATATCTTTAATACTTCTTCATCTTTTCAAGATTAAGTATATCCACCTTGCTTCAATATTTTTTTAGTCTTAATAATATTTTTTTCTAATTTGAATCATTTCATAAAAATATCTAATGTTTTTGTAACGTATCCCAATATTGTACATAGTATTCCCATGAAATATTTGTCCTAATATATCCACTTTAATCTTTTTGTGTAGACACCTGAAAATGTCCTAAGAATATCGCACACCTTGATTCCGCTTACTAAGATCATTTTCTTCATAATTCACCTATTCCTCTATGTAATTAAATAATGTCCAAGTATTTAGTTAAATTCACTTTATTCCCCTATTAATTGAATAATTGACTTCATTTAATTAATTCAGTGCATTCCCATTCATTAGCGAATAAGCAAAAGGTGCCTTAGGAAGAGGATGGTAACAAAGTTGCTCCCCTCTACTAGATATGAATGTTACAATGCATTCCTAGTCATTGGTGGATAAGCAAAAGGTGCCTCGGGAAGGACAAGATGAATATTCGGTGGCAGGATAGTACGCAGAATTTTGTTGTTTGGGCTTTATTTCGTATTGCTAATTAGTTGGGGTAGAAGTTTGCAGGCATGGTTTTTTGCTATTTTTATCAATATGGAAAGGTGGTTCTAATGTAGCAGTGGCTGGTGAAACAACGTAGCAGACTTGGTGTTTTTGTAAATATGTTAATTAGCTTCCTAGAGTATTCTATTTTTTATCATTGTGTCCCAACAATTTTATGCATATATATCTTTTTGCAGACTTGGTATTTTCTTGTTGGAGAACTTTATTGGCTATCTTTTCCATTTTCAAAAAATTTTGTACGGATATGATCATGTAATCACTTTTAAATATAATATAATATATCGGTTGTATGCCTTTTACCTTAAAAAAAATTAATTCATCACCTTCATGCTATTTTTTTCTCTTTTGATTACATAATTCTAAATTATTTAATTGAAATGCTAATAATCCCACTTGATTAAATAATTCTCAATTATTTAATTAAAATTCTTAATTCTTCAACTTGCACAATTAAATAATTTTCCTAAATTGTTTAATTAATTAATTATTCCTCCAATCCTCCAACTTGCACAAAGAATATTCTCAATGGAATATTTCCTTTTTCAAATTCAAATCCTTCCCTCCAACTTGAAATATCTCCAACTTAATTCCATGAATTAAGGATATTGTTGAGTCTCTCATAGATTATGAACCATTGATCTCATCCTTGATCCACACCTCATGGATTATCAGCCACTTGATTAATCCTTGATCCACACTCACCTCCTTAATATTCTTCCATCCATTGATTATCATTTTCAATCCTCGCCATTGATCAATATTCCTAAAATTTATAAATATCAGACCTTTCAACATGAATTCTATTCACAATCCTTCTAAGCATCCTTACTCTCTAGAATTCTATACTCATTTCTTGAGCAATTCTAGAGCAGATTTTTTGAATCAACCACCTTTCATCAAGCTTTTACAACATGGATAATTCATAAAAATAAGCAATCCACATCCACACCACAATTATGCATCGATCCATAATGGGATTGAGAGGTTTGCACATTAGTTAGATTTAATTATTTTGAAGTTTATCTTTAATGCTTTGAATTGAGTTTTTTAGTGTGGTTAATTGAATTTCATTGAGTATGGCTTCTAATATGATCATTTATCTTGTTAATTCCTCTAATTCAGTTCTTATTTGATCAATTGAGCTAACCATATGACACATTGGTCCATCAACTTGCAACTTTTCCATTCATTTGATAAGACCACCATAAGGCTTAACTGATTCTATGAAATCTTTAACTCAAAGTACTTTTCTATTTTTGTTATCCAATTTCCATTTCATTCACCTAATTGTTTCCCATAAAAAAATGGGGGATAATCTTTTTAAAGTCCTTTGATAATTCCCTAATTGCCAACAACAATATTTATCCCTCTTTTTAACAAATTTTCCTTTTCAAGAAGGCTTTTAAATTTTAGTTTTACCATGTTTTCTATGTTGTATTTCTTTATTCTAAGACCATTTATTATTTTTTCCAAATAATTTATCTTATCTCTTTGTTCAAATTGATCACTACTTCAATTATAGTACCATTATTATTTTCAAGTTCTTCTATTATTCAATAGGATCCTTTATTTTTTATTTTTTAACATGATATTCTCTAGTCTCTTCCACTTATTATTTCTTGAAACCACAAGTTTCTAATCAATACTTGATAATGCTTGATTATATTTTATCCAAAGTTTCATTAGTGATTTAATAATTTAATAATTATATTTAGTGCAAGTAATAGCAAGCTCAAGGCCTAGCTTTTGAACTTGGCTCTGATATCACATGCAACAACCCTCAAAGTGTATCTCGAATTTACACCTATTTTTTCTCCTTGTTAAAGATTTATTTAATTATTAAGCTATTATGTATTCATTCAATTATATACTCATGTAATAATCTATCCATCCAATAGTATATGTATCCATCCATCAAATAGGAAAATAATTTATCTATCAAACAAGATAGTCATTCATTCATTCATCCAATAGGATAGGCATCCATTCATCAAATAGAACAAGTGTAATGCTTTGGCCAAATTCTTAGACTGAGGTGCAATCCATCAGCTTGAGTCTCTCTTGAATGACTACACTTCCCTAATGAAGGTGCATTGAGGTCACCATTATTCAAGGATATATAAATAAAGACTTCAATCTCACTGTAGAACTCAGCCTAAAGTCCCAAGGATTCAAGCAAATCCATCCACTAGATTCATCCAAGTAAATAGTGAACATATTTTATCTTGATATTTATGCTAGCTATTTTTTCCCTCCTTAATTGAATGATTCTCTTAAATGATTAATCTTGTATTATTAGTTATGTTAACATAATCCTTTTTGGATACTCCCTAAACCCCATCCCCAAATGCCAGCTTATTAGGAACATTCTTCATTCCCTAAAGTGTCTGCATACACCACTTCCAAATGATATCAAATCATACTACATATGTAGTTTGTTTTTAAGCTAGGTTTGATGTGAACTATCTATGTGGGTACATAACCCTTTCTAGAGCCCCTTTTTCCCAGAAAATTTATTTGTGGCTACTATCTACGAAGGGAAGCAATTAAATTCAAAAGTGATTGGTTGCCATGACCACCACATTTTACTATTTTCATCCAATGCTTAGACCTAAGAAAATAAAAATAATGTCACCTGAAAGTTCTATTCATATGGTTCATAAAATTATTATGTTTACCCTTTAAAAATTAAATATCAAATCAAAAACTATATAAAAGACCAATGTAGCAATATGATGGTTTTTCTAGTTTAATATAGCATCTTTTATTCATTTGTGTTATCTTTTATATTTGTGATCTAACATGAAGATTACCTATCCCTTGGATTTTAATCAACATGATATCCCTTATTTTTCCTCGATAATTTATAGGGACAATGCCACAAACATTTTTGTTGCAACTATATTAGGCTACAAATGCAGTAGGTCAAAGCACAATGACATTACCCATAAATGCGATCCAAAGACACCATTGATACTGAATGCTACTAGTTTTTATTTCAAGTCTTGTTTAATATTAACTAACTATGAATAGAAAAACTAATATTAATTATTTTAAAACTGACACTAATTATTTTTAAAAATAAATTAAACTTTAAACTGTTACTTTTGAAATTAAATTGAACTTTAACTATTAATTTTGAAAATAAATTAATTTTCAAAAATGATTTTGAAACAAAGAATATTTGAACGCACGGGGGAGTGTGGGTGTAGGCCTATGGCCTTCCTGGTTGCGACATGCATGTGAGATTATGTTGTTGCATGCGTTTGACTGGGAGATTTGTGCATGTTGTGGGGTATTTGTTGTCTTGTGGTGGGGTCTTTTGGTGTTCGGGGGGGTTTCCTTTTTTTGTTTCTTCTTTGTTTAGGTTTCAGGTTTGGGATTTGATTAGGGTGCTTGGGTTGTTGGTTGTTTATGGAACCGGAGGCTATTCCTTTTGGCTCTACATTTATGTCTTTTTTGGATGTTGCTATGGGGGTTGATTTATCCCCATCCAAATAGGCTATGGTTGCTGATTTCAAGGCTAATGCTTCAACTAGTGTGGGTTCGTTGCATGGTGGCTTATCTCAGATCTCAAAAGTGAATGGTTGCTTGGCTAAGAGTGAGACTTGCTTGGTTTTGGTTATTCAACTAGAATCTGTTATAGAGGATGTTGATTACTAGAGAAATCATGCACTAATATTTAAGTTCATGGGAATCAGGGTCTCTCTCCCATTTTTAGAGTTTTGGGCCCATTGGACTCACAACCTGAAGGGAGACATGGAGGTTTTGCAAGTGGTAAATGGTTATTTCATGGTATTTTTTACTTGTATTACAAATCATAATAAAGCTTTTGAAGGAGGGCCCTACTTTTACATTCAAGTGGGGCTATTCTTGAAACCATAACACACTAGATTTAATCTAGCTGAAGAGATTTCATCACGAGTTTTGGTCTAGGTGTGACTTCCTTGGCTTCCGGTTGAATTATGGAGGAATGACATTTTGCATAGTATTGCACTTTTGTTTGGTAAGCTCGTGGGACCATCACAATAGAAATTAGAGTGGAGGGATCTCTTTGGCTCGTATTTGTGTGGATATTGATCTAAAAAACTTGTTACCTAACTCGTTGGAGCTTAAATTTGTGTCCACATCATGGATTTAACAATTGGACTACAAGAATCGACCTTTTCGGTGTAGAATTTGCCATGTATATGGTCACCTACAGCGAAAGTGTCATAAACTTAAGGTCTTTGGTTCTTCTTCTGGTGGGGTTTATGTTAGGATGCCTCCTCACTCAGACCCTTCAAAGGAAAAAGTAAAATCCCCTATGTCTAAGGGGGAAACTGATAAGGAGGGTTTTGTTTTAGAAAAATCTCACAAGAAGGGAAGAGGCAAAAAAACCCTTAAGGACATTTAGGATGATGCAAGTTTTAACCTTTTTGAGGCCCTAGAAGACTTGGACTAGTAAGAGATGATCTAAAATAAGGGTATTTCTATTGATTATGCCTTTGAGGTGGTGTAGTTGGCTTCTCATAAGGACAAGAGTGGCAATCCCTATGTGGAGTCAGGTTCTATGGCGACTCTCGGATAAGTCTCAGAATCTCCTATTTTACAAGTCATTCCAATGGGGTTAGAGGGGGATTCTATTCCACCTACTAACTATATGGACTCACAATCTTTGGCTACAAATCAGGATTCCAGTAAGGCCGCCCTGGTCTCTTCTTCTTTGGGTATCCACTAGAAAAAATTTAAGAAGGGGAACTTAGAGAAGCCTTCCAAGGATGGAAGGAAGAAAGATCAAGATAAGATCAAGATAATGGTTGAGAATTTGGTGGAGTCAGGCTCTATTAAACCTCTTGACTCCCATTTTTATAAACCCCATAAATGATTGTTCTCTCTTGGAATATGAGGTGTTTGAAAAAAATCCCTTGACAAAAGGTTGTTTGAGAAATGATTAAGGCTCATTCCCCTAATGTTGTTTTTATCCAAGAATCTAAGTTATCTATGGAGGGCATGGATAAGATTTCATCCAAGCTTTGGTAGCATGGTCAATTCCAATGAATTGGTGCATAGGACAGTGTTGGTGGGATTGTATTCCTTTGGGACAAGCAAAATACTTCCCCCTTGTGGTGGATTGCGAGTAGATATTCAATATCCATGGTTGCTTCAAGCTTTAAATTTGGAGAAACCCTGTTGTTCTCTAATGTCTATGCTCTGACTAACCTACTTGGTAAGGCTCGTTTGTGGGAACATATAAGGTATGTGAGATCCTTAGCTCCTTTGTTTCCTTGGGTTCTAGCTAGGGATTTTAATTCTATTCTCAATCTTGATGAGAAGAGGGGTGGCTGGATAATTTGGAGCCTTCTTAATCTATGTTTAATTATAATATAACCCAACTAAATTTGATTGATATAAAGTCTCTAAATGGTATGTTTACTTGTATTAATAGGAGGTGTGGTGTGGACTCTATCTCTGAAAGGCTGGACAAGATTTTGGTTTCCAATTTTTGGTTAGGCAATTAGTGGATATCAAGTCTTGAAATCCTTGACTGATATGGTTCAGATCACTAAACCATAAAATTTTCTATGCATGGTTGGGAAAGTGCCAAGAATCCTTTCTTAAAATTTTGATTAATGTGGCTATGGGAGCCTTCTCTACAAGATCTTGTTAAATTTTGGTGGTCTTCCTTCGCATGGGACAACCATGTACACTTTTGTTAAAAGGCTCTATTTTGTGAAATTTCAGCTCAAGAAGTGGAACAGGGAATGCTTTGAGATGTATTTAAGGAAAAATTAGCAGCTCAAAATCAGTTGGATATCATCTCTAGGAAGAATAGAGACCAAGGTATCACTCGGGAGTCCCTCAAAGCTGAAGCAGATGCTCTGGAGAAGTTGTCTAAATGGGATTTGCAGGAGTTGTTTTGGAAACAAAAATCAAGGATTGATTGGCTATAGGAGGGAGACAAGAATACTGCCTTCTTCTTCAACTTTGTCAAAGCCAGGGGACATGAGAATTTAATTTCCTCTATTATGTATTCTCATGGTGCTCAGCTATCTTCTTTCCATGATATCTCTCAAGAGGCCATTCGATATTTCTCTTCTTTATTCTTGGAGGATGCCCTTGAGGATTTGGAGGAAGTGAATCAAGTTTTGGCTTATATTCCTTATGTGGTTTCCTATGAAGCTAATGTTGCGCTTACTTGGCCAATTTCTCTTGATGAGCTTGAGGAGGTTGTCTTCAACATGAAAAAGGTAAGGCCCCAGGCCTGAATGGGTTTCCTGTAGAGTTTTTTCAGGAATTTTGGGAGATTATCAAATGGGATATTTTGGAGGTAGTGCAAGAATCTTAGGATAGTAAACAAATGTTGAAATCTATGAACTCAAATTTCTTGGCTCTTATTCCAAAACATGAGGGTGCTAATTCCTTTGATTTTTTTCAGCCAATTTCTCTATGTAATGTCATCTCTAAGATCATTGCAAAGTTTATTGTTGAGAGATTGAAGCCCTGGCTAATTAATATTATATCTAAGGAGCAGGGAGCTTAGTGGCTGGCAGAAATATTCAAGATGGTGTTTTGATTGCAGTTGAGGCTATCCACTCCAAGGAGGTTTCCAAAGAGAAGGCTATGTTTTTCAAATTGGACATGGCTAGCTTATGATCGCCAGGTCAGATGGTCCTTTCTTCACAAGATTCTATGTGTGTTTTGGTTTGTTGAGGACACGATTAATTGGGTGATGAGTTGTGTCATGTCAGTGTCATATTCTATGTTGATTTATGGTGTGATTTCTTCTTTGTTTGGTGCTTCTAGGGGCCTTAGGTAAGGTGATCCCTTGTCTCCTTATCTCTTCATTATTATGGTTGAAGGTTTGGGAAGACTTCTCAAAGACTATTTGAGTCAGGGGCTGATTCGGGGGTGGTCTTGGGGTGATGGCTTGGCTCCTCATATCCATCTTTAGTTTGTGGGTGATACTGCCTTTTTGGGTATGGCTAGAATCAAGGAAGCAAGCAACTTCAGGTAGGCTTTGGAAATTTATCTAGTTGCTTCGAGTTAGAAGATTAATGAGGGGAAATCATCTATCTTCTTCTTTAATACTCCTCTGCTTATTCAATCTAGGATTGCTCACATTCTCATATTTTAGATTGGTAATCTTCTTTTTGTGTATTTGGATGTTCCCCTCTCCGTGTCGCCTATGCCAAGAAGAACTTGGCAGCATATTTTAAATAAGTTTAGGGGTTATGTTAATCACTGGGGTTTTCGATGGTTGTCCTTTACTGGGAGGATCATGCTTCTAAAGGTTATGGTCCAGGCACTCCCCCTCTACAAGTGTATGGTTCAAGTTACTCCTGTAGGCTTCATTAGAGAGCTTTGTGCACTTTCTAAATAGTTTCTTTGGTCTGGCAGTTTGGATTTCAAGAAGTGGAGTTTGGTTAAGTGAGACTCTATTTGTAGGCTTATCCAATAGGGGGGCTTGGGCCTTTGGCAGGTAACCATTACTAGTCAAGCTTTGGTGGCCAAGCTTTGCTAGCAATGGTGTATTAGTCAAGATCAAAGTTGGGCCAAATCCTTAAGGATAAATATTTGAGAGTTGTTTTGGAGGATTGTTGTAGAGGACATTCCTCGCTACTCTTTGGATGGTAAGGGGTCTATGATTCTGGATACTCTTAAAAAAGGTACTAGCTCGATTAAACATGGCCTTTTTTGGATTGTCACAATGGGGATGATGCTCTTTTCTAGCTCGATTCCTGGGATGGTTACCCCTCATTATTCACTTCTCATCCTCATTTATAGAATTTTGGCTCATATTTTTTGGATGTTGGATGGTCTAAAGTTAGTGATTTCAAAGTTGTGGAGTGATTGGGTCAGGCGAAGGTGGTCAAATGGAAAGGGTGTCACCTTTGGCCTCCTGGGGGTTCGGTTTTGGATCGTGCTAAGCTTAGTAAGATTTTAGCAAAGAGATTTTTCCTCTCTTTACAACAAAGGGATGTCTTGGCTTGAGCCTCGGATCCTAAAGGGGTTTATTCGGTGGCAACTAGGTATCAAGATTTGGATAGAAGAAAGTATGGAGAGGATGAAGTCCCTTGGTGGAAATATGTATGGAACAAGTTTGTGTGGCCCAAGTGCAACTTCTTCTTTTGGTTAGTGGCTCATAACAGATGTCTTACTTGGGACAATCTTTTGAAGAGTGGCTTTCAGGGGCCATCTATATGTTTTCTATGTGGTAGTAATGAGAAGTCTTCTTCACATCTCTTCTTTCAATGCTCTTTCTCCAGATCTATTTGGTATTTATGGTGCGTGGTTTGGAGGCACCCTTGTGTGCATGCCTTGTGGACCTTACTAATTTTTGGAGGACTTTGGGGAGACCCTTTGCTATATCATTCCTTCTCCAGATTGCGTGGACTATTGGGCCTTCGTACATTCTTTGGTAGATTTGGTTGGGGTGGAATCGTAGGATTTTCCAAGATAAAAAGTTGGTGGTTGCACAAATTTGGCAACGTATTCTTGGTATGCTTCAGGAGACTATTTCAGCTAAATGTGAGGTTGGTGCTCCTCTAAATGTTGAGGAAGCTATGGTGTTTTTGGGTTTGGGTTTAAATGGTCTTAGTTTGAGGAAGGCTTGTTCCATTGGAAGAAGACATCCCAAAAGAAAAATTCAGAGAGAAGGTAGATGGTCTTTGTCTCCTATTGGTATTTTGAAAATTAATATTGATGGCTCTTCTATGGAAAGTTTGAGTTATGCTTGTGTGGTAGGTTTGGGGAGAGATAGTTTGTAGTATCCCTCCAATTATGCTTATGTTTTCTGGTTACATGTTTTCATACTGTTAGATTTTGGTACCTTGTTTTGGATATTTGGATCGCTGATTTTAAGCGACAGTGGATTTATTTTGTGATATGGTGATTACTGTTTTTAGATATGCTTTGATATAGTGTAGATGTTTTTCTTCAGTTGATTATTGCTATATATATGTTTATGATGGACTAACTATTATTTAATTCGTCAGTCTGATGTGACATGTATTGGTGTGGAGAACGGAATCGCATCACTCGCTTGCGAGTTCCCTGTGATGTCCGTGATTTTCTCCGCACGGTGTGCCTGTACAATGGATTATATATATATGCATGTTATTTGCTTGGTTGCAGGATTACAGGTACATGACACCGACTCCACTTGGGTACTCAGGTCTGAGCGTGTCAAGACTCAACGGATATGTTGATTGGGAGGTAGTAGCATGGTTCATCCTAGTCTAGTCTATAACTCGGTCATAGTACATCGTCTGTTTTAGTTCAGAGTCATAGATTGTCTTGTATTGTTCTCTTTGGATTATTTGCTTGAAAAGGAAAATTTTGTTATTTATTAATAGTTTATTATGTTTTAATTTATTGTTATTTAAATTAATTTTTAAATGTTAAAAATAAGGTTTTACATGTTATTTAATAAATTAATTAGTTTGTTTGGTTAAATAATTTGATCTTAGAGATTAAATTTATTTAATTAAATAAATTAATTAATTAAATTTAATTGTTTTAAATGTGTGAATGGATTTTATTTAAAATTTGAAATTAAATATTAAATTGGAAGTGGCATTTTATTTGTAAATGAATTTTGGTATTTTGGAAATTGGAAATTTAAAATAAAATAAAATGCATGCAATTTTGAAAGGCAAGATTGCCGAGAAGTGGTTAAAAGATATTTTGTTCTTCTCGACAAGTGTGCCAGTTGCATTTATTGTGTTTGTTGAGGAATTTTCCGGAGGTTATTTTGGATCTGGGAAAACACAGAAGGGTTATCAATTTTTTTCACGGGAAAAGAAAGAATAATTTGCTGTGTAAAAATCAATTTTAAAGAAGTTGTTATTTCCTCTGTTTTGGTTGTATATTTGTGGAAGATCCCTTTGGTGGGAAGTTCTTTGTGTTGGTTATAGCTTTCTTGTGGATTTGGGGTTTTTCTGGAGAAGCTATGGAGGATTGTACGCTACAGGCAACATAGGCTCTCTTTTCTATAGGCAATTTTTAAGTTACAGGTATTTCCCTTGTTTTATTTGTTTTATTTGTTTTTGAAAAAGAATGTCAGAGAAAAGAAAGTTACCTGTTATTAAAATTTATGTATTTCTCAGGAAAGATTATTTATTGTCTATTCTTTGTTAAGATTTATTGAATTTTTTTATAAAAAAAACTACAGTAGATTTTCTTTCTGGAAAAATGAGTTTGTGTGAAGGGAAATTATTGATATATGGGAAAATGAAATTTATATTTCTAGAATTAAAAATTAGAATTCATTTGGAAAATAAATTTTATGCGTACTGTGAAAATTTTACAGTTTTCCCTATTTCCCTTTTGAAACCCCGTTGAACTTCTGAAGAAATTTCTTTATTCTCTGTTAAAAAAAAACCCTGTTGATATTTGTTATATATATATATTTTATATATATATATATATATATTAGTATATATATATGTTTAACCTCATAAATAAATTGGATTGTGAAAGAGATTATTTTATAAATTTATGAATTTTAGTTGTGGAATCGCCGTACTGGCGATTATGTTTATTTTAATTCGGATTAAATTCCATAATCGCGAATTCGAAATTCACAGAACTATTGACTGTTTTATTTGTTTGAAATAAATTTTAATGTATATGTATGGATATATGGAAGGGGGCCGTGGGCTACCCCATAGCCGCCCCCATATGGGGCAACGGCTGTGGAGGCAGTCGGCGCTGCCCTCACAGGCAGCGCGCGGTTGTCTCACAGCCGCCTCCCCATACGAGGAGGGCTGCACATACACACACAGCCGCGAGTTGTGTACTCTGTGTACATAGCCGTGGCTGTATAAAATGCAGTCATTTTGTGTTAAACAAAGATTTTCGATTTTACTGTATTTCGATTTTGAAATCCGATTTAGGGTTTTCATATTTTATTTAATATATTATATATATATATATGTATATATATATTATATATATATATATGTATATATATATATTATATATATATGTATATATATATAATATATATATATATGTATTATGTATATACATTTGTTATTGAGAATATTTGATTAAAATAATAATGTGGAAAAGTTTATTTTGGGCAAATGAGAAATAAGAATTTATTTGTATTTAAATATTTATGCATATAATGATTTCAATGAGTATATTTATTAAATGTATTGAAAACTATTGTTAAGTAAAGGAAAAATTAGAAATAGATACTTTCTCTCTTTTAATTGAATGACTAGATTTAATATATCCCAATGATAGACGTGTATTCGCTTTAAGTTGTTTTAAATTTTTATTGGGAAAAAGGGGGGATGTATCTTTACGTGATTTCAAGTCTTCCAGTTGCAGTCTCTTCAAGGGAGTAAATTTGACTATGGTTTCATGTGTTTGAACAAACTAGGGTAGTGCACCTGATTTTTGTGAATAGATTGTGATGTCCATTGTGGTATATCTGGTATTATATGTTGAATTTTGTGCACTTTGTCTACCCTAGATAGAGAACTTAGAATTCCTATGTTATGTTTAGGGGAGTGGCTCTGTGTAAGGGCCGACACACAAAGTGGTGTCAGGGTAACTTACAAAGAGTTAGTAAGTTAGTGATAACTAAACAACACATTAGTTAGAATTAAAATCTTTAACAAGATGTTTATGCCTCACTTAATGACTCTTGAGCTAGTTCAGTCTTGAGTATAAGATGAGAAGGCCTGGAATGGAAAATTGATGTCTTGTTTCTTCAAAAGACATTCGATTCCGCAATTGTTGCAAATGGGGCCGGGTTTCATAAGAGGTTACTAGGGTAACCCAAGTTGGGGGCCGGAACCTAGGAAGAAACACCAGGGTAACCTTTGCAATATTGTGATGACACTCCACCTAAAATAACAGTTAACCTTGTGTACTTAGTACATTCAATTGTCTTAAATCTGGAAGTAATGTAACCATCAGTTAGTTATGTACTTGTGTCTAGGGTTAGTAGATTATGTCTAGGTAACCATATTACTATCTCCTAGCACGAGGGGTGGACCTACGGGTACCACATGGTTGGGTGGAACGTGCACCTTACTCCGTTGGGTCCCCAGTTTATGATCATGGCAATGAGAGCTTCATGGATGGAGAGCTCACACTTGGATATAGATGTACTTTCTTTATTGCATTATTGTAAAATTTGTATTTGAAAACATCCCTCAATTGTTTATGAGGTGAACATTTGTAAATGTAAATTGTAACTATTATTTGATCTACCTCATCAGATGAATGAGTATTGTAATGTCTTATCAAATGCAATGTAAGAAACATGTTTGTACTTTATACTATCTTGAATGGAATTTCAAATGTTATGCAATGCTTATTTTTAAGTTTATGATTAATTAATATGTGCAATGCTAAATACTAAAGTCGTCTATGGAAACTCAAGTAGTGTAACGTCACGTAACTTAATGAATGTATGCAACTAATTAACTCAATGTTATTACTTTAAAAAAAAATTATTTCACTTTTATACACAATTGCAACATTCCTTAGGTTATTATGATGGGGCATTACATAGTTTTGGGGCTGCCCTTTTCTTCTTCTCCAAGTATCATGGTATCTAGACTAATAAGCTCATGGAGGCTCTGGTTATTCTTGTTGCTCTGAAAAAGCATGTGCTCTTGCTTGGCACAAGATCATTTGTGAATCTGATTCATAAATTGTGATCAACTTGTTAAATAGATAGAACATTAATGGGGTGAACTGAAAATTATCTTCTACTATGTGACAGATTCACTAGTTATGCTACTCATTGGAGATGGTATCCTTTATTCACATTCCTAGGGAATGGAATATTGTGGCTGATTATCTGTCTAAATGGGCTTCAAAGTTTAGGGATGATTGGAAGGTGGATGAGTGGGAGCAACTTCCTAGTGACTATGCTCATAAATTGCAAAGTTTGATTCAGGAGGATATGTGTGGTCCTTGACTGAGCTCTAGTTGTCTTGGTTGGGTGGTTTGTTGTTCTCTAGTTCTTGGTGGCTAGATGTGAACTAGTGCCTCTGGCCCTTTTATTTTCTTATTGTTTGTATTCTTAAATTTTCTCTGATTGAATAAATTTTTATCCTTTTTATTAAAAATAATAATTTTAACTTAAATTGGAAAACAAACAATATACTAAAATTACATGTAAAATCAAACTAAAATATAAAAGCAATTAAAACAAAAGACTAATCTAATTTTGTAAGACAAGTTGAAGACTTTAAATTAATGTTTTTAAAAAAAATAATAAAATACTAATTTATGCTAAGTTTCAAATCCTAAAAAAACATTCTATCTTATGAAATCGAAATGACTTTAAAAAAAAATAAACTTAAAATAAATTGCTTAAAAATAAAACATAAGATTAATATTTATTTATAAATATATTAAAATTTGATTTCTAAATTACTTTAAAATTATTTCAAAATAATTATATTTAATTATATAATTTCACTCTAAGTATTATTCTACAAAGTTATATATATATATATATATATATATAATTTTTTATTTTTTTCTATTTTAAAAAATCATATATTATTAAAAAATTATCATAAATTATATATATTTATTAATAATTAAAATATATTTAATTATAATTAATAATAAAATTTTAATTAAAAATTATATTTATTAAACATTTATGCTATTAAAACTTTTAAAATGTGTATAATTTTGTTTAAGTTTTATTTTATTTTATTTTTCTTTTGGCCTGCATAAAGGGTCGTCAACCTATAATACATAAAAAAATTTTATTAAACTTAAAAAAATTAACCATTCAAAAATTGATTTTAAATTATTTTTTTAAATATTAATTTATTACTAATTAATGAATTTGGTCTAGGTGTCATACTCATAAAAGTATGAATAAAAATAACATGATTCGAGCTACTTCAAAATGGAGGGCCATAAAAAGCAATACATGAAACCCATAAATAAGGGTGCACAATATTATCCTTGAGTATACTCAATAAGTATCATTGAAATAATCTAATCCAGTTTGGAGATATTAACACTATTTTTGGAATGAGAGTGCAGGTGCATATTGTGGTAGGTGTCATTACCTTTGTTGGAAAAATTCTTTTTCTTTTTCACCACTTCCCATACTTTTTTGCAACCTTCTTCATTATGTGTGTCTATGGTAAGATGGGCATGCAAAGATGTTACAAAAGTTGTAGAGGTTTTCCCACACCTACCTATGGATAGTTGTTGATCATTTTTAGACACAGATGAAGTCTTTTCTTTTAATTTATTCTTGGCCTGATATGAATCCTATTGTGCCAAAATATTTTCCAAGTCATGTTGAGTCTCATGTGAAGTCACATTTTCACTCATAAAATTCTCATTAGTGTAATTATGAGGAGCGACATCCTCCTTGATTGATATTTTTTTGTCATGATATGATTCTTGTTATGCACATATATTATCCCTATTTCATAAAAATAATTTTTTTTTATCTCCCTGTGGGTTATCATTAGTATAAGGGTGAGGAACAACATCTTTCCACCATGTGGTGGGATAATTTGATCTGGATTTGGAGTTTGGGTAGTCTGCAACAAGGTGGCTATGTTGTAGCATTTTTGACAACAAAAAGGAAATCCCTCATAATTCAAGGGTTGAACCCAACTTTGACCATCCACTTTAAGGACTATTTTTTACTAGAGATCCTTTGAGGTGTCTAAATCTACCAATATACGTGAAAAGGTAGTATGTATGAAATCAAAAAGATTGATTTTCAATAGCTAAATGGTTGCCTAGAGAATCACTGATAGCTTTGAAGTAATATTCACCCCATAACTAATGTGGTAGATTGGGGAAGCAAGCTAAAACAAGCTTGACATAGAAAAGGATTGGATGTGGGGTGCCATGGTTTAATCAAAAGCAAATATTGTCCCCAAGCCCAAAAATATGAAGGATAGTATTTCGGTCCTCCACACGATCAAATATCACATTAAAGAATCCACAACATGGGTAAATTTCAAGTTTTTCTTTCAAGATGGGTTACTAAGAAATTCAATTATCCATTGATGTAAATCTGGGAGACAAGGGCATAAGTGACCAAACTTGTAGATTAACCCGTGCTCTACAAGGAATTATACATTTTCAACTATTTCTTTATTTATTTAGTTCAATGGGATTACCAATGTTTTGACTAAGCCTTCCCAAATCAGTTGTTTCATTGTTGGGATTATTTTCTTGTTCATCAAAGATTTGGATTTTTTACCTGAAGCATGTCTCCCCTATGGCTTTTGTATGAATCCAACTACACTCCATGGCCAATGCTCCAAGGAGAAATGATGTTAGAAGCCAAAGTTGTATCCTAAACTACGACAAAGGAAGATTTAAATTTGAACAACCACTAACCAAATCGATGGAAGCATTTCCCTTATCGCCATTGATTATGGCGAGAGGATCAAACCCTAAGCAGGAAAAATTATTGAATAAAATCCTACCGTTGAAATTTTTTGGAAATGATGCCATAAATTATTAATGAACTATTTAATTTTAATGAAATTTAAATTAACAAACTAAACCAATAAATTGTCAATACTAGCATAGTATGATGGTTAAGTTGTTGTGGTGTTGTTTTTGCCATGATCAAGATTCAAACCCCACTCAGATGTAATTGTTGAATGTTTAAATTGGAGATGAGGTCCCTTGTTTGTGACCTCACTAATCAAAAGCATTTACCCTTTAAAAAAAAACCAATAAATTAAATAAAATTTTAACTAATAATTCTAAATAAAGTTTTAACTAATAATTCTAAATAAAGTTATAAAATTTAGACTAATAGTTCTAATAAAATAAAATTTAAATAAATTCTAGATAAAATTTTAAACTTTAACCTATGTAATTAAAAAATTCTATAAAACAAATTAACTATATTAAATTCTAATTTTCAAAATAAAAACTAAATTTTACCATTATAATTTATGAAAATAAAATAAGAATTTAAATTTTCTAGCATTTAGAAATCTCACGATAAAATCACCAACCTAGAATCTCTAATCCTTATTGAATTTGAATTCCTTCTTTGTGTCTATGTAGTACCCCTCTGCTTTTGGTCCTTCGCGACATGTGAGGAAGTGGTTTATTTGTGACTTGTGAGGTCATGTGTTTTATTGATTAATGTTGTTTCTTATATAACCGAGTATTGAGATTTAATATACATTTACATTTAACGATTCAGGCCATTTTTCTAATTTTCTGTATATCCTTGTTGATTGAGGAATTTTGTTGTAGTTCAATTTAGAACTAAAGGTTAGAGAGAGTGTTATTGCTTATTTCTTTTTCTTCTAAATATGTTTGCGTTTGAAGTATTATTTTATATGAAGATGTTAAACATTTGTTGCATATAATTATCCTTTCATTATACAACATTTTATGAGGTCAATATAATTTGGAAGGTATATTCACTCCCTTATTTTTGTGTGATTCATTGGTAATCTACCACACTAGATATAAGAGCCCCTGGTGTAGTTATAGAGTATTAAAAATAAGTCATGGATGTCTAATGGTATCTATGGTTAAAATAATTTTCAAGGGTTGTATTAAACATTCTAATAGATACATATACTTGCTTCTTAGTTTGATTCAAGGAAATATTTGCTTAAAAGCTTCAAAAGGGCCTTTGCAATAAACCCATTTTGTGTACATCCTGAAATCATCGCATCCCAGAGACTGGGGTCTGTTAATGTGTTTTGTTTAACAGTTATGTGCTTGGTCACGTTTGGAATTCATTTTGTGCAAATCCTGCAGGCATGGCAGTCCCAGCTGAGACTCCATTTCATTAAGGCATTCTGTCAAATAGTTCATGTGCCTTGTCTTTGCTCTCATTTCCTTTATACTTATACTTGACCACCCAGAGAATTTAATGTCGATGCACGTAATCAACAAAATTTGGTACAAGAATCGAGCGGGGGCCCTAGCTCGGTTGGCTAAGTAATTCCGTTGCGGCTCGGCTGGTCATGAGTTCTAGTCTCCCCTGTCCCGTGGTACCGGAGGGCGTGTCGCGCCAGCGCCGCCGGTCACATTAAAAAAGTTTACCAGGCGCACTGCAATTTATAGGGGGTCGTGCTACCCGATTCCTGCAGTCTAAAAAAAAAAAAAAAAAGAAATTTGGTACAAGAATCATCATAATTTGAAGTCACGGGCAAAAGGAATCCTTATATAATTAATGGTTAGATGACACCTAAACGATAAGATGTGTGAGTGGCATTAAAAAAAAAAATACACTAACAATAATGCTAAAGGATAAAGCATGTTATAGAAAACTATTTTATAAGCTTAATTCGATGTCCCCATTTAAGGCTTCACGTGATTCCTCTCAAAAATATTTTCTAACACTTAATTCATTGCCCATTTAATCTTTAAGTGATTTCTACCATTTAATCTTTCAGGAAATTAAAGTGAAAGGAAACAAAAGAACAATAATAGGCATAATTAAGTGAATAAATATAAATATATATTAGTAGATATATTCATTTATTAATAGTACTAAATATTCTCATAATTAATGGAAGATAAAATTAAAAATAAAGTGTTGGTAGATAATTAGAAAAATAAAAAAATAAACAAATTCATATTTTATATAGATAGGAGATATTTCTTTTTGTTTAAATATCAAGAGAGATATTAATACTATCATTGCCATGAGATGAACCTGGCATTGGGGTTTGATGGTTGCCTTATCAACAAAATTAGGTAAGGACGACTAAAGGGAATTTGTATCTCAACATTAAATTGGATTATTATAAGAACTTAATTTTCAAAATAATTTTTATGTCAAAGCTCAAATAATTTTACTACACAAAATGTATAATGTTAGAAAAATTGTCGAGTGATCTAAATGATAACCTAATGTTTTTCCAAAAGGGTTAGTTGTCGAGCCCGATGTACCGAGTAACTTGAGCCACCTCATTCCTTCTTTCTTTTCTTTTTTTTTGGGTGCATGTGATGGATCTTACACACCCACTAATCTAAAATTGTTTGCAGGATTAATTTTAGTAGCTTCTTCTCTATAACTCAACGTACATAGGTTTAAATATTCTAGAAGAGATTAAAACATTATTCAATTCATTAGATCCAATTTGATAGCTTAGGATAAATGGTATTATTTAAGGAATTAGTGTAATCGTTGAAAATTACAATTGTGTTAAACAAATATTTTACTTCTCTAATTGTGTTCTTTTTCATAAAAAGAAATTAGTGTTTAAGATAGAGTTGAGATAGTATTATCATCGCCCTTTGATAGCTAAATATTTGTCTCTTGGTTGGTATAAATTTTATTGGTTAGTTAAATTAGTGATCATTGCAAAGTAATTAGAGTGTTGCCTTATGTAGCATTAGGGTACACCATAAATGATCCTTGTGAACTTTACTTTTGTATAGCCTTGTAGCATTATTGTATAGTGAAGCTTTACCCCTAGGGTTTTGGAATAGTTGCTTCTTGGATGCTAGAGTTTTCTTGAAGAATTGGTGTATAATCTTTTATTTTGATCAAATCAATAGCTTATTTGAATGTTGAACTCATTTGTAACCTTTAGTTTGAGATTATGGATAAAATGGCTACTTGCTTGTTTAATTACCCGTCATGTCTCTCTCTAATGAACTGTTAATTGACTGAGCTATTGGTTATTGTGTTTGATCTTGTTTGAAGATGATAATCTTTTAAAAGTGTTGGATTCTAATTTTGTTGTGATATTGTCTCCTTTACTTTGTACTCGTCAATTTGTGGTTATGAAACTTATATAGTCATTTTTTGTGATCCCATGATATGAATCTTCCTTTTGTGTTAATTTTGTTTGAGGAAACTTTATGCAATGACTTTTTGTAGTCATATTTCATGTTGGTTGGGAACCCGAAGTGGTTGAATTACCTCAGTGGGAGTTTGTGGATTTTTCAATATTTTTAGGCTTCTAGAGGCAATGGAGAAACTTGAATTTTATTGATTTTCCATGGTTGGACCTTTGTGATTCATTAATCCTATTTTTGATTTTGAGTTTTGTGGGTGGTGCCTCCTTTGTTCTTGTTTCAATGATATGGAATGCATTTGCGAGATGGTTCTTGCCTCACATCTTGTGTGATATGTACTCCTTGATTTTTATGTGAGATGAGGTACACCCCTTGCGTGTTTTGGTTTGGTACCCGTAGGGAGTGGCTCTTCATTGGGGTCTGGCACACAAAGGAGTTGTTAGGGTAACCCATAGAAGAGTTTCCTAAACAAGTGATAATATAATTAATGAACTAGTAGGTTTGGGTAGATAAACACTAAACAAGATTAATTATGAGCCTCACCCATACCGTTAGTGCTTTCACAGGCTAAGGATGGGATGAGAAGACCTGGTTGGTAAGATCACTGCCTTTTCCTCATGAAAGGTAAGTGGTCCCACATGAGTCACCCTATGGAGCAGTCGCCTTAAGATAGATAGCTTGGATAACCATAGATGGAGGCGGTACCTTGAGATAGGTTGCCTGGCTAATCCATGTAAGGCCATGCGATGACACTCTCCTACAGTACCTGTTTATTTTCCCTTGTTTGGTAGCCTTTGGAAGTGTTGTTTGAATTGTTGATGTTGTTGAGGCAATTGGTTCTTGGTGATTGTTGTCGAAGCCTCCAAGTTCTATCTTTTAGTGTTGCACACATGCCTCATGGCAACTTGATTGATGTTAATGAAAGGTGCCCTTGTTATTTATTGTTGGTTGATGTTGCGATTTCATTTGAAGGCTTTGGATCCTACCGTTGTTGGCACCTCTTATGGTTATTTAGTGTTGATCTATAATATTGGCTTTTGGTTTTGTTAGACTTCCCATTATTTTATTGTGGCTATGTGATGGCAATGTTATGGGTTGTTATCTTGTATGGTTGTTATCCTTGTTGTGCAGTATGGCTTGCTATTAGTTCATTTGACTATTTTGTTTGAGGAATGGGGATCTTTCTTGTCAACTCCTAGCATGGGGGGTGGTCTTTCAGGTCCACACGGTTGAATGGAACGTGCTATGCACCCCATTGGGTTCCCAAGTTGTGTTTGTGATGCAGAAGAGGATACAGAGTTTCCAGAGCTTCACTTGGTTGAAGACTACTCTTCACTTTGTATCTTATTCTTCATTGATGTATCATTTTTGTATTTGATGTATCTTTTCCTCTGTATGACAAGATGCATATGTACTCATGTAGTGATGTAATGTACTCTTGAAGTGTTGAAATGTACTCCTGAAACGGCTATAATGTATTACTTTACCTTTGTAAACCTTATGTGGTAGCCGTTATTTGATGTGTTGTGTTTGTGGAAATATACTCCACAATTGTCATATTGAACTATTAATAAAATGTTGTATGTATCTTTTTCATCTTTTTGGATCATGGATGGTTGTATGTTATCTTTATGTAATCTTGATTCGTTCGTCAACGTTATGATTTTAGTTTTAGGATTTCGTGACGTTGTCTCGTGTACCCCAAAGGACATAATGGTCATTGTGATTATATAATTTCCTTATATGTAATATATGTTCATGTTAAACTTATGTATTGTTCTTCTTTCAAAAAAAGAAAAATTGTGGTAATTTGTTGTTTTTGTTGTCCTTTGGGGTTTGCACGGTGGGGCGTTACAGTCTATCTCAATTCCTTGTAGTCTTCTTCTGAAATTTCCTATTGATTTTCTCTGTGTTTCTCCTCTATTGATAATATTTCCTAATGTTTTCTTTTGATTATTTTATGATTGATTTTTGTTTTAAAACTTAATTTAAATATTTAAAACAATTTTTGAGATAAATAAAAAGTAAAAAAATATTAATTAAATGTTATTTTATTCTCTTTCTTTTCAATATTTAATTTCTAAAATACGTTTAGGATTATTCAAAATATTCTTTACTATAAAATTTGAGATAGAACATAATCTTTAAGGAAAAAATCATAATTTTAAATTCAATTTAGGTTAATTTCAACACTGTGATAATTATCTCATTTTATTTTTTTAATAATTTTTCATGAGGATAACACTAAAATAAAATAAAATAATTTTCTTCCATTAAAATCTACAAGAATCTTTATCTTTAATTTTAATTTATTTTATTTTTGAATTATAATATTTACATATTTAGTTTATTTTATTTTATTTAAATTTATCAAGATAATATTTAGATGTTTCAATTTATTTTAGTAATTATTTGTTTAATTTGATAATTAATCATTTCAAAAACTAATTATTATTTTCATCTTAATATTTTTATAACTATTTAAAGTATTAATTATAAAGTTTTATAATTTCAATAATGAGTCATGACACAAATAGTTTTAGACAAAACAAGGCTTTCAATATTACTCTTTTTCTCTCTCCTCTTCTTCCACCTTCTCAATCTTAGTAGCTAATCTCAAAACTAGTCCCTCTCTTCTTTTGCTCTATTATTTGCTTAACTTAACTCAAGCCATTATCTCTCTATTACTACAACTTGTGATATTAGATCACCTTCTTCAGCTCCACATTCTTCATCTAAACTCTAAACTACTCCAACTTTGATTCCTCAAAAATATTTTCATCAAATTTATGGTGTACAGTGACCACTCTCTCTTCCCTTATCTCTTATTTGCTTCTCTATTTCATCTTCTCCTCTTTTATTTCTAATGTCACTTAATTTACACTTGTGTGATTTGTTCCCACATGTTCCTCTCTCCATGCAACCTCTACCAAAGGAATACAAAACATTTTTTCATAATTTCTCCACTCACTACTCACTTCTAAGAGGATTCCATCCTCTCTATACTTCTCTATTTCATGATAGTCACTCAAATATTCTCCTTTTGGGTAGTAATATTCTACCTCTCCTTCATCCCACTCATCATCTTCTTCATTCTTCATAATTCCATTTACATGACATTCTTCATCATATTTAATTTTATCTATTTTGGATTCTTTATACTTCTTGGTCTTTAATGTATCTAATCTTGATTGGATTTCTATCAACCCTTCAAGAACATTTTCCATGTGAATTAGTCCATATTTTTGCATAAAAACAAACGTTACTAGGCTCTTTATGACCATCCTCACCCTCTTTCTTAAAGACACTTACAACCTACAAATTAAGGAGATTCACACAAATTTCTCCTGTAGTCATTAGAATCTACTTGCAATAACTCACTAGAGAATAAAGTCCTTTGCAATTGCAACACTCTACTTGCAATAAATTTTAACAATATTTTAGGAGAAAACCTTCTCTCACACACTTTTTCCTCCTCCTCAAACTCTCTAGAGTTACAAGATTCCTCTCTCACCTACAATATTTTTTCTTAGAGCTCAAATCACTTTCTAATTATAGGAATTCCTTACAGTATTTTTCTTAGAGCTCAAAGCACTCTATAGTTACAATATTTTTGCACTTGCAACAAATTTTCTTAGAATAATTAGAGATACCTTCTAGACTTAAATATTTACTCAAATAACTTCATGCAATCTCTCTAACATACATCCCAATGAACAACTTGCTCTGATACCACTTGGTGCATTCAAAGATTGAGCAACCACTTAAGGATCATCAATCCTTGTAGCCTTAAACACTCAAACACACACATGTGCATAAATTGAAATATTAAATTTAAAATATAAAAATTTATTACTTATTTTAACTCATCATAACTTGCTTATTAAAAATAATGTGCTATAACAACACTTTCTATAGCTTGCTTCTCTCAATCACTTATGGAAAGGACTCACAAGAAACCATTTTTGTATTATAATACCTCTTAAAATATAGGGTTTACAATTAATTTTATTACTTTGTTATATAAAGTTACTATCTATTTCTTTAATTGATTTATCTTATCATTCCAAATTTTCTCCTTATATCTAAAAAAATAAAAATACATTCCCTTATTTGTATTCAATCCCCTCACGTCATGGAATAATATTTGTATCCCCTTTTCCTAATCAATATTCTTTTTTCCTTAAACCGACCTTTACAAAATAAAATAATCTTTTTATATTTGTAATTGTTCTTGGCCAAGGAATTTTATAGATCCTCTTGTAGACTTAGGAAGAGAATAGCCACACAACCTTCTTGGATGAAAATTGTTGTTCCTAAGGAATGATAATTGAATAAAACCATAAGGAATATTTGTGGCTAAATAATGGTAATTATGAATAATAAAATTCCTCATTCCATTCAAAGATAAATTGGAGAATAAGTATCAACTACAAAAAGATATAAGAATATCCCTTAGAAGACACACCACCAAAGAGATAAATCACTTGGTTGCTATCTGTAACCACCACTAGATCTAAGATTTAATCAACCAAATGAGAAAATTTAATTGCTACCATAAAACCATGTCTTGTAGCCAAAAGTAAACAAGAATGATAATTTTCCATGTAAGTAAGAAAGAAAAGATCAACCATGTTGGCACCCCACTTGAATGTGATATATTTACTTAAGTTCATAACCCTCTTATGAATTTTGGTCTTATTTTTCCATCATGGATAATAATATAAGATTATCTCTAATGGGTCTCCTTTGATTAGATTTTGTATAAGTGTTATTTTCTTCATCACTACCATGTTCCTATTGTGTGTTAAAAGTTGGAAAGGTCCCAAAAGTTCTAAGTGTGAATATTTTATGTTTGAATTTCTAAGGAGTATGCTTATGTAAAAAATTTAGAGTTTCCCTTCTTGGTGTACCTTTCATCCCAACTCCACCTTTTCCTTTTTCCTTTCAGGATATCAGACTTTCTCATCTAGGCATACATTTCATTCGTCCCCCACCTTTGTTCATTTTTCCTATTGGGATTTCAAAGCTTTCCTTCTCGACATCCCTTCCTCCAACCTCCACTCTTTTCCCTATCCTTGTTGGAGTTCTACACTTCTCCCTACTAGCATTATTTTCTTTGATATCAACTCCCTAACCCTTCATACTAAGTTACCTCTCAGAGTTAGAGTTTTGGTCATCAATTTACAAACATCCTTTGTAGCATGAGTTTTATGGTATCCTCGATCCATAAATTCTATCATTTCCCTTCATACACATTTTAGAGTCAACTATGTAGGATATCTCTAATGTGGTACTTATGGTACAAATTATTAAGTATCCTTGACTCCCATTCCATAATATTTCTCACTATATTATTTTCTAAAGTTCATGTCAATTCTTATTTGCATGCCTTGTGGGATGAAATCCTTAATATCTTCAACCCATGACTTTAGATAACTTTCTTCACATATCCTTTCAAATTCAAAGATACAAGGGTAACATTATCTATGTTCAAAGTATGTTATACTCCTAATTCCCAATTCCCAACAAGTGGTATTGGTTATGTCTATCCCTAATCCCCAATCCCAGAAAAAATGAGACTCCTACATTTTGGATTATTCACTCCCATTTACCTCCTTGCATGACCCAACACCACTAAATATTTGATAAGGTCTTGTAACTACCTAATAAGATTATTTTGCTCATAAATCATTGTTTATTCTAGGGGCATAGATTCAAAGGAATTTTTAGTAGTGAAATATGAAGACACCCATACAACCATTATTAAAATGGTCAATATTCCATGCCTTTATTATCCTCACACGTTCTCTAGGTTTCCAATTTAGTAGATTTTGTGAGCTCTTCCTTGTCTTGTACATAAAAACCTAGTGGAAATTTTAATGTATAGGATGGCTGTTATAAAAAATGAAAAAGATTTTGTATTCTTTACACATCCAAAAGAGGTGATTTCTAGGAAAAAGCATTGAAGATTATGATATAAATGGCTTGGATGACCTAATTAATTCCAAATGTACAACAAGAACAATGAGAAGAAACTTCCATGCTACTAGGGTTTGTATCTTGTATGGATTTTAAGACATTTTTTATTGTACAAATTTGGGTTTCATCCCAAATATGTAATAAAATATTATAATATCACAAGAACAAATCAAATATACATGTATCTAACATTATCTAAATATCTCCATGTGTGCACTTATAAATGTTATTTTTTATTAGTTAGCTAATTAGATGAATGTAAAATCCTTGGAAAGTTTTTGTAAGGCATCTTTTTGGAATAATATAAAAATTATATGTGATTATTCATGGATTACTAAGTTAGATTATTTTAATGTTCCTTAAGTCATTCATCTTCTTATTTTAATGCATAGATCCTAGCTTATGTGTAGGTTTTGAAGGTGTAGTCTTCAACAATGTCTTGATTAAGGTATTATAGGTGATTCCAACTATGGCTTTTGTTGTGTTTGAGATTTCTAGACAATATTTCCCAATTTTGATATAGGCACCTATCTTCCATATGTTTGACCTCCCACCACTCTAACACACCCAAATTAATCAAATATAAACATCTTTTTCAGTTTGTGTTGTAATAAATTTTACTCATGACTAAGTCTAGATGTGCATATTAGAATTAGGGACTATTAGGAAACACATCCCTAGACACTTCATGTTGTTGTTCAGTTATTTTATATAGGTGTAGAATTGTGTGTGTGGTAAACCAACATAGAAATTTTGGGAAAATGTGTCTCAACCTTGCAATTATATGCGGTTTATTATTGATAGGATGTATATATATTTATATATATATTTCCTAGTTACACCAATAGGTGTATACAATGGCAGCACAAAGCGAAATGTGAGCATGTTAACTTTTTCAGGAAACTTATAGAATGGCTAACATACATTAAATAAAGGATATATTGTAAATCTAGAACATTTGTTATTAGGTTTTAGATCTAATGGCAGATATTTTGTTGGCCTGTCTTGCCCTAGAATGTAACTCTATTTTATGAGGGTGTTGTAGTAAGACTACGATAGAGAGAGAAGATGATGTATTTTGAGAGTCTAATAGCGGTCATATTGTCTCTTGATCTCTGAGTGGTGATACTCCTATGAGAAGCTTGCTCTACAAGTATATTGTAATCTTTGTGATTTACTGAATAATATATTGGGTGAATTTTGGAGTGTCGTGGTATGCATGATATTTATGTTTATTTTTGTTTAAGTTTCTATAATTATTAAAGATCTGTAAAATTTTTGCATTATTCTCCTCTCAAGATTAGTGTAGGAAGTTGTTCTGCTACCTTGGCTTCCTTACAAGTGGTATCAAATCTTGATCACCTTTGGTTTCAGTTGTGGGTTGCTGGGTTTTTTGGACTAATCTAGGTTTGAGTGGGAGCTTGTGCAGAAGAAACTTTGTGATCTTGTTATAGGAATTCCCAGATGGAAATTTCATCAGGGAGAATAGAGGTGGATAAATTTTATAGAAATAATTTTGAAATGTGGAAGCTAAAGATGTAGGATCTATTGATAGATCAAGATATGTGGGATGCTATTGATGAGAATGTTTCAAGGAAGGTGCAAATCCTACTCAGGATACTTAATATGATGTTACGGACCATAAATCCAAGGGTCTAATCAAATTGTGTTTGGTATACTTTGTTTTAATTAATATCCATGAGGAGACCTTTGCACAAAAACTATGGAAGAAGCTTGGTGAGATGTATCAGGCCAAATCTTTAGTGAACAAGATTTTCTTGAGGAAGAAATTATATTCCTTGAGAATGGAAGAGGGTGGATGAATCACAGACCACCTAGAAGCATTCAATATGCTAGTGGCTCAATTGGCATTCATTGGTGTCAAAATGGATGAGGAGGAGAAATTTCAAATCTTGCGTTGTTCTTTTCGTGATTCGTGGGATTCCCTTGTTATGGTTATTGGGAGTACTTTTGTTATATTGATGACTGAAGATGTGGTGGGTTCTTTTCTTTCTGAAGAGATGAGGAGGAAGGTATCCATCACTACCAAGGAGGCGCTAAATTTTTGTGGAATACCTAAGGAAAAAAGGCAAGAAGAATGAGAAGCGTGAAAAATCCAAGTCCAAGGGGAGATCTAAATCTCTTGGAAAGTCCAAAGTTATTTGCTAGAATTGTGGTAAGCTTAGACATGTTCGTAAGGAATGTAAAGAAGAAAAGAAGAAGGTTGATTCTGATTCTTAGTCCAAGAAGGAAGATGGTTACGCATTCATTGCAGCTTTGGCAACTCGTGCAGGTAACGATGCATGGTTAATTGACTCGGGTGCATCTTTCCATATGACCTTTAATAGAGATTGGTTTTCTAAATATGAAGAATTTGATGGAGGTAAGGTGTGCTTGGGTGATGATTCTCATTTAGACATTGTTGGTTGTGGTAAAGTTAAAATCAGGTTTCCTAATGGTAGAATAAAAAGGATTAATAGTGTGTTGCATATCCCTAGATTAGCACAAAATTTGTTATCTATGAGAAAACTAATAGATGCGGGTGTGCAGGTAGTATTTTCTGATGCAAGATGCAAGATGGTTAGAGGTGCTATGGTGATTGCTAGAGGTCTCAAATATGGCACATTGTATAAGCTTGATGCATGCATTGTTGAGTGCAATAGTACTTCTGTGAAAAGAAGGTTTGTGGAAGAAGTGAGGGGTTCACCTTCAGTAGATGGTCATGGCTTTTGGGTACCCAAGGGTGCTCTTTCTTCTTAGACAAAGTTACATGCAGAGAAAACTATGTTATGACACCAAATACTTGGCCACATTGGAGAAAAGGATATAAGGAGCTTAAAAAATAAAAATCTTGTTGAAGGTTTGTCTGATTGTAGTCTTGAATTTTTTTTTTGTGAGCATTGCATTTATGGAAAAAAAAATTGTGTTCAATTTTACTTGAGTTCTCATAAATCTTGTGGTATATTGGATCTCATTCTAATGTGTTTGGTCCTATAGATGTTCCTTCAGTTGGTAAATCGGCATATTATGTTTCATTTATTGATGATTATAGTAGAAGGACATGGGTATATTTCCTAAAGAGTAAATCTGTAGTTTTCAGTCGATTTAAAGAATTTAAAGTAATGGTTGAGTTGTAGACTAGAAAGAAAATAAAATGTTTGAGGATTGATAATGGCGGTGAATTTTTCTCTAATGATTTTGATAAATTTTGTAAAGATTTTGGTATTCATAGACAGAAGATAACTCTGTATTCTCCACAATAGAATTGAGTTACAAAAAGAATGAACAAGACACTAATGGAGAAGGCTAGGAGTATGTTGAGTGGTGTTGGTCTAGAACAAAGGTTTTTGGCTGAAGTTGTTGCCACTGCTTGTTACCTGATTAACAAGTCTCCTACATCAGCTCTTGTTGATAAGACACCTATAGAGGCATGGTCAGGTCGCAATCCTTCATTGAGACATCTTAGATTTTTTGGTTGTGAGGCATATGCACATGTGCCAAAGGAGAAGTAAACAAAGTTGGAGAACAAGGTTGTGAAATATATCTTCATCGGATACACTTATGGTGTGAAAGGATACAAGCTTTGGGATCCTGTTGCACAGAAGGTAATACATAGTAGAAGTGTTATTTTTAGAGAAACTTAGCCTTCTTTTGTTACACGGTAGCCAGAATAAAGTAAACAGGAAGATGTGATTCAATTTTTGTCTACACCTGAGAAAGTTGAATCGAGGCCCAAGGATAGACAAGAAGTTGAGGAGAGCTCATCTAGCTCTGGAGCTTCAGAAGAGGAGGAAGAACCTCCAACTCAACTTGTTCATAGGTCTACAAGACATAGACAACCACCTAAAAGGTATATACATGATGATTGGAGATGTATTTTTTCTTTGAATAATAACATGGATGAACCCAAATCTATAGAAGAGGAATTAGGTATGAATGATGCAGAATCTTGGAAGATTGCTATGGATGAAGAAATATAATCTTTAAAAAATAATGATACATAGGATCTTATACCATTTCCTGAAGGATGAAAACCTATTGGTTGCAAATGGGTGTTCAAGAAAAAGATTGGTTCAAATGGAAGTATTGAGAAATACAAAGCAAGGTTGGTTGTGAAGGGTTACTCTCAAATTGAGGGTGTTGATTATGGTGAGATATTTTCTCCTATTGCAAAAATGACATCCATTTGATTTTTTCTTTCTATTGTTGTTGCTTTTGATTTAGAGGTTGAGCAAATGGATGTGAAAACTACTTTCCTTCATGGTGATTTGGAGGAGGATGTTTTTATGACACGTCTAGAACAATACATGGTGAAAGGTAAAATTAAATTGGTTTGCAAATTGAAGAAATCTTTGTATGGTTTAAAACAAATTCCTATGATGTGGTACCAAAAATTTGATACATATGTGTTGATTTTGGGATTTGAGCGTTCGAAATCAGATCATTGTGTTTATTATAAAACTGATGGTGATCATTTCCTATTTATTGCATTATATGTTGATGATATGTTATTTATTGGTAGAGGGGAAGGTATGATTTTAGAACTAAAATCTCAACTTCATGCTAAGTTTGAAATGAAAGATCTTAGTGCAGCTAAACACATTCTTGGGATGGAAATTAAAAGAGATAGAGTGAACAGAAAGCTATGGCTTGGCCATAGTAAGTATGTGGATTCAATTTTACAGAGGTTTGGTATGCAAGATTTTAGACCATTGTGTGTTCATGTTTTAGTTGGAATAAAGTTATCTATTTCAAATTGTCCAACATCCCCATCAAAGATGGAAGACATGAGAAAGTGCCTTACCAAAGTGAAGTTGGAAGTTTGATGTATGCTATGGCTTGTACTAGACCAGATATTACTCAAGCAGTGGGAGTTCTTTCTAGATATATGTCTAATCCTGGTAGAGTTCATTGAGATGCAGTTAAAAGAGTCTTCAGATATTTGCATGGTACCTCAGATTATTCCTTATATTATCATAGTAATATGACTAAAGATGAGATTTCCCTTGAGATTCATGGTTATGTGGATTTGTACTGGGAAGGTGATGTTGATAGCAGAAAATCCACTAGTTCTTATGTGTTTATTTGGTGGTTTGATTAGTTGGATGAGTAAGCGACAGGTTGTGGTTGCTTTGTCCACTGCTAAAGTAGAGTATATGGAAGCTACTCATGCATGTAATGAAGCCATTTGGCTTAAGAGACTGTGTTTAGATATTAGAATAAAACAAGGTCCAATGACAATTTATTGCAACAGTTAGAGTGCGATATGTCTAGCCAAGAACCCAACATTTCATGTCAAGACCAAGCACATTGATGTACAATATCATTTTGTTAGAGATATGGTCGAAGATGGCAGGGTGAAGTTGGTTAAGGTAGATACTTTGATGAATGTTGTAGATTCTTTAACTAAGCATGTGAGCACAAAGAATTTTAGATGGTGTTTAGAGACTATGGGCCTTTCAGCCCCTAGCAATTAAAGAGATGATGTTTACACCCTTACGTTGTTCTTGCAAGGTGTTCGGAAAGTGGGAGATTTGTTGGGAAAATGTGTCTCAACCTTGCGATTATATGTTGTTTATTGTTGATAGGATGTATATATGTTTCCTAGTTACACTGATAGGTGTATACAATGGTAGCATAGAGCGAAATGTGGGCATGTTAACTTTTTTAGGAAACTTCTAGAATGGCTAACATAGATTAAATAAGGGATATATTGTAAATTTGGATCGTTCGTTATTAGGTTTTAGATCTAATGGCAGATATTTTGTTGACATATCTTTCCCTAGAATGTAACTCTATTTTATGAGGGCATCGTAGTACGACTATGGTAGAGAGAGAAAATGGTGATGTATTCTGAGAGTCTGATGGCGGTCATGTTGCCTCTTGATCTCTGAGTGGTGATACTCCTATGAGAAGCTTTCTTTGCAAGTATATTGTAATCTTTTTGATTTATGAATAATATATTGGGTAGCTTTTGGAGTGGGGTTTTTCTCCCGAAAGGGTTTTCCCCACATAAATCACTGTGTCATGGTATGCATGATATTTATGTTTATTTTTGTTTAAGTTTATGTAACTGTTAAAGATCTGTAAGAGTTTTGCATTATTCTCCTCTCAAGATTAGTGTAGGAAGTTGTTCCGCTATCTTAGCTTCCTTACAAGAAATACAGAGTAACAACCTAAATAGGGGTATAATATGCACTTGGTATATTTTGTGGCAAGGTGCATGTTCATCATTTGTAATTGTATCTTAAAGTAGCACCTTAGTAAATCCCCCCATGGTCTAGTAGAGCCAAAATTTGAAGTTCTTATCCACCTTATTAAATTAGTCCATTATTTCCCAACCTAATCTTGAGTTTGAGGTCTTTTTCCTAAGTGTGACACCCCTTGCACTCAAGAAAATATTTGGTTTTAGGGTTTTGGGACCTACAACTCGGTGCACCAACAACTCCCATAGATAAATTCAACCCTTTATGCCATGACAAAAAATAAATTTAGACCATCAAGTAGTATCATAAATTATGGCCAAAGAAAAATTAAAATAATTCATGTTTTCAAAGGAAACCTTAAACAACAACAAAAAGGCCTTACAACCAAGAAACCATGTATCCTAACAAATAAATGCTTGAAATAGAAGGTACAACATCAAAATTAGCTGCCACATGTCAATAAAGATTGTATAAATCTCTTAACATTTATTTTGATTGATTTAGCAATAAAGATGAAAATTTTCAATCAATACATGCTTCCTTTAAGATTAGAGTGGGTATTATTGTCATGTGAAATTGCACCCTTATTGATTTTGGTTCAATATTTTAAAGATATAATATGAATGATCTCTCGAGTTTGGGACCTTACTAAACTTGAGATGAGACCCCTAGAGAAGGTTAGCTAGTTTTTAAGACTAAGTGTAGGTTTTGATCCAACTCAACACATTAAAAATATCTCTCCTACACTAATAAATCATAGGGAAAGGGGGAAGGAAAACAAATGAAATGGAAATATGGTGATGAACCCAACAATTAATTTATTTTCTTTCCTTTCTCATAAAAACACATGAAACCTATGAAAGGTTGCAAAATCACATAAATCTCAGCTTTCACTAGCTCCTACAAGCATATCTGAAGGTAATGGATTTGAAAATCATTAAGATTGAAAGACATAACCAGAATAGACCTCAAAATAGGCCTAAAAGCTATAATCCATAGATAGTACCTACAAACAAGACATGCACATCATACATCTCTTCAAAAGAGGTAAAAATCACTTCTACATGAAGGTAAGAACACTTTAAAAATGGGGCAAGGGAAGAAAAATATCCAAAAAAACCACATTTTTAAGCTAAAGAATACACAACATGATTGAAATGATGAGAAAAGGTGAAAAAATAACATTTTATTTATTTCAAGGCTTGAGAAAGTTTTACAACTTCAAAAAGAGTAGAAAAATATATTACAAAGATTTTTTTTCTATTTGTATCCTTTTATCTTGTATATCTTCTAATTGTTACAAATAAGAAAACCTATAAATATATAGATCTTTAGCCTTGGAAAGTGGGATGAGAAAAAGAGATGTGGTAGAAGAATGTTATAAACGTCACTTAGACAGTCACCATCACTATAATTACTATTTGTAGGTGAGAACAAAACCATCATGATTTATACAATAGTTTCACTTGGAAAGAAATATTTATAATTTTGATCTCTATCACTTCCTATGATGATTATAAAGGTGATTGAGTGTGTATGTCCAAAATAAGTCTACAAATCCATCATAAATCATATAAAACTTAGTGTGAATATATCGAGTTGTAAAAACTTGGTGGCCACATTAACTTAGGTATGCTTTCATTTATCTTTCTCCTCTTTGAATGCTCATCTACAACACAAAAACCATCATGGAAACATGTTCCTCAAACAAAAATTGATAATAAAAAAATATGCAAGTGATATCCTAGGACAAGACATGAATTCTCAAACTCAATGACCTAAATTACTACAATAAATTATGGCATGGGATAAGTGACACTTTTCTTCTTTTAACTCATGCTAAGCTAAATTAAGAATTATTTTTGGGAACCTTTTCTAATCTACCAATTGTTAGGAAAAATTGGGTCATTAATGGCGTTTCTAGGTTATCAAGAAGGGTAGGTGGGAGCTGCAATGGAAAATGACAAGAGTTTCAGACTGTCAGGGGTCAGGAGTAATATATACCACATGCCAAGGATCAAAGCATATGGGAATCATGGGTGACAAGTAAGTCATGCTGGAAGAGATATGAGATGGGAAGGTTGAAAGGGGAACTCCAGTAGGAATAAAGCATTGTGATGTCAAGGAATCAGGGAGTCAAGATAAGGCTTAACTTGGTATCGAGTCAATAAAATACCTAAAATTTTAACTTTGATAGACTAATATAAATCAATTAATAGAATTTTGAACTTTTGAGGGTTGGTAGAAATTGGTACTTGACTAAGGTTAAGGCTGAAAGTCTGACTTTATAAGACAATAACTTTTTTGGAGTGCAATATTTAAGAGCTCGGGAAGCAAAGATGAAAGGGAATAGGTACTAATTGATGGGATGGAGGAGAAAATTCAAAAGTTTGGAAAATGAAAAAGATTTAGAATTTTAATAAAATTTCAAGCTTTGGGGCTTAGGAATTCCAAAGGAATGGTGCCAAGGGATGGGAAAATCCAAAAATCTAAAAATTTGAAACTCAAATTTATAAAATAGATTTTTTTTGGGGGGAGAAGTTGGAAATTGAGGAAACGATGCATGGATGACCAAACCCTGAATCTCAAAATTCAAGGAAAATGGCATTATATGGAAAATGTGGACTTTCAAGAAAGGTATGCTAGGGATGGTAAGTTTGATAGGGATGTTGGAATGAGAAACTCTAAAACTTTGACAAAACAACACAAATAAAATTTTAATAAGGACTTAAGTGGGTTGTCAAGATCAATAGGGAATGTATGTAGGTATGGACAACCCCAAAAAAATTAAAGGCCAACAAACACACTAAACACCAAGAAAAATATTAGAAATGACCCAAACTTAGACCTTTATGGGTTCTTTTATCTTTTGACACTTAGGGGATGTATTCAAGATTTCTTAGATTAGTTATAAATATTGGGCCAAAAAGGCATAAAATGATAACAAGTATGATGGTTGGCATATGAATTAGGAGCTTAAAATATATCCTTTATTCAATTATATTTCTAAAGGCAATAATAATCGTTAATATGATTAAATACCATATGTGACTTAACTTTGAATAGCTAAATTATAATTTTATCTAATTTTTATTACTACCAAGTGCCAAGGTTCAAAATGTAGACCTCTTGAAGCTAAAATCACATAATCTTCCTATAGTTGGAATAATACATTGTTCTATAATAAAATAACACACAATCCACATGTAGCTATCTATGAAGCAAATCAAGCAAAACCATCCTAACGTAATCTTACAAGTTACATAATAAAAATATCCTATAACATCATTAAATTTATCAAAAACAACCCACAAACAATTTATATCACAACAAAAATACTAATGTCCCTTTGATATATTGAAATATCTATGTAGCATCTTTGTAAAGGAAAGATGACAATGTTATGAAGCAACAAAAGTGCTAAAATAGGAAACAAAATTGAAAAAAGAAGCCTTAATTTTTTTTTGCTGATGCAAGATAGTCTATAAGCTCAAATCCTCCTACCTTCAAAAGGATCATAAAGAGTATTTGGTAAAGTTTAAAGAGAAAATAGAAAATATGTAATATGGTTGAGTGTATTATAGTGCACCTAATAAAATAAGATGTATGAGACTACACATGAGTATTGGCTCATGGCTAATGATTTTTAACCACAGATAATGATATAGGGAAACATTGTGATGGAAGAGATAATCAAAGAAACTAATGAGGAAAAAAATAAAATAGAAAGGGTGTTGTGATGGGAAATAGTGAAGAGGTTTGATGAGTTATTTTTAAAAATAGTTGGTGGCATATTTTCAAATCAGGGCATTTTATATTGAGGCTGAGTAGGAAAATTTAATAGAGGAGAAATTATACTAATTATAATGGGTTCATTATTGACATTAAAACAAATTATATAATATAAAGTAGAAAGATATTATTTGGATATTTAGGTTGGATCTAGAGTGAAAAGATATTTCATTGTATTTATTATCTATTAGAAAAATTGTTGTACATGAATGTAACTATTATCATTTGAGTTAGTGTGAACATAAGGATTTGAAGTGTCTCTTCTTAGTTTTTTTCTTTCTACTGTGTATTCTATTTTATGCATCCTCAACTTCCTTTCAATGTGAACTCTAGCCATAGTTGCATCATTGTGCAACTCCACACTCGCATTAGGGTTCATTCTATGTAGTGTGTTGCTTAAAAAATTGAAACCCTTAATTAGATCCACATAGTGTGGGATTGTATACATAAGTGTAATTTGTTTGGAATTCCTTCACCAATCACATCTTTAAAATTCTTAAGTATAACAATGATTTCTATCTCCTCAAAAATATACAAGGAATTATTTTGCCCCTCCTTGAGACTCCATGTGCTCCTTTTGTGTGGGCTTGATTACTAGCGCATGGTAGTATTACAAGTCTCCTATCTCCTTGAGAAATACTTTTTCTACTAAGAAAATAACTTTCCCTTCTATATAGGCTCCTCTTCATCCTTAATGGGAAGTAACTTGAACTTCTTACCATCCTCAATGGAGAATATGTCCTTGTGTCCATTATGTGTAATGTGCTAATCATACTACCATGACCTTCCTAGTAATATCATCTAATGTCCCAAGCCAAAAAATATATCAAATATGATTAGATCAACCTTCCACAAAGACATTATTTGAATAGCAACACTATCATCCCTAGCATTCACTTAGATCTTAGATAACTTGGATTAAAAAGTACTATTTATGTATAAACAATAATGATTACATTTCAAAAATAAATGATAGAAATAAATCTTGATATTCTTATTATAATAAATAACAACTAATAGATGTAAATTTTGATCTTTATCTTTTTACAAGAATGATTGCATTATATTCAAATAGTTCTACAATATTATTAAATACAATCAACAATTCAAACCTACATTGATAGAAAATAAAAACAACACAATGTGGCTAGATGTATGTGTCTAATGAAGCTCAACTGCAAACTTTGTATGATATCACCCTCCGAAATCACTAAGGTTTTCATCATAGGATTCTTGCACTCTAATACAAGTTCTTAAAATATATTCTAAGAGGATTTGATCGAGAAGAAAAATATTTTATATTTTATATCCTCTACAAATAGAGTAGTTTGACCACCAAATATAGCCATAACTTCAAACTTGAACAATTATCATGGGTAAGAAATATTTTATTTTGAAAGTGATGGTGCCAAAAATAGACTACTAGAAATATCACATCACATGCTGAGAAGTTAGGAGGGAAACAAAAAACGTAGGAAGAAATATCATGGATTGTAGGTTGGTCATTACATAAGACTCAAACTATATGATGAGGCATTAAACGTTGAGAAATGATCACTATAGGATGGAGAAGTCTAAAAAATACAATGGTGAGGTAGGATATAATAGAATGCATGATAGAGAAGTCCAAATATTTGACAGTAGAAGATAAGACCAAAGTTGAAAGAAAAGACATACCTGAGAAGGGAAAACACACAAAAAAATAAAATAGGGAAGACATGAGTGCAAACCTAATATGTAAAAACTTAGATTGATTAGAAACAATATATGACAAGTCTACCCTACTCAATTTTGCTCGTCATAAAATAATTGCAAGTTTAGACGTTCCAATATTTTTTAGCCTTCCCATGGTGCATCCTCCATTAGAAGATCCTTCCACCAAATTAGGAACTCCTTGGTGTTCTTTTTCTCAAATTCTTCCCTGTTACATCCACAATGACTCTGGGAATCAAAATCGATTTTTCATCTTCATCAATCAGAGGTAACTCTTCTAATAGTATAATATGTTTTCCAAGTGCCTCTTTCAGACAAGAGATATGGAATAAGCTATGAATCTTACTTACCTCTAGATACTCCAACTCGTATACAACTTCACTAATCCTTCTCATAATTCTATAAGACCTATATAAACAAGCCTTAATTTTCTCAAATATGCTTTCCTTTAAAAAATATTATTTATATGGATATAATCTTACAAATACCATATATCTCTAATCTCAAATTTTCTCTCCATCCTATGATAGTCTACATACATTTTCAATTGGATTTTAGCTTGTTGGAGATTATTCTTGAATGACCTTAGAATGCCTTGGCTATGTTTGATCACATCACTTGCTCCTCATACCCTACTCTCCACCTGAATAATATCAATGAAGGTTTGAGCTTCACACCTATATAAAGCCATAAACGACATCATCTTGATTGACATATGTTGCAGCTTGATAAGCTTGGTTGTCATTGATTCAAAAACTATGTGTGATATTATTGTAGTTTGGTTGTCATTGATGTAAGAGAGTTGCTAATTTCAAAAGAGTGGTGCAATTTGGTTGTTTAGTTTCCAAAGTCTCTAAGAAGTGATCCACATTTCTCCACTAGTGATGCTTTGCTCCTATGGTTTGGAAGATAGATTTTTGGTGTGTCAAAGTATTTTATTTAAATTTCATATCATTGATGTTACATGAAAGGTGTTTTGGAAGTGACAGTTTGAAGACTATGTTGATTCTGTGAAGATGCTCATAGAGGTGAAAAGTTTGGTTCTACATTCCTTTTCATTTGTAGTTATGTTTGTGTAGTTAATAAGTTAAGTTTTTGGTGATTTGAAGGTGCTATATCCAAAGTTTCATATCATTAAATCCTTTCGTAGATTTTTTTTGAAGTGACAGAGTTTAGGACTATGTTGTTTAGTGACTGGTTTCAATGTTTATTGGCTTGTACCAACTTGTTGTTGTTTGAAGTTGTGAAAAGGATGTATGAGAGTGTTCTTGAATGTCATGTGGTGTTTTATGTTACTCCATAAGGTGTTATTTGGTTTATCCAAAACAAGCTATGGTCTAGAATGGAGGTATTATTGGGTTATGCTTTTTCCTAGCTGACTGAGATATGTTGAAGATATACGCCACAACTTCATGGTTGTGGGGAGTCGAAGAAGTGTTTGAATGTGTTGTATTGGTCATGCCGACTCATCTGGGATAAGTGCAAGTAATGTTCAATCATTCATGTGTACCACTAATGTTGAAATGGCCGACATGCTACAAGTTTCATGTTTTCTTGCTTAAGGCCAACCTATTTTATATTTGTGAAGTGTGCAGTTGATGTTCATTGAAGACCAAATCTCTAAAGAGTGTTTAGGACCAATTTAAGTGTGTTTTGGAATTTGCAAGGCGTGTTCCTCTTCCTGGTGTTGCATGTAGTCCTTTTGGGTTTTTCCCTCTACACATTTCATATTGTTGTTTGATCTTTGGCCGACCTATAATTATAATATTCTTTGTTGTAGGTCAACATGTGTAATGTAATTAATGTAATATCATGTATATATTGTGAACCTAGTTGATCTAGGTTGAGGATGAATCGGGTGTCATCAAAGATGTGTAATGTATTATGATATTTATAGAAGCGACTGAAAGAGAAAGAGAAAAAGTTGTAGATCTTGTCCGAATTTAATTTGATCATATCTTTGCGATAGAAGGGAAGTGAAGAGTGTGCCTAATTGTTTGCTAGAGGTATTGAGCTAAAGTAAAAACTTCTTGAAGGCTAAAAGCAGTGAGCAAGTAAGTTGCAGAAGAGTTGTCAAAGAAAAATTACAATCATCAAAAGAGAAGGGAAAAATCATGATTTCAATTATCAAAAGGATTGAACCTAATTTTTAGATTCAGATAGTGGATGGATTCTCATGTTGAAGTATTTTTTGAGTTTTTTCTTAGTTTAGGGAGTAATTGCTTCCTTAGGTTGTGACCCTAAAATAAAGTTTGTAGGGAGTTTTAGCTTCCTTGGGAGTGACCCTAAAACCTCTATTCAGGGATTAGGAGCTTCCTTGGGTTGTATCCCTAAATCAAAGTTGTAAACTATTATTAATTTATGAGGATGGATTAGGACAGTAGCTCCTAGAAGCATTTCTCATCGTGGTTTTTTCCCTTTGGGGTTTTTCACGTATATTTGTGATGTGTGGTGTTGTGCATTTTGTTCATATTTCATGTTTCTATTTATTCTATAAAGTTTAAGTTTCAAATTGCTTTGAAGGGTTTGAGATTTGATAGAATACTTATTCACCCCCCCCCCTCTCAGTATTTTTGTGTGTGTTCAATAATTAGTATCAGAGCTTGGTTCCTTAGAAGAATTCTAACAACTTGAGGAAGATTTAGGATGGCACAAGAAAGATCACACAAGGTGCCTAGGTGTGGGCCTCCTATAATGGTTTAATAATTAAGCCTTTAGGGCTATGACTTAGAGATTGAATATCTATACTAAGCAGCTATCTTACTCACCATGAAGGTGCATTTCACTTGTCAACCCAGGGACGTAAACTTGAAATGGGTCAGCATTGTATGTGCACTAGGACTTCATTGCAATCATCCATAAACTAGGAAAGAAACAATGCTAGAAAGGAAGTGCTAGAAAGAAATCAGCTGAAACACTAAACATAAATCAACATCTACACTAAGCATTAACAACTGGACTGAAAATAAAAGATAGAAATGATAATCTCAGTAAAGAGACAGGAAACTACTTTGTCTGCCTTGGCTGCAGGAACAGTCACAAAATGGAATTTCAGTGGCTGTAGGAACAAACAGTTGCTAAAATTGAAACTAACTACTGAATAGAAAATACTTTTTAAACTAATAGATGGAATTCTCACCAAGTGGGCCCCCTTGGATGAGTCTCCCTTACACTAACTCAAATGCAACAACTCAAAATGTCATATTATTCCTTGAAAACATAAGTACAACATCTCAACAATAGAACTGTAAAACTGGAAAATGCGAGTACAAACTCAGAATATCCAACCTTATCAAAAGGAGCATCTGACCATTATTTATAGGGAGAAAACTACTGACTATCCCTAACTACCTAGGCAATTGACTCCATCAAAATAGGAGGATGTTGCTTATTGGAAGCATAGAAAAAGATGGAGGGAGTTATGTGTGTGCTTAAATTGGTCAAAGTAGACTCGCTTCAATGGGAATCTAGCACAACACACTCCCTCTATTTGCTCAACAACAAATATTACCATTAAAAGGGTGGTTACATTCTTTTGTTTGAATTGTGAATTCTCCCTCCATGAGAATTTTCCCACTTTGACTTCTTAATGATCAGCTTCTTGACTTCTTAACACCCCACCAATCGGCAAGAATTTCTCCCACGTAGCAAGCTTTGTTGACATCAAAATTTTAGTGGAAACCTACAAAATAGCATTAGCATGCACAAACAAATGTATATCTATAATTACCTCAGTAACATTCATTCAACCACTGTCTTTGAGAAAAAAATTAGGCTTATAAAGGAAAACTTCAATGTGATTCCCCAAAAAGCTCTTAACCTTGAAGCAGTGGTGTGTACTCCCTATGATCTAATGATAGCAAACGATTGGAATATTAAAGTGGATATTTCTTTAGCTTCCAAGCCAGCCAAGAAAAGTAGGGAGGGTGTGTGTTGGACCTTTCCTCCAAATGGTTGGTATAAGGCCAACTTTGATGGCGCCGCGAAGGGCAATCCAGGCATGGCTGGAAGTGGAGGTGTGTTAAGGGATTCAAATGGTAATTTTATGGTGGTTGTGGCCATATCCCTAGGTCATCAAACCAACCATGTGGTGGAGGTTATAGGAGTTTTTCAAGTCTTAAATTTATTGCATAATTTGAATATAAAAAATTTATGGCTAGAAGGGGATTCTACAAATATCATTGATTGTCTCTTAGGAAGGACCCCCCTCTACAAAGACTATTTTAGACAAGTTCGATAAAGTAAAAGTTTCACACATCTACAGGGAAGCTAACAGCGTGGTGGATTACTTTGCAAATGAAGGGGTAAGGAAGCAAGGATTGAACATGTGGTAGAACTGTAGGGACTTGAGGGCTGAAGTCAGGGCCTTACTAGATTATGATGTTGCGCATGGGAAAGAGGCAAATATATTTAATAATTAAAGGGAAAGGGGCTAAGTACATTGAAATAAAGAGATTTGATGGGGCCACATCATATTACTTAGCTGGGAAGAAAAAGCGGTACGTTTTGTGGGTACATTGGAATGGTTGTGTAAATCTGCAATAAGTGTTCAGCGCTGGTAGAGGCTGCAGTAAGGTGAAAACGAAAATGGGGGGGGACAAGAAAAGAGTTGAGCCAAAAAGCTATGAGGTGCACACGAGGAATGATAAGGTTTGGAAGCAAATTGTAAGAGGTGGGCTGGTTCCATTTTTGGAAAAACTTCATGGGCCGGATACTACGACCACATACTATTTTGAGAAGAACTGGAACAATGGTGAAATATTCCTCTTTGGGAGAAAGGTGAAACTGGATGAGAAAATTATAGGGGAGGTGATTGGAATGTCTATCAAGGGAGTGAAGTTTTATCATGACAGAAGGTTTTCTGATGAGGCAGTAATCAAATTCCCTAAGAAGGATAAGGAGAAATTAAAACTGGTTAAAATTTCCAACAGCTATTTCGAAATTGACACCATCAAGTCGTTGTGGAGAAAGGTGCTTCATGTTATTATGGAGTATATCACCCTGGACGGAGATTCACCAGAGTTTATGGTCATCATTTTTCCATTCTTAACCACTTCCACCATAAGGTATGAATTTCTCTGCCTCACTATCTGTTATGTTCATTGAGTAATAGCCTTGAGGACCATAAGAAAAATCCCAGGAGGTACCCTATTCTTCATCCTAGTCTTATTAGGTTAATATATGAACACTATCAAAGCATATCAGCTTTATCCAAACCTATTGCCTCCATGACATCTGAGGACTATGACACGGACAATGGGGGTTCAGAGAATCATCCTTACCAGGAGAGAATTGTTGAAGCCCACCCATCCTCTGAGATGTCGGGTAAGAAAACCCAACCTAGAAAGCCCTAGCTTGCTAAAGTTAACCCCGATACCTACCCCAACTGCCCTGTCCCCTTAAAGAATCCTATTTTCAAGGGCTCCCCTGCCAACAAGTTGGTTTCCTACTCTGCTGACTCTTTGGAGGAAAAAGCTAGGAACCCTGAAGCTAGCAAAAATTTTGTGCCCTCCCCTCCTGCCTCTTTTAGAGTTGATGGTACCAGATTTCCTAGCTCCCCCAACCCGGATGATGTTAACCTCATCTTAGACCGAGTTCAATCTAGCAATATTCTTGCCTCTACAAGAAATGGCATTGGTGACATTTTCAGGGTTTTGAAATGGGCCTATCAGGAAATTAAAGATCTTAATCAAAGAAATAGGGCTCTGTATAGCAAGTCGGAGGAGCTAGAACTGAAGTTGGCCGCTCTCAGCAACGAAGAAGGAAAATGGAAAAAGAACAACACTGGTACGGGAGAAGGTGACACTGAGGATAAGTACAAGACTATGGAAGATGAAATGCTCAAAATTAAAAATAACATGAAAACTGTTGTGGAACAAAACCATAAAATGGCTAGGCACAATGCCATCATCATCAATGCTATGTCTGAAAAGCTGGAAAAAATGCAATAGGATTCGTTGGTCGTTGAACTGGAAGAGAACAAGGCTAAAGCAAGAGTCGTGCCAACCTTAAAAGGAAAGAGCCTCCTACTACCTAGATGGTTCATATTTTAAAGAGGGGGGTTCAGGATATGAACGATTTGGAAGCTGAGACTGCGGAGTTATTAAAGGCCCAAATTTAGTTGTTGCTAGCGTTTTGTCTGGTTTTTTGGTTCTGTGGCCTTCACTGGCCTTTTTTGGTGGTTGTGGACTTGTCTTGTTTTTGTTTTAACAACCTTTTTGCTTTTGGTGTCTTTAATGATCTTATCTTTTGTTTGTAAACTTTTTGGTTTCAGGTCCCCGAAAAACCCATTTTTTCCTCTTTCAAAAACATTCATTCAACCACTAGTAAATTCAACATAGATAATTCTCATAGCATGATAATATCATTGAAGTCACAAAGATAAAGCTTATCTCCAAAGTCTATGGCTTTAAGGAAAATATCAATAACCAAGTATTAATGTCTAGGATAGTATCAGCAAATATATAATGGATCCTATCAAAATTGAGCCATTAATCGAGCTCATCATTCCCCCCAACCTAACATTTTGTTGGTCCTCCAACAAAAGGAGCACTAAAATTTTGCCTAGTTAATGCCCTAAAGTTAGCTCTTCCTGTTGTCCCATATCAGTATCTGTGGTGGCTAAATCAGGATCCCAATAGAATCCTTCTTTGCTCTCCAGTCTGTTCCATCTTGTTCTTTCTACAACTATATCATATTGGTAGAACTTGTAATCTGGCACAGGCCACAATAATGTAGGTGGCTGAAATGTTAAGGGAAGCTAACACTGTTGCTTCCTTCTACCAATCTATATATACCTATTGTATACACCTAAAAATGGTCTAGATAATCTAATTAATTAAATACGATTTATTTGATTAATTACCCTAAATTCATCTACTATTGAATAAATAGAAATATTTATTTATATAGTTCACATTTATATTCTTCTAATTATTCTCTCTTAATTAAATAATCAAAACTTCAATAGTTTTTATTTAATTATTATCATCCCTCTTTTATTAAATAAACAATGTTAAAAACATTTGTTTATTTTAATAATTGTTATTTCTTCCTAAATTTGAATAAATCCAAAATATTCAAATTAAAAGCATATTCGCTCATCATATTTTACCTACCAAATTAGATATGAAACATCTAATTAATTCAACTCAAATCTTCACGGTCAAAATTGGAGACAAACTTGCAAGCAATCCTCTTCATCTTTCTCCAATGATTCTTCCTATCTTCTAGCTAAGTGTTTTTTTGGGGAGGAACAATCCCCATAATCAGCTCAAGCTTCTTTATCTCTCACCATTCAATCCTCTAGATCAAATCCAGACCTTTGTTGTGTTGTCGGGAATCTATAAATACAACCTTCTAAAGCAGGAAATGGACCCCAACTTTGTGCAAACTTACTCTGCAGAAACACCAATTGAGCAATCAAGCATCTTAGCAATAGCATTATCATTTAGCAATAGCAATCATAGCATTTTAGAATCAATATCATGGCTACATCATAGTTTACTGTAGCTTCTTTTATCAAGTTTCATGTCAATTTAGATTATAGTAGCTTCATCATATCATTTAGATATCATCATATAGGATTAGATTATTGCATTTAGCAGCACCTCATTCTCTAGATTGGAATTTTAACAGTCACAATGCTTACAAAATCTAAGAGCCTAGTGACTTAATAAATCTTTGGATATAGAGAGCAATATGACGCTTTCAAGAGTTTTCCTATGTTAATTAGATTAATTATTGTTGATTCTCTTGATATAATGTCTTATTAAGAAGTGTTGTTTGTTATTTTATTCATTACTTATTCCACACTTACATTTTGGTGCCCACCGTGGGGCTTGAACCCACTACTTTAACATTTTTTTCTTGCAAAGTGTACTTGCAGCTTCAGACGTGTTTCTTTTAGTGTGATCGAGAGATTTTACAGCACATCTACCAAATGCTTTAGCACATCCGACCACTTTTCTAGTGCATCCATTAGAAACTCCAGCGCATGTGAAGACTGTTCCAGCGCATTTGACTACACTTCCAACACTCTTTGTTGTGGCGCATATAGTTAATTCTATAGTGCATCTGATTAATTCTGCAATGCATTAGATTGATCCTACAGTGCATTTGATCAATTATGTGGCACATATGACCTCTATTATAGCGCATTTGTAAATTGTTGTCTAGATCTGATGCAACTACGACCAATAGTTTTATTGTTGCTTTTGAATTAAAATGAACCAATCCTAGGGTAGTCATTTGGATTAAAATACACCAATCCTAGGGTAGTCATCATACATTGCTATCTCGGTTAAAATTAACATCATATCTTTTGTGAAGCAATATCTTCACGTAGAATAGCAAATCATCATTTGGGCTTTAAAACTGAACATTGTTTACTGTGATTGTGCGGTGTTAGGCCTATGCTCTCCCCTTAACTGAGTGATCAAAATGCTAGACCCATTTTTAATTTCATGCACTTTATGCTTTGTTAAATCCTTTAGAAGGCCTATCATAGTGGAAAAAGGTACTCACCCTATGGGAACGACCTGAGTGGAAACAATGAAAGCTAGGGTTTCCAACCCACTATAAAATAAAAGTAAATCTGGGGAAACCCACATTTACCAGAAGTGTGCAAGATAACCATCCCCAAAATCTTTGTTCTAAAGATTGGGAGGTCTCTTGAGGGAGTTTATCATTTTTCGCTCCGAACGGATACCCTATCTACCAACCTTAGTGTAGAATCCAACTTTTCAATTTCCAAACATTGTAATACTCATAGTGCAATGAGAGGGAAGAATTTTCCCCCAAGACACTCACCATATAATTGCCAAGGACCGCTTGCTCAAGGGATTGAGAAATATAACTTTGAGTACACACCTAGAAAAGACAAAAACACAGGCACCCTCTAGGGGGTGACACGACTGTGTGAGTCGACGCAATTTTAAGATGTGGGTTGTTGAGTATTATGATGACCTTTTTGACCTTAAGAGTGAGTCTGCTTGAAGTGTATTCTTTGTCAGAAACCAGTGGAAATCAAGGAGGAACATGTTTGATTCTTGAACATACACTTATTGTTTAGATTCTAGGACTTAAAAACAATTGTTTTACAATTGCTTGTTGTGTTTTCAAATCATTAATTCAGATAAAGATCATCTAGAAAAACACAAAAAGTTTGACAAGTCAACCTGTGAAAAATTATGATTAGGGATTGGAAACCAACAACATTTTCAAGAAGTCCCTTGCAAAAAGAGTCAAGAAACCAAAGAAGCAACTTAGCTACAAAAAACTTTGGAAAGGAGACGCTTCTTATATCAAAGTAGAAAAATCTTTCTTGACCATCGAACTTTTATCCATAGGTATCACGACTTTGCTAGAGGATATACTAATGATTTTTCCTTAGATCCTTTATATTCACAAGCTTATTTCCAACGAAGAGCTCTCTCACAAAAGCATAATCATAGTCAACCCATTCATTATTCTTTCATCCCACAACCGGCAATAGAATATTCCAACAGGTCAGATCAATTCTTACAATATAGGAAAAACTTGGAAACATTAGGCTTGTCATCAAAAATCAAAGATTTACCAGCAAAGATACCCTGTCAAAATACCCCAAATTCAAAAAATTACACCCAAAAATCAGTCCCTTTACTGAGAAAAACTAGACAACACTGTGAAGTCCCAAAATAGCTCATATACAGTCTATTTTAGCGCATACACCATATCTCTTAGCGCATCTACTATTAAAATAGTGCATTCACAGTCTATTTCAGGACATCTGAAAAATCTTATAGCACATCTACAGTCTGTCACCAAAACTTACCAGTGTTAGAAATTACCAGTATCTTGGCGCATCGACAGTTTGTTTTAGCACATATACCCATTCTGACAGTGCATTTACCATATCTTTTAGCGCGTACATGATCTATTTTAGCACATCTGTCCTCTGTAATAGTGCATCCATAGAATAATAAAATAGAGACCTATTGGAAACCCCTATCAGACTGTTGACATCAAAACTCATTTTTTTATCAGGACAAAAACATTTTCACAGTCCAGATAGTGTCTTAAACCTAAAACAAATAGGATCTTACAAGTCAAAACTCTTTCACGTTAAACCTAGATCTTGCAACTTTAAAGTGTCCAAATATCAAACACAAATCTTGGTTATTAGGTTAAGTTTCATTATCAGGATTTTGTCATCCTACAATCACGAAACAAAACACAATAATCAGATTTTTAACTTGGTCTCATCAATAGGATATATCATTCTATTTTACTTTGGTTAAAATCCAATTGACACTCATCCAAACACAAAAGATCAAAGTTTAGTGAGAAAAACAAATACTTGTATGCCAAATTTGACAAGGTTACAAAGATAGAAACTTAGGGAAAAAGAGATTGAAACACCAAACACCATGGTTGAAGAAAATCCCTTTCACAGATTCCATCAAAATGATCCAAATGAAATAACTCAAGAGGATATCCAAACAACACAACAAGATCCCAATTTCCATAAATTTATGGAAAAAGTTTTAGAACAGGATATGGAAAAATACCTTTTGATACTAATTGAACTAGGTGCAAAACTTCCAAAGGAATTTGTCATCAATCGACTAAAAGAAGCAACTAGAACATCTGAAATTGAACCACAAAACACAGATCAAGTGGTTTCCCTAACACATCAAATGAAAAACTTGCAACAACAAACTTCAAGATATGCAAAAAGGAGCCACAAAGAGGTACTCATTCGAGAACATTTTTCCTTATCCTTTTCATCCAAGTGTGGACATGATACCATTTCCTCGACATTGCGAATTCCCAAAATACGACAAGTACAATGGTAAAATAGACCCAATTGATCATGTGAGGGAATTTAGAACCATGAGTTTAGAATTTTCACAAGAAGACACTTATCTAATGAGGTTATTTCCAAGGAGCTTAGGAGGTCAATGTATGGAATGGTTCTCTAAACTACAACCAAGGATTCAAACTTTTGAAGAACTAGTCAACAAGTTTATCTCACAATTTTCCTTTAATATTCAATATGAGGTAACAATAAAAGACCTTTACAACATGAAACAAAAGAAAGGTGAAACATTCCTCTCATTTCTACAATGATGGCGAAGGTTGTTTGCTAGATATCCTCATTCTATACCAGAAGAAGAAAAGATGGAACTATTCATTAACAACTTAACTAATGACATGAGCTATAGGCTTGAACTACAATGTCCACCTACATTTGAGAAAGTAGTTGAAAATGGGCTCAAGATCGAGGAAGCTTTAGTCAAAAGAGGAGTAATAAAACATTACAATGAAGCATCAAACAATACAAATTCATCAAATCACTATGGCAATAATGATAAACCTAAGTTTTGGAAAAAGAATAGAAATACTGGAAACAATGATACTACAAATGACACACAAAATGTGAAACCAGTATTTAATTTGACGGAAACTACTACAAAGAACAATAAAAAAAATGATCAAAACATCAATCAAAATGTCAGTCAAAACAACAATCCAAACAATGGAGAATCTAAGCCACAATCATATCCAAGACAATCAAATCGATGAAGATTCGCACCATTGGGACAAACACTAGAATCAGCAATGAGAGAGCTTATTGCAAATGAACTTATCACCTTACCTGAAGCAAGAAATTGGGAACCAAAAGTAAAACCATTTTAGTGGAATGATGTTGACTACTATAACTTTCATAAAAACAAAGGACATAAGACAAATGATTGTATACAGTTGAAACATCTAGTACAAGATTTGATTGACGGCAGGAAAGTATTCGTAGAAGGACCTCAAACAAACAATGATCATGGTGCCTTTAAAAATCCTTTACCAAATTATGAAAAAGGAGAATCTTCTTCTACAAATGGAAAAGGTAAAAATGTAAACTACATTTATGAAAACACTATTCATTATATCTCTACAGTTGAGAATAATGATGTTGCTAACAATCAAACTGATAACATTGAAATCAATGACATCATACCCATAAATTTGATCCCAAACATGGATACATCCAACAATCAGATCAATGTCATAAAAATTAAGGAAAATCAAGATTATCAACCGGTCAACGTAACAACAAGGGGGCAATCCAAGGTAATATTGAAAGGAGTTTCATCTAAAATGAATACAACATCATTGATCAACTACAAAAAATACCAGCACAAATATCAATTTTGGAACTCCTTAAAATATCACCATCTCATAAGGAGGTTTTGGACAAGCCCTTGTAGCCACAACAATACCCAATAATCTGGATGTTTGTCAATTCCAGGCTATGGTGGGACACTTAACCACACCTCACTACCTATCATTTTCAGAACAATATGATGTGTCACTCACTCATCCGCACAATGCAACCCTTCATATAGAAGTCTTAATCCATAAACACCATGTTAAACATGTCCTAATAGATGGTGGAGTTGGTTTAAACATTTGCACTTTAAAACTGATTCATGCACTAGGTTATTTCGATAATGTTATTGATGCCAGAAGGAAGATCACAATAAAGGCCTATGACAAAGAAGAGAGATCCTCCAAAGGATTGATTGTATTACCTATTCAAGTGGGACCAATTGTGAAGAATATTGTTTGCCAAGTATTATACAAAGAGCTCACCTATAACATACTCTTGGGACATCCCTGGATTCATGAAATGCAAGCAATACCTTCAACCTATCATCAGTGTTTGAAGTTTCCAGTCAATGGACAAGAAGTTGCTATTTCAGCAAATTACAATAATCCTCAAACTTGTAACATGCTTAAAATAACTCAAAACACTTTGGTCCCCAATAATAGGGAAGCATATACTTCTAGTTCATCCAATGGTGAAAAGCAACTAAATTTTATATCTAAATGGGTTGAGAAGAAGGACCAGTCAAAAGAAACAAATATTGTTGAATCCACTCCATCAAACAATGAGGCTCAACTAGATTCTTTATCACAAAAATTCAAAGATAACATCCAGTTGAAATACAAGGGCATGGGAGAGTATTCCATTGAAAAATCAATATGTTTTTCACAGTTACTGCCATCTCCAAAGAAATATGGACAACCATCAACATCAACACAACAATAATTAACACCAACCACGGTTTTAGATGATAGATTTGTAAAGGCAGGTACTCTAGAAGAAGAATTTGAAGATAAGGCCATTCTCAATTGGCTCTATAAAGATGAGGGAGCCTCTACATCAACAAATATCAGCATAAAGACAGATCAGTATGGAAAAGGAAAATCTATCTTAGAGAAAATTGGGTATGAAGTACAAGGACCTATTGGAAAAAGAAAAGAAGGAATTATAGAACCCATTCAACCTCTCACACATCAGTCAAAAGACAAAACAAGACTAGGTTACAAGGGGGAAACAAAAGAAGAAAGAACTCATAGAGTTGTTGAAAGAATCCTTCAAATGCGGGATAGTTCTGAGATAGATTCTAATGAGTATGAGTGGGATTCTTTATTAGAAACATCATGCAAGGACATACAAATTAATGTCATAAAAGAGTATGCACCCACACGTGAGGAGGTACAAAGCTCAGGAACTAGACCCCTTGTATTTGGATCACAAAATATCAATGACTCAAGTGAGGATGGATAGATATTGAGTGAGATAGATGACTTGGAGGAGAGTAATATCATAGATATTGACATTACCACTGAAAATTTTGACAACATTGCTATCAGAACCTTTACTGTCGTTGACCTTAACCAATCCGATGACTTTCTACCTTTACTGCATCCTGAACTTATCAACTGGGAACCAACTGAACCTATCAATATACCTATCTTTGAGAATGATGATGCTATCGTAAATTTCCTTTGTTGTGATGAATCTGACACAAGGTCTACTCATGGATCTCATAACAACACTTCAAATCAGGAGGGTGTCAAATCTTCCAGTTGCAAAATTAAAAACATGAATAATGGATCTAATGGTGAAAACCATTCAATGGTAGCATTAGATCTTGAAAAAGTAAAAATAAAGAACACATTTGATGGTGAAAACCTCTCTGAGCCACCAAAATATGGGAGATTTGACACCCTTCCATAACATTATCATGAAAGATCATAAGTACTAGTGGAGCCTACATAGTCTATCAATATTGGAACAACATAAAATGAAAGACTCTATATCTTGCAGGATCTATGACTGAACAAGAAAAGCCAAAATTCATCAAGTTCTTTGAAGACAGAAGCATTAACTTTGCTTGGTCATACTTTGATATGCTAGGTTTAGATCTAGATATTTTAATGCATCATTTATCTCTACCATCTGGGATAAAACCTGTAAAACAAAAACTAAGGAAAATGCATCCACATATCGCCTTGATGGAAAAGGTCGAGCTGAAAATTTTGTTAGATGTAGGATTCATCAGATCTATTAACTATGCTAAGTGGATTTCTAATATTGTACCTATTTCTAAACCAGATAATAGTATCAAAATATGCACTGACTTTAGAGATCTCAACAAGGCATGTCCAAAGGATGATTTTCCTTTACCAAACATTGACATTATTGTCGACTTAACAGCAGGACATGCCATGTTATCACTCATGGATGGCTTCTCAGGGTATATCCAAATCAAAATAGCACCTGAAGATCAGGAGAAAACAACTTTCACATGTCCATGGGGAACATTTTGTTGGAATGTCATTCCCTTTGGGTTGAAAAATGTAGGTGCAACATATCAGCGTGCAATGACCACCATTTTCCATGACATGATGCATACTTTTATGGAAGATTACGTGGATGATGTATTAGAAAAATCACACACCAGAGAGGGACATTTGGAGATTCTGGGAAAAATCTTTACACCGCTAGAGAAGTTCAATGTCAGATTAAATCCTAAGAAATGTGTGTTTGGGGTTACATCAGCAAAGCTCCTAGGATACATAGTGTCAGAAAAGGGTATCGAAGTGGATCCTGCTAAGGTCAAGGCTATAATGGAAATGCCACCACCGAAGAACATCAGTCAACTACGGTCTCTACAAGGCAGGCTACAATCAATCTAGAGATTTATCTCCCAATTAGCAGACAAAATTCATTCATTTAATCACTTGCTACATAAGAATGTATTGTTCAAATGGGATCAAGGGTGTGAAACAACGTTCAATCAAATAAAGCAATATCAAATGTCACCCCCCATATTGATGCCACCTACAAAAAATAGACCCCTATTCCTATACATTGCAACAACTGACATATCTTTAGGAGCTCTATTAGCACAGGAAGATCCTGAGGGAAGGGAACAAGATGTCTATTATATCAGTAGGAATCTGAATGGTTATGAGATAAATTACACCTTCATCGAAAAATCTTGTTTGGTAGTGGTATTTTCTACCTAGCAGTTGTGGAATTATATATTAACTCACACAATCAGACTCGTAGCAAATACCGACCCATTAAAATATCTACTCAACAAGGTTGCCTTAACGGGAAGACTAGCCAAGTGGGTCACGATCTTGAGTGAATTTGATATCCAATATGTGGATAGGAGAGCCATCAAAGGTCAAGTGATTGTTGATCAGTTAGCTAAAGCTCCATTACTAGATGATCATCCAATGAACATAGAGTTTCCTGATGTGGAAATTCTTACTATGACAACACAATAATGGAGGCTTTATTTTGATGGGTCATACACACAACGTTGGTTTGGTGTTGGAATTCTATTTGTTACTGTTGAACCCCAATCCAAATACCTACAAAACACAATAAACAATCACATTAAGAGATCATATGCAAGTAAGAACAAGGATTCCCCATGAAATCCATTAACAAAGCTTAAAATAGGAAATAAAGCAAGAATGAAATGAAGAAACAAGAAAGTAAGCTAAATCCTATTGAAGACAATGCAAACTCTTGATCCCATGGGGGACTTGGTGCCAATTTGATGTGGAAATTGGCCCTTTCCCAACTTCTATGATGCAAGCTTGATGAATGTTGATGAATGATCCACTTTGATGAAGAATGGTGAGTGCTTCAAGACCAAAATCTGCATAACCTAGCTACAAATTCAAAAATATGGATGAAGATTGCTAAATATTTGAGCATAGTAAGTTTACTCAAATTGTGGATGATCAAATGAGGAGATTAGCCTCTTATTTATAGAGTGAGAAGATGGAATAATGTCTAAAATAGAGCAATGTGGGACTAAGAATTAGCCAATGGCAAAGTGCCACTTGTCAACATGTGAGTGGATGGAGGATGTGCAAGTTTTGAAGAATGTTTCAATAAATGCATATATTTGAATTTTGAATTTGTTGAAATGACACGCAAGAGGGAAAGAAGGTGCATTGAATGCCACTTGGCTCAAGGCAAAAGGAATTTGTAAGAGGAGTAAATGCCTTGTTGGAAGGACAAAGTCCACTTGGATTTTGAATTCAAACTTGAGGAATATTCCTTAAAAGATGCCTTGTTGAGGAAAATAGAGATTTAATAAATAAAATAACTCTATTTTCATGTGCAAGTGGTAAAAGATGGAGGATGGGACATGAGAAGAGATTAAATTAATCAAGGTTAATTAATTTAATGGAGGGATTAAATGATGTGACCTATCTGACTTAAATTTGTTGATTTATTTAAATCAAATATGAGAAGAATGTGATAAAAGGATTAATTAAATAATGACTTTTGATTTATTTAATTAAAAGAGATGATGTTAGATTGAAATAAATAAGGTTTTAATTTATTTAATTTAATAGATAGACTTTAGAGATTTAATCAAATAAATTTCATTATTTAATTAAATAGGATAATTAGATCAGACTGGTTGATTTAATTATCAAGAAAGGATGAATTAATTAGATAATTGATTTATTTAATTAAGAGAGGAATTTTGATGAATTTAATCAGATAAAGGTATTTGATTAAATGGTTAGACCGAAGGATGATTCAGGATGAAATGATGTTAGTGGTCAGGATCAAATGTCCAATGTCAATCAATACATTTTGCGTGTCTACAGTTACACCTCAAGGACACACCATCCCAAGGTCCTATAGACTCATGTTTCCATGTACAAATAATGTAGTTGAGTATGAGGTGCTAATTATTGGCATCAAAGTGGCCCAGTTGAATGGAAGGTCACAGAACTACAGGTATATGGAGATTCACAACTAGTCATCTATTAGGTAAATGATGAATATTAGATAAAAGATGAGAAGTTGATGCCATATAAGAAGATGATAGATGATCTCAAAAAGCACTTTGTGGATATCAAGTTTGAACAGATTCCAAGGGCAGAAAACAAAGTTGTCGATGCTATGGCAATGATTGCTTCTCTCTTACAATTACCAGAAAAGCGAGGTTGTTATGAGTTTATGGTGGAACAAGTGTCTAACCCTGCTTATGATGATCCCAATTCTCAAACCATATGCCAATTAATTAACCTTGAATCCTCCATTTATGGAAAGACTTATGCTTACTTAAAAGACAATATCCTTCCTCCTAATCTTTCTAGAAACCAAAAATGCAACTTCATCCACCAAACCGCATGACATACCTTAATTTTTGGTATACTTTACCGTCGAGGTCTAGATGGTACTCTTCTTCGGTGTCTAGAACATAACAAATCTGAGACAACTTTACATGAGGTTCATGAAGGTATTTGTGGAACTCATTCAAGCAGACCAACCTTAGAAAATAAACTCCTTTGTTTAGGGTATTACTGGCCGAATATGGAGAGGAAGTCTTATCAATTTGTTAAGAAATGCTAGAAATGTCAGATCCATGGTAACTTAATCCATGCACCAGTGCAAGAATTGCATCCATTTGCTTCAACATGGCCCTTTTGTCAATGGGGACTATACCTGGTAGGGAAGATTAATCTGTCTTCATCCAATGGACACAAATTTATAATCACAACAACATAGTACTTTACAAAATGGATAGAAGCAGTTCCCTTAACAACCATCACTGGGAAACATATATCTTCTTTCATACTTAACTACCTCATCTGTAGGTATGGAATTCCTTAGTCCATTGTAACAGACAATGGTAGACCATTTAAAAATAAAGATGTACAGGAACTGTGTGAGAAGTTTCATATCCAACATCATTTTTCAACACCATACTATCCTCAGAGAAATGGTCAGGCAGAGGCCTCAAATAAAACTATTTTTAAAATCCTGAAGAAGAATGTCAACGATGTTGGACATGATTGGCATGTTCAGTTAAATCCTGTTCATTGGGCATACAGACCCAGCATCAGAACACCTATAGGAGCTACACCATATGCCTTGGTATATGGATTAGAGGCTATACTACCCATTGAGGTTGAGATTCCATCACTTCATGTATCACTGAAGGGTATCATTGCAGATGAGGATTATAGGGTCTCTAGACTTCAAGAGTTGGAACTATTGGATGGACGTCATCAACAAGTTGTGAACCATTTGACAGCATATCAACAAAGGATGTCCAGAGCTACAATCACAGGGTAAATCCTTAATTCTTTTAGGTTGGGGACTTGGTCCTAAAAGAAAACCCTAGAAATCAATAGGACAGAGAAAAGAAAGGGAAGTTTGAACCTAACTGGTTAGGTCCCTTTGTAATCATATTGGTCTATGGATCTGGAGCCTATCGGTTGTCTACACCTGAAGGGGATCTGTTCGATGAACCTATCAACAGTATCCATCTCTGGAAATTCTATACCTGATTCATCTAATGCATGGTTGAATAGTTTTCCTTGATGAAAACCTGGCAAACATGCATCTTGGTGACAGGAAATTTTAAAAAAAATACAAAATTTTTTTAGAAAAAGACAAAAAGACAAAAAAAATAATCATAAAGTCTAAAAAAGTGCAATAAAAACAAGTAGTGAAAACCTTGAAGCAAGCACTACTTATGATTTAAACTATCTTTTCTATCTATTGGATACATAACTTGGTCGTCCACTTTTTCCATCATTTTCCACATAACATTTGAAAGGTGAAAATCATGCACATATCCTGGCAAAGTGATCGTGTCACACCCTAGCTTGGGGGAAAAATCCTAAAATCACTGGGGGCAATAAACTTGAGCTTAAAAAAAAACTAACAAACAATAGCATGTCAAATGTAGCAAACACAATGGTCGTTGGGAAACTCAACATGGAACATACATCAACATTGGATCACATTAGAAAATCAACCATCCACATCATGACAGTTGAGATCAAACTAATCAAAACAACTCAAAATGGATGATCTAATCTGAATAATGAATGAAATACTTCAAGCAGAGGTTAAATTGTTGTACTTTGATCATTGTAAGCATTTCTTTAGAGCAACTTGATGATGTATTGAACTAGAGAAGCCAGGAAGAAGAATGATATTTTCTTTGTCTGATGTTTGTGAATTAATTAATTATTATGTGAATTTTCGCGAGATGTGCTCTACAAAGTATCACTAATGACATTCCAATTCACATAATAAAATGATTGATTCTTGTCTGTTTACGCAAGAAATGCTAAGGTCATCTCGGTTCAATTATACCTAGATGTTTGTGTTACCTTACAATATCAAAAATTATGAAAGAAGTACTCAAGTCATCATTGGTCTAAATTATAGCATTGATGCTTGTACTCACTTTCAACATTTTAAAAGCTCCATGATGATAACAAGTAAAATAAAAGGACTGATAAGATGCCAATGTTTGCGTGTAGATTTTCATGGAAAATTAGATTGCATTCATAATAGTTTTACATCTGCAAATTATTTGTTACAAAGATTGGTGAAGAATTCAAGAAAGATGTCATCTCATTAATGGATTGAGTATACTTGACATTAACAAAAACATCATCATTATCATGTAACCACATAATCATTTCCATTGCATACATTAGAAACATTATTATATCATTTCATCATTCAAACATTTGATCATATATTTTGCATTAATCATGTCATTTCTTCATTTACGCATCGTAAAGAAAAATTTGCATGAGAAAAACAATCAAAAACAAATCTCTATGAATTTACATTTTCATTTCATCCATTCATCATATCATATATCATACATTTGAAGTATCATTATATTAAATCATTCATTCGTGCATTCATTGCATCATATATTTACATTTGAAATATCAAAAATATATAGTATATCATATTCATCTTCATCATTATGTCATATATCATAGAAACATCATATCCAAAATCATACATATAGATGCATTTTCATATCATTTACATATATCCATTATCATACAACTATCACATGCATCCATACATCATCATTATTCACATAATCACATGTAAACATCATAAACCAAAAACATTATAAAATCAATGCATATCATCATGATCATAAATTGCATCCATAACATCATAACATAAATCATCACATGGCATATAGAAATAAGGAAAATGCATCCATCATAGAATCACATAACTCGTATAAATCAATAAAATCTACCGCATATCATATAAATAAATAAAAAATCATAATGTCAAGTATACAATGAAGTCCAATATGTAAAGAGATATAACATCAAAAATGGTTGTAAATTAAAAAACCGGAGTATACATGTCTCAAAATATATCAAACAATCCAATCTTGGAGCTATGTAGTGCTAGCTCCCGACCAGATGTACCAGGATCTCTTGGGTCTCTCCATAGAGGTTGTGTCATACCCGCACTAACAGTCCTGGACTGGATCCTGACTGATTGAGACTGCACATAACTCACTCTTTGCTCTAGAGGAATGGCATCATGGTATTTACCTCTATAGTACTCTTCCTCTCGACCTAAATGAACAACCTCTCTCATATGATCTGCTACAGATGTACCATCAACCAATCTCTATAACCTCTCAGCTATCAGTTGTGTCTGCTCTGCAGTCCGCCTGGCTGCATCTCTCTCGGTTGTCAAAGTGGTAATCTGTGTCTGGGCCACTGCTAACTATGCCTGAACCTGAGAAAGGACCTTTGCATGGGACTAAGCCTGTTTCTGCATCTAGGTCTATGTCTGAACCAATAAACCCCATGCATGTAACAATTGACCCTGTAAGGTCTGCACTTGCACCTGTAGGCTGGCAATTTGTGTCTGTTGCTGCTAGGAGGGTACATCAATCCACACATGTTGCTCTGTAGGAGCTACTAGTGATTGCCACTTACGAGGCACCATATAATCTTGAACATGCAAGCCTGCACCTGACCCACCTGTACCTCCTCCATCATCTCCACCACCACCTCCTCCATCATCTCCACTACTCTCATCCTCACTACTGCTCTCCTCGCCACCACTGCTCTCGACATCCTCCACCTCCTCCTCACCAACCTCCTCAATAGGTAGTGGTACTGGCTCATCAGGAATGGTAATTCATGGAAAAGGATGTAGAACCAGATACTCTGCATAATCAGTTGTAATAGGTGGCTTGACAATATCAGGATGGATATCCCAAACTAGAGGCTGTAGAGCCTGATACTCTTGAACAACGGCATCATATGAAAGACCCGGTCCCCACTCTATAGAATCTAACTGGTGCCAAGCATAATGGGAAACACCCTAGGGCATACCCTAAACAATACCATACTATCTGCGCATTCGTCTGAACAAAAATATCTCTAACACCCAACGAGTCTAACCAATCAGCATCATCGATTAACAGAGGTATGGAAACTATACATCATCATCCCAATGCTCGCAATCTAGATAAGGCCACCATGTAACAGCCTCTACATCATCCAATACTCTCCTCCAATGATCCAACTTATCCAGTCTAGGATGAGTAAGTCGACCTACATATATATGCACATATGATTGCATGGTGGGTCGTTGTCTCACCATCACTGGATGCATAATAGCTATATGCTCCCACGCCCACACCTGTAGTAGAGTAGCTCCTGATGACAAACTGTGACCTCCAAGGTAGACAGTCGAATGAAAATCATGATAAAGATGGACAGGAATACACATGCCCCAAGCATATCTCGTACCGTGCACAATCATGCTCTCCAACACACGGCCCCAACCAACAGAAAGTCCCTTTAACCTACGATCAGGAAAAAGGAACCCTCCAATAAAACCAACAAGAACTAAAGGCAGGGTGGCATAAGCATCCAGCATCTCGCGCCATGGAATCCAATATCCACAAATAGAATCATCTTGAAATACTTTGCGGAGAGCATCGGTCCCTCCCTACTCTGACGAATCATAAACTACAATGTCACCAACAACGGGTATCCTCAAAATCCGCTAGACATCCTCAGGAGTGACTGTCATCTTGCCAGTAGGAAGGTGGAAGGTATTATGCTTGCTATGCCACCTCTCGGATAAGGCTATCAAGAGACCTTGATTAATCCTAATCTAGGGCATATCTAAGAGAGAGGATAATCCACATCATGCAATTACTATTGTCTTGGGCTGCACTAGCCGCGGTATCAAATCGAATTTCCAGGGAAACCACTCTCAAATCTACAGGCTCGTCAAAGACTCCTATCATCATGAAATGTTCAAAGTCAGTACTCTTTTTCAAATCATCAAACATCAATCAGCCTATCAAATCTAATCAGCTCTAGTGAGATTGTGATCAAATCTCGTGAGCAAACATCATCAAACCTCACCTATCATGAGGTCAATCATCAAACTTAAAATTGAACCTTACTATCATGAGGTCAATTAATCAAATCAACCTCGCTCATCATGAGGTATATCAAACAAACTATAATTATTCCTCGCTTATCATTAGGATAATTATCATCAATCAATCATCAGACCTTTCCTATCATGAGGTTGAACATCATCTACTTTATTGATATCATCAATCATATCAAACCAACGGCTGACATGATCAAAATCAAAAAAATCAAGGATAAAATTGACAAACTACATCATTCTGACTTGAATGCGCTAAAACAGTGTTTTTATGCGCCACAATATCAGAAGCGCCATTAAAACACCTCAAGGCGCTAAAACAAGCACTCAAAGCACTAATTCATCAGATGCACCATGTCAGGAGGAAAATGCGCTATTTCAGGACATCAAAGTGCCAATACAATGGATGTGCTATTCTGGGGTGTCAAAGCGCTAATGTATGGGGCAAATACGTTGAACTGGTCAAAGCGCTAAAACTCTATGTCAAAGCGCTAGAACATCTATCCTAAGCGCTATAACTTTCAAAGCGCTATTCTAACCTATGAAAGCGCTAAAGAAACTAACTGAAGCGCTATTTCATTGAAAGCGCTACATCGGGGCTTGAAAGCGCTAAAAGATGAAAAATCTAAAATAACGTTTAAAAATAAAGGAAATTCAAAATGCACAATTTACAAGGAGGTTCTAGGGTACATACCGGAGGTCCATACGCAGTCGGGCGGTTGTGTTGTCGCATGCGCTCAAATCGGTGAGTGTGGTAAGGAATCACCATCTCGCTCCAAATTGCTAATTTGGCCTCACTCTCAATTCTTCAAACTTACAAATGCACAAATGAATTCAAATTTACCTCTTTTAAACTTTTTAAAGGTTAATTAAAGGGATTTGTATGGGATTTATTTAATTTATTTACTGGAGGATTAATTCAAAACTCATCACAAGGGCATCTTTCAAACTGTTTGTTGAGAGATAAATTATTTCATCATCAAAACTTTATCAAATCATCAAAAATCATAAGAAAATCACGAAAAAATTTGAAAATTTCCAAAAATCCAAAAAATAAAAAATTCATCAATTTATCTCCTGAGGGGGCATATATCCATCATCACTTGAAAATCAACATCTGAGGCATACTGAAAAAATTTCATTAGTACTAGCAGCAGCAGCAAAATTTTCTTTGAAGCAATGTGTAAACACATCACTTCAAAGAGGGGGAAAATGTATACACCTAAAAATGGTCTGGATAATCTAATTAATTAAATATGATTTATTTGATTAATCAGCCTTAAATTCATCTACTATTGAATAAATAGAAATATTTATTTATATAGTTCACATTTATATTCTTCTAATTATTCTCTCTTAATTAAATAATCAAAACTTCAATAGTTTTTATTTAATTATTATTATCCCTCTTTTATTAAATAAACAATGTTAAAAACATTTGTTTATTTTAATAATTGTTATTTCTTCCTAAATTTGAATAAATCCAAAATATTCAAATTAAAAGCATATTCTATAGCTCATCATATTTTACCTACCAAATTAGATATGAAACATCTAATTAATTCAACTCAAATCTTCATGGGCAAAATTGGAGACAAACTTGCAGGCAATCCTCTTCATCTTTCTCCAATGATTCTTCCTATCTTTTGGCTGAGTATTTTTCTGGGGAGGAACAATCCCCATAATCAGCTCAGGCTTCTTCATCTCTCACCATTCAATCCTCCAGATCAAATCCAAACCTTTGTTGTGCTGCCCCTTCACAAATGTGTTGTTGGGAATATATAAATACAGCCTTTTGAAGCAAGAAATGGACCCCAAATTTGTGAAAACTTACTCTGCAGAAACACCATTTGAGCAATCAAGCATCTTAGCAATAGCAATCATAACATTTTAGAATCAATATCATGGCTGCATCATAGTTTATTGTAGCTTCTTTTATCAAGTTTCATGTCAATTTAGATTACAGTAGCTTCATCATATCATTTAGATATCATCATATAGGATTAGATTATTGCATTTAGCAGCATCTCATTCTCTAGATTGGCATTTTAACAGTCACAATGCTTACAAAATCTAAGAGCCCAGTGACTTAATAAATCTTTGGAGATGAGAGCAATATTATGCTTTCAAGAGTTTTCCTGTGTTAATTAGATTAATTATTGTTGATTCTCTTGATATAATTTCTTATTAAGAAGTGTTGTTTGTTATTTTATTCATTACTTATTCCACACTTACACCTATTAACCCTCTTGCATGTTGCAGCATAGTTCTGTAAAGAGTGGGGTTCAGCCTGTTTCAATTCTGCTGGAAAACTGTTCCACCTCTATGCTAAATATCCCATTACTGATTTTCATGTGGTTTCAGCTACCCCCTCATATTCTTTGTAGGATTCTTCTCTGACGGGCATAATCTTAGCTTTGTAGTTGGGGTGGTAGAGAATTTTTTGCCATGTCATGAAAATATCTCCAAGGTACTAGATTCAACCCTAATAAGCTGGGGAGTTTGAAGTTCCCTTTCCCTATAATTTCTATACTGTTGTCCCCAACTAATCTCATTTTGAATCTAGGAAATGAATGCCCTTAAATGATGGTCCCCAATATACAACAAGGGATTCCAATCATGATCATTAGACAAAACATAATTGTGCAGGTATAATTCACATAACAATTTTTTAACATCAAGAGGTACAAGCTAATAAGCTTGGAAGAATTCATGTGGAGTATCAAAAGTAGGACTCAAACTCGAAATGATCCTTGATAGCTTGAAGGAAAGATTTTGCTCCTTCAAGTGTAGGGCATACACTCTAGGAGGAGTTCTGCATGCTAGCATTCTGGGTATTAAGTCTACCACATTATCTACCCTTTCCTTCAAGGCAACAATTTTTGCATTCTTCTCTTCAATCTTTGCATCTTTCTTTTTAATCACATTTTGTAGCTTACGCTTTTTGTTTTTCCATTCTTCTTCCCTTCTTTGCATCTCACTCCACAACTTTAGAACTATGTCATTCCATGAAAAATCAGGAGGTTTATGTATCCCTACCAAAGTCTTCTTTGGCACTGACTCTTACTGTTCATACAACACCAATTGCAGAGGTTCAAGTTGTTCATCCTACTCTAGCTGCAGGAACTCTGGATTCTCATTTTGTTCTTGCTGTAAGGTATTCTGACTTTCATTTTGTTCTTGGTTCTCAACTTGTTTTGCAATGGCAGCAAGCTTTTCCAATCTAATGTTCGCCTGATCCTCAAAAATATCCTCTTCCTCAACATTCACCTGCCCGTTGGGGCTTCCGCCTCCTCCCTAGATGTGTTTCTAAGCCTAGGGCTTCTCTTTGGAGGTGCACCAGTGGCTGGCCCAACTAGTTTTGATCTCTTAGGAGGGTTTTTGTCTTTTCCTTCAGCTACAGGAGGAATAGTGTTATCAACCTTTCGTTTCCTAGGGCTTGGTGTTGGTTTTTCTGCCACTTGCTTCTTGGATTTTCCCTTTCTCATCTCTGCTTCTTTCTTTTGTCTCTTCTCTCCTAAGATCAGCCCTAGTTCAAATTGGCATTTTAGCAAAGACATTATCATCAGAATCTAAGGATGAACTTTCCTCTCCTAAATGTTCTGACTCAGAAGACCCAATTTCAACAGCTTGCTCAGCTACAGGAAGGTTTGAACTAGGTTTTGCACCAGAGGTTGATGCTCCAGGAATAATTTCAACATCCATCACTTCTCTCCTAACCCTACGAGGTTGAGGCTAACCTCTAACATGTTATGGTCTAAATTGATCAATATTTAAAAACTCCTCCCATGTCATATCAGGTACTTCATAAAGAGATTTTTCCACTAATAATTTGATTAAATAATGGTGAGAGACAAAATTATCCCTACCTTTCTGTGTTTCGGCTGCCATGATGGTAAGGAGATTATATAACACATTGGGCACGTTCATTCTTCGTCCATGCCTCATATGGTTTAGTAGCTTGAAGCATACCAAATGAAAGCATGACTAGCGGCCCTCACAAGTGATGTACTTAACAATGTGGACAGCTACTTGTCTCCATGGCTCAGGGAGAGAAGTTTTTTTTGTACCTTATTTATCCACCACCAACGGAGGATCACTAGGTTTAGTAAAATCAGCCCTGGCTGACCTTGTATCTTTTGTAGCAGGGTATGGTTCACCATCAGTAGGTAATCACGTTACCTTCACAATTCTTTCCTTAGTTACAGTCACCTCCAATCCTTTCACTACTGCCTTCCCCTCAGAGAATGTTTGCGCAAATTATTTTGCAATGTCTTCATTATAACTGTCAAGCTTCAAGAAATAGTCTAGCCATCTACAATTTCTAAACTCTTCCAAAGAAGGTGCATCCTACATTACCACGTTATGAACCGTGGGCTCACTCATAATCAGTTGTCCTCCCATCATTCAGCTGCCCTCAATCAACAAACTCTATGCGAAATTTTCTTTTCTACAATTTCTTTCTGAAAAATCCCAACTTTTTTTCTTGCAATTCTTCTTTCTGTCATACTGAATGGCAATGTCATGTAGCTTACTAAATTACTTTTGTTGGGTAACATTTGAAATTATGACTAGGCAATAAAGGTTTATTAATGAAGGGTATTATCAAAAGAAATGGCGATGGTTTAGTGACATCTTACACATGCAAGTCATCACATCAATTTATCATTCAAATTGGCTCAGTTTAAATTTGCTAATATGGATGACACCTAGACTTGAGTTTACACTTCCCCCCCAACCTAATTTACAGCATGTGTCCACATAGGCTGGTGGATGATTATTGTTGGACAAGGCGGAGTACTATTTAATGCTATGCAAAATATCTACATTTAATTACAACAATTAAATAAATGTACTGAAAATAATAAAGATATAACAAATTGTTTTGCACGTACCTGAAATCTTGGAGTATCTTTGCAAATATTTCATAGAAAGTATTGATTACCTTTAAGAAGTACGGTTGAGCAATTAATGCATTGATGATGAAATGGAATGAAGTGATGGTGAAGTGGAGTGATGGCGGAGTTATGGAAGAGAAAGAAGATGGAGATGGATGGGAAGATGAGTGGATTAATGAAGAAGTCGACTCCCAAAAAAGTGGAAGTCTTTATTTGACGTGGTTGCATGTGTACTTGGATTAGTCAGAAGGAGGGACACTAGGTCCGCTTCCTTCGGCTGCAGGAAGTTCGGGGGTTGGGTGTTGGTTAAATTGTTGCAAAAATTCTTCCTTGGACGTTGGCTTGTGATACAACCTTAGATGGTGACCATTGACCAGAAGTTTGAATCTAACAAGGTCAATGGTGGTGAGTTGTAAAGCTCCATTGGGAAAGACTTATGCAACCTTGTACGGCCCCAACCATCTAATCTACAATTTACTTGCATTGTCTTGATACCTGGAGTCATAAAGGAGTGCCCAGTCTCCAAGCTAAAACTTCTTTTCCTTTATGTACTTATCATGCCATTTGATCCTTTGATTTTGCACTACCTCGCTATGATGTAGGGTTATCTTTCTCATCTCATCCAAGTTGTTCAACTGCATGAGCATGTCCTTTTGTGCTTCAGAGATATCCATCCCTAACTATAGTGTAGTCCTAAGAGTCTTATGCTCAAATTCAATGGGCATCATAGTTTTCTTCCTATACAGTAACTCAAAGGGAGTGAAACCTATGGTTATTTTCCATTGGTCCTATAGGCCCAAACAGCCTCTAGTAGCCTATTTTCCTAGTCTCTCCTATGAAGAGCCATTGTTTTTGTCAGAATTGCCTCAATTTCCCTATTGGTAACCTCGGATTGGCCATTGGCCTGAGTGTGATAAGGAGTAGACTTCCTATGCCTCACATTATATTCATTAACTAGTGTTGTGACAAGGGTTGATGTAAATTGAGCCCCTTGATCAGTCATTATCTCCCTTAGAACTCCATAATGAGTGAAAATTTTCTCATAAAGAAACTCTGCAACCTTATTATCTCTTGCATGCTTCATTGCTTTAACTTCAACCCACTTGGTTACATAATCAGTGCAAACCAAGATATAGGATTTACCATTGGATGGAGGATCAATGGGTTCTACAAAATCCAACCCCCATTTATCAAATGGAGTGATTCCTACCTAGGGGTAAAGGGATATCTCATCAGACTTTGTTGGGTGGCCCATCCTCTAGCATCTATCACACTTCCTTGTATATCTGCCTACATCCTTATGAAGTGTGGGCTAGTAATATACTATGTTGAGAATCTTCATTGTTTCCCTTTTGGCTGCAAAATTCCCTCCACATGGTTCATTGTGACATGCATGCAATATATCATATGTCTCATCTTCCCTTACACATCTCCTCATGACATGGTCTGGTCTAGTGTAGAACAAACAGCCTACAATCCATGAAAAGGGAAAGGTTTTCTCAATGATTACCCTTCTCTCTTTTGGAGAGAAATGAGGAGGAACTCTCCTTGTAACCGAGTAATTGGCTATATCAGCATACCAAGGAGTATGCATAGTGATGGAAAAAAAATGCTCATCAGGGAAAGAGTCATCAATGACTTGATTATCTTTTGATGTAGTTAGTATAGAAAGAAAATCTGCTACAACATTTTCTTTTCTTGGTTTATCAACAATGGTGATGTCAAACTCCTGCATCAGCGACAACCATCTTTCTAGCCTGCCTGAGATGAGGGGCTTATTCATGAGGTATCTTATTGTTGCATGGTTTTTATGAATAAAAATTTGATACCCTGTTATGTAGTGTATGAATTTTTTAAGGGCATAGATGACTGCTAACATTTCTTTTTTTGTTACTGTGTAATTGAATTTAGCCCCTTGTAGGTTTTTGTTAACAAAATAAATGGCATTCTCTATGGTTCCTTCTTTTTGTCCCAATACTAGTCCTACATCATAGTTTGATGCATTTGTATGAATGTGAAAAGGAAGCTCCCAATTAGGACCTTTGAGTACAGGAGCATGGGTTAAAGCTGCTTTGAGATCAAAGAATGCCTTGTCACAATCCTCTGTCCACTAGAATTCGACATCTTTAGTGAGGAGATTGTACAATGGTGCTGCCATTTTACTGAAATATTTGATAAAATTCCTATAGTACCCTACATGACCCAAGAAACTTCTAACATCCTTTTTCTTTGCAGGAATAGGCAGATTGGTAATCACTTCAATCTTTGTTGGGTCTATTTGAATTCCCTTTTTAGAGATGTAGTGCCCAAGGACTACTCCTTCCTACATCATCATGAAACACTTCTCACTATTCAATGATAGGTTATGGTCTTCACATATTTGTAAGACCTTCCTTATATTCTCTAGAGCTTCTGCAAAATCAGCACCATAGGTAGTAAAATCATCCATATAAAGTTCCATGCAATCATGTGAGATTTCTGAAAATATATTAATGATTGTCCTTTGGAAAGTTGCAGATGCATTACACAAACCAAATGGAAGCACTGAGTAGGCATAAGTACCCCATGGATAGGTAAAGGTGGTCTTCTCTTGATCCTCAAGTGCAATTTGTATCTAGTTATAGCCACTGAATCCATCTAGAAAAGAAAAATACTGCAATGGAATCTAGTACTTTGTCTATGAAAGGAAGGGGAAAATGATCCTTCTTAGTGGCCAAGTTGAGCTCCCTGTAGTCAACACAAACTCTCCACTTCCCTCCTTTTTTGGGCACAATCACCAATGGGGACACCCACTGACTATCTGAGATGGGGTAGATAAATCCTACATCCAATAATTTCTGAAGTTCCCCTTTGACAATTTCTCTCAATGCAAGATTGATTCTTCTTTGTGGCTGTCTTACTGGTGTGCAATCATCTCTAATATATATCCTATGAGTGCAGAGCTTAGGTTCTAATCCCTTCATGTCATGGTAGTCCCATGCAAATGCATGTTGGTGGGTCTTCAGTAGGTTTGTCAATGACAGTTTCTGCTCATGACTCAACTTACTATTAATATTTAGATGTTTTCCTTATGACACTTGCACTTGTTTGGTTAACTCTATCATAGTTACTTCACTAATAGTTGGCCTTTTTAGTTCATGTGGCAGCAATGTGTGGAGCATATCAGTTGTTGCAGGAAGTTCTATTGCAAGAAGAGCAGGCAACATTGTCTTCACTGAACTGGTAGAACCAGATTCATGAGTAGATGAATCTTCATGCACCTCACAACAGTTCTAAATTATGTGGGAAAACACTTCATCTTCCTCCTATAGTTGCATGAAAGAGCTTATGCCTAACATCATGAGTTGTTCCATAAAATTGACTTCCTCAACATCTTCTCCAACATGTGGCCATATTGTACTATCCATTTCAGGAGTTGGTTTAGCAGGAGGGTATAGAACAAGCTTTTTGGTACTTTTCCCATCAGAAATGGTCATGTCCCTTCACCGGAATCCAATGTAGGCATCTGTTGTGGCCAACCATGGCCTTCCTAGAATAATGGGATACCCACCTAGTGTAGCTTTTGGAGAAATAATCATAAAATCTATTGGATACTCCCAAGAATCTAGAGCTACCACAAGGTCCTCTACTATACCATCAGGTTTGACAGTGGAACTGTCAACAAGCTGCAAGACAGTAGAAGTAGGTCTTATGTTTGCAACATTTAGTTGTTGTAGGATATCCTTAGTCATTACATTTATTGTTTCCCCCAAGTCAATCAGAGCATTCCTTATTTGGATTTCGTTTATGACAACTCCTACCATAGGGCTACTTGGGTCAGTGTACTTAGGAACTGCAACTTTTCCAAGCTTGATGTTTGCTAATTGTCCTACCACATGAACTATGGTGGGGTCTTTCTTTTTCCTCCCTAGCTTTTTGAGGCATGCCTCTTTGATTGCTTTTCCATAAATAGGAACATCTTTTATATCTTGAAACAAAGGTATCTTAACACATATGTGCTTCAACTGATCCAAGATGTCAAAGGTTGGTTCCTCCTTTTCTTCCTTTTGTTTAGCAACTTCTAATCTTTAAGGAAATGGTGGATCTTGGGTACTCTGCTGAGCTGGAACTGGTTCAGGATTTTTAGGCACACTAGGCTGAATGGGGAAATTCAAAGGCTCCTCTTCTTCTATAGGAAGCTCAGTGATGATAGGTGTGGAAGGAGCTGGCAAAGTAGTTCTTGAACGTAGGTGGATTGCACTCACTCACAACATATGCAGGAAATTGATTAAGATCTATAGAGTATACTGGTTGTTGCTACTGTGGTTTGTTATTTGGGTTAGGTGTGAGCTGAGCTGGTAATTGAGTAGGTCTAGGTGTGCTCGAACTTGAGCTAGTAGGAGGAGGAATGATAGTGGGTTGTTGGGGCTGTGAAGGTGGTTGCATGTAGCTAGTTTTCTGGCTTGACCATTGTTGTCCTCCCCTCCATTGAGATGTTTGCTGCCAGTTTCTTGGAGGTGGCTGCCAATTTCCCTAAAACTGTTGTCAATTCCCTTGAGGTTGTTGTTACTGGGGTGGAAAATTTTTATGATTAGTCCAGGTATTTGGAGAGTTATACCAAGGCTGAGGTGGATATCCTCCATATTTGGATGGATATGGGGGTTGTCATTGGTTACCAAATGAATAAGAATTGAAATATGGCCCAACAAAAGATAATAGATTTGGTGGCATACCTTGTCTTGGAGCCCATGGCCTCCTTTGTTCAATGTAGTAGACTTGATCATCTTCACCCTAGATTGGCTTGAACTCAGGTGGAATCTTCTTCTTGTCAATATTAGCTACCATCTTGCATATGCACTCCTTTTGTCTGCAATGAGGGCAGTGTTCTGCCAACATTGCCTCAGCCTCCTCATGTTTCTTCTTTGCTTGAAGTGTATCCAGCTGAGTAGCCAGATTATTTATGATGTCTTTCTTGAAGTATACCAATAAGTGAGTAATCTCCATCCTTGAAACTCCATCGGTAGATGATTTACCCATAGAGGATTGGTAACCTCTTCCCTTCTTTGAAGCTACCCTAGAATAGTTCTGACATATCTTCTCGATGTCATCCCAAGGAACTTGAGTGATATCTCCTCCTCCCATCAAGTCCAAAGCATCACTGTAGCTCTCAGTGATCCCTCTAAGGAAGAGGAGCTTTTGAGACTCCTCATTGAGTGTATGATGTAGAGATTTCTGCAGACAAAAAAAAACCTTGAAATTTAATCCTCCAAACTCTCATCTTCCTTTTGATGCATCCTAAAGATGTAATCTCCTCTCATGTCACTACCCCTGCAATATTCTTTGTACTTCTCAAGAAACTTTGTTTTAATGTCATTCCAAGTTTCCATAGTATTCCTACCTAAACTCATTAACCATCTTAATGCAGCTTCTTTCAAGGTGGTAGGAAACAACTTAAGCCTATGAGCATCAGTGGTGTAGTCATAACTTCTACAGAGAATGTCAAACTCAAACAGGAAAGTGTTAGGGTATTTTGTGACAAGTCCATAAAACTTAGGAAGGACTAAAGCAGGGATGTTCTTGAGGTTGTCAACTTCATTCTGATGAGTAATAGGAAATGGGAAAGATGGTTGGTTTGGTCTATTTTTGTGTCTATTCTGATTATTCTCATCACCCATGGCTGCACAATGAGTTCCAAAGCAAAGGGATTCTCAATTTGATTTTGGTCTTCAGAGGAAGTGTCAAAACTGGTTAAATTCAGAAATGCATCAGCAAAAGGGGTGCTTCTTCTTCATCATCTCTTAGCAGATTTTGATGCTCAACTAGTTGGAATGGATCAGGGTCATTAGGAAGGAATCTCCCATGAGCATCTCTCCTCCTTCCTCTATGCATGCAGTATCAACTCAATATCAGCTAGCTCACACAAAGAATTGGTAAAATAATGGTGGGTCATTACTTTCCTAAATGAGGGGTTTACTAAGAGAAAACTTTTAGAAATTCTATGACAAGAAAGAAACTACCAATGACTCCAAAGAACTTCCTAGTTTGACACCATCCCCAACAATGGTGCCAAAAAATGTTGGCCTCCTACAATGCTTTAATAACTAATCCTTTAGGGTTGTGACTTATAGATTGAATATCTATACTAAGTAGTTATCTTACTCATCATAAAGGTGCATTTCACTTGTCAACCCAGGGACATAAACTTGAAATGGGTCAGCAATGTATGTGCACTAGGAATTCATTGCAATCATCCATAAACTAGGAAAGAAACAATGTTGGAAATGAAGTGCTAGAAAGAAATCAACTGAAACACTGAACATAAATCAACATCTACACTAAGCATTAACAACTGGACCGAAAATAAAAGATAGAAATGATAATCTCAACAAACAAACAGGAAACTACTCTATCTACCTTGGCTGTAGGAATAGACAGTTGTTGAAATTGAAACTAACTACTGAACAGAAATACTTTTTAAACTAATAGATGGAATTCTCACCAAGTGGGCCCCCTTGGATGAGTCTCCCTTACACTAGCTTAAATGTAGCAACTCAAAATGTCATATTATTCCTTGAAAACATAAGTACAACATCTCGGCAATAGAACTATAAAACTGGAATATGTGAGTACAAACTCACAATATCTAACCTTATCAAAAGGAGAATCTGACCATTATTTATAGGGAGAAAACTACTGACTATCCCTAACTACCTATGAAATTGAATCCATCAAAATAGGAGGATGTCTCTTATTGGAAGCATAGAAAAAGATGGAGGGAGTTACGCATGCTCTTAAACTGGTCAAAGCAGACTCGTTTCAATGGGAATCTAGCACAACACACTCCCTATATTTTCTCAACAACAAATATGACCATTAAAAAGGTGGTTACATTCTTTTTTTTGAATTGGGAATTCTCCCTCCATGAGAGTTTTCCCGCTTTGACTTCTAAATGATCAGCTTCTTGACTTCTTAACACTTGACCAATCGGCAAGAATTTCTCCCACATAGCACGCTTTGTTGAAATCAGCATTTTAGTTGAAACCTGCAAAATAGCATTAACACGCATAAAAAAATGTATATATATATATAATTACCTCACTAACATTCATTCAACCACTAGTAAATTAAACATAGATAATTCTCATAGCATGATAATATCATTGAAGTCACAAAGATAAAGCTTATGTCCAAAATCTATGGCTTTAAGGAAAATATCAATAACTAAGTATCAAAGTCTAGGATAGTATCAGCAACTATGTAATGGATCCTATCAAAATTGAGCCATTAATCGAGCTCATCATTCTCCCCCCAACCTAATGTTTTGTTGGTCCTCCATTAGAAGGAGCACTAAATTTTTACCTAGTTAATGCCCTAAAGTCAATTTCTACCAACTTTCCCACATCAGTATTTGTGATGGTTGAATCAGGATCCCAATAGAATCCTTGTTTACTCTCCAGTCTATTCCATCTTGCTCTTTTTGCAGCTATATCATACTGGTAGAACTTGTAATCTGGCACAGGCCACAGTAATGTAGGTGGCTGAAATGTTAAGGGAAGCCAACATTGTTGCTTCCTTCTACCAATCTGTATATACCTATCAACCCTTTTGCATGTTGTAGCATAGTTTTGTAAAGAGTGGGGTTCAGCCTATTTCAATTCTTCTGGAAAATTGTTCCACCTCTGTGCCAAATATCCCATTACTGATTTTCTTGTGGTTTCAGCTACCCCCTCATATTATTTGTAGGCTTCTTCTCTGATGGGAATAATCTTAGCTTTGTAGTTGGGGCAGTAGAGAATTTTGTGCCATGTCATGAAAATATCTCTAGGGTTACTAGATTCAACCTTGATAAGCAGGGGAGTATGAAGTTCCCTTTCCCTATAAGTTTTATACTGTTGTCCCCAACTAATCTCATTTTAAATCCAAGACATAAATTCCCTTAAATGAAGGTCCCCAATATACAAAAATGGATTCCAATCATGATCATCAGACAAAACATAATTGTGCAAGTATAATTCACATAACAAATTTTTAACATCAGGAGGTGCAAGCTAATAAGCCTGGAAGAATTCATGTGAAGTATCGAAAGTAGGACTCAAACCTAAAATGATCCTTTCGCTCCTTCAAGTGCAAGGCATACACTCTAGGAGGAGTTCTACATGCTAGCATTTTGGGTATTAAGTCTACCACATTATCTACCCTTTCCTTCAAGGCAACAATTTTTGTATTCTTCTCTTCAATCTTTGCATCTTTCTTTTTAATCACATTTTGCAGCTTACACTTTCTTTTTTCCATTCTTCTTCCCTTCTTTGCATCTCACTCCACAACTTCAAAGCTATGTCATTCCATGAAAAATAAGGAGGTTTATGTATCCCTACCAAAGTCTTCTTTGGCACTGACTCTTGTTGTTCATACAACACCAGTTGCAAAGATTCAAGTTGTTCATCCTGCTCTAGCTGCAGGAACTCTGGATTTTCATTTTGTTCTTGCTGCAGGGTATCCTGAATTTCTTTTTTTTTTCTCAACTTGTTTTGCAATGGAATCAAGCTATGCCAATCTGATGTTTGCCTGCTCCTCAAAAATATCCTCTTCCTCAACATTCACCTGCCCCGTTGGGGCTTCCGCCTCCTCCCTAGATGTTTTTCTAAGCCTAGAAGAAATAAGGTTAAGAAGCATATCTACTCCATGGAAGATTCCTTCTCTATAAAAGATGATGATTCTAGTGTTCTGGATAATGAAGATGAAGACATGTTTTTGGTTGCTAAGAAAATTGAAGATAAAGCTAAAGATTCAAATATTTTTTGTATTGTTTTTCATGCAAAGATTAGACAAATTCATGGTGATTGATAGTGGTTGTTCCAACCACATGATAGGAGATAAGATGAATTTTATCAAACTTGTGAAGTGGAATGGAGGCATATTCAAGCTTGGAGATGATACTTCAGTGTAGATATGTGGAAAAGGTACTATTAGTATTCATGAAAAGCGCAGGACAAGAGATGTTCTTTATGTCAAGGTCTCGGGCATAATATTTTTAGTAATTCAAATGTGTAGAAATGGATACAATCTCATATTCAATGAAAGTGGATGTGAAATCAGAAAAGGAAATTCTAGACAATTGGTTGTTGAAGGATCTAGGACAACTGGTGACATATAAAGTCTAAGGGATGTCAAAGGGAGAACTTGTCTTCTTGGACAAGCAAGTGAATATTGGATTTAATATAGGAGAATGGGACACATTAACTTTGACAATCTTGTGAAGGTTAGCTCACTACATGCGATAAGAGATATGCCCAAGATAATCAAGCATGCAAGTGTCGTGTGCAAGGATGTGAGTTTGGAAAGTAGACAAGGATAATTTTCAAGTCTAAAGAATATTCTTCTTGTAGACCATTGGAGTTGGTATATACTGACTTGTGTAGACCTACTAGAACAAAAATACTGAAAGGAGAAAGGTATTTCATGCTTTTTATTGATGATTTCTCTAGGATGACATGGGTTACATTCTTGAAAGATAAATATGATGCTTTTAGTAGATTCAAGATATTCAAATCAATGATTGAGAATGAAATGAATGCAAATATCAAATGTTTGAGGTCTAATAGAGGAGGTGGGTTCACTTCAAATGAGTTCAATGATTTTTGTGAAAAACATGGAATAAAGATACATCTATCTGTTGCTAGAACTCCTCAGCAGAATGGGGTAGTGGAAAGAAAGAATACAATTGTTCAAGACATAGAAAGTGTTTGGAAAAAACTATGGATCAATATTGGGGATAAACTATCCTTGTAATTGTATCAAATTGGTTTAATATAATTGAATCAATCCCTGGGAATTTCATATTGACTTCCTTGGTTTGTTCCTAAATGTCAATTTGGGGATCGTAAGCTCATGAAAGGTGTTGTGGCTATGTACCAAAGGGGTGAAATCAACAAGTTAAGTGGGGATGAAATGCATTCTATGAGAAAAAACAATAAAATCTAAATGCTTTAAAAGAATAAACTTAAAAACATTCTTAGAATATTGTGCTCCTAAAACAAATCTTTGAAACCACCACTTAACTTAATTCAATAACTTAAATGAATCCTTTTAACATATTTAAATTCTATTATATTTAACTCAATTCTGGTTAAACACTGCTAATTTTGTTTGAGACTAAAGTACTCCTGAATTTGCATCAATTTGTGTTGACAAAATTTTGGCAATAGGACCTGTTAATTCTGGCGACGGGACCTGTTAAATCTGGCAACAGGAACTGTAGTCTTCACAAATTGTACAGATTTTTGCAACTACAATCCTATGAAATAAATAATTTAAAACCAAAATAAAAACATGTAATCACAAAATTACTCACACATTTGAATAAATAAAAGAAAATACAATATTAAAATGAAATGCATAACATAAAAATTAACATCATCACCATTTCAAGAGAGTGGGCCCTCCTCTCCTTTTATGAGGTGACAAAAATAATTTGTTGTAAACTCCTTAAGACTTCAAACTAGTTGTTGTATTATTTATTTTTTGAATTTAAGTATTACATCTCCCTTCTCACGCCATTTCTTATGTATTGTATAAGAAATGAGGCATTTACTAATTTACATAATTATTCCATATAATCTCTCCACAAAATCATATCTCAAATGAGAGAATCATGTAACTAAGATATTCTTAACATGGCAGGTTTGTTTGGTAACAAAATAACCAATATATCAAATTGGTTTTAACAAAATAATATGCACATTTATTTATTTTCTCATGTCCATAATAATAGGGAGCTTAAAATTTGTTTATGGCCAGAAAATATTACGTTTAGTTTATTGCCATTACAATATAATAATTTGTTATAACAAAAGATAAAAATATATCTTATCACATATAGTGAACAGTGTTATTTTTTCAACATAAAGGTAGCAAATATTAGTAAATAAAATCCAATATTTATTATTCACATATTTTATCCAAAAACTAAATTAAATATTACTTATATATTTAAACATATGCAGCATAAAGGTGGTAAAATGATATAATATGGTGTAGAAATGGAATATAAAAATCGGTATGAAGGCATATGAAAAAGACTAAAATATGGAATAAAATGGAATGTGAATGGTTGTCATTAGAAAGGACCATGTTGATGGAAGAAAATATGTTTGATGTTTATTGGAGAGAAGCAATTCATACTGTAGTCTATATTCTTAGCAAAGGATTGGTAAGGTTGAATAGCACTAAAACCCCATATGAGTTATGGTATGGAAGACCTATAATTGTCAGGTATTTTAGAGTTTTTGGAAGAAAATTCTACATTAGAAGAGATGAAGATACTTTGGGGAAATTTGATTCAAGAGTTGATAAAGGTATCTTTCTAGGATATTCATCTCAGAGTAAAGCATACAGATGCTACAGCAAAATATTGGGAAGAATATTTGAAAGTACAAATGTCAAGATTGATGAAGTTCTACATCAGAATATGTTTGAAATTGAGGACTGTGGATTTGATGCAACTCCCTACTCAGAAGAAGAATAAGAAGAATAAGTTGAAGAGAAAGAAGAAACAACAAAAAAGCATAGTAAGACGTCTGGAAAGTATGTTCAAAGGAATTATTCAGAGGATCAAATTATTGGTGATAAGAATGAAGGAGTGTTAACCAAAAGAAGGCTTGCAAAGACAAATGAACAAGTAAACTTTTTTTTGTTATCAATGGTACAACCAAAAACTTTTTTGATGCTAGAAAAGATGAAGGAATTGGACTTGGGAATTGGTTCCAAGGCTTGTGAACAAGAATGTGATAGGAACAATGTGGGTATTCAGGAATAAGTTGAATGAAGAAGGTGAAGTTATAAGAAACAAAGAAAGACTGGTCTTCAAAGGCTATTCACAAGTAGAAGGAATTGATTTTGAGGAGACTTTTTCTTTGGTAGCAAGAATGGAAGCAATTAGAACATTTCTTTCTTTTTTTTCCCATAAGGACTTCAAGGTATATAAGATGGATGTTAAATCAACCTTCCTGAATAAAGATTTGGAAGAAGAAGTCTACATAGAGCAACCTGATGGATTTTGATTATCAGAAGAACCAAACATGGTGTGTAGACTCAAAAAGGCATTATACGGTCTCAAACAAGCTCCTAGGGCTTGGTATGCAAGTTTGGACAAGTACTTGCTTTAGCAAGGTTTCAAGAAAGGTACCACAAATAGTAACCTTTACTTCAAGATTGAGGATAAAATAATTTTGATAGTCGTTGTATATGTTGATGATATAATATTTGGTGGGAATGATGAAATGTGTAAGAAGTTTACTGAAGAAATGTAGAAGGAATTTTAAATGTCTATGATAGGTGAATTGTCCTTCTTTCTTTGTCTTCAAATTTCTCAACTAGATGATGGTATATTTATTTCTCAAGCAAATTATGTCAAAGATATGTTGAAGAAGTTTGGTATGGAGGATTGTAAACTAGTTGGTACCCCCATGGTTATTAGTTGTCATTTGAGCAAAGATGATGAGTCTCCCCTACTTGATCAAAATCTATGTAGATCTATGATTGGAAGTTTGATGTACTTAACTACTTCAACACTTGATATTATGCATGTGACATGATTGGCTACAAGATTTTAAGCTAATCCTAAAGAAACTCATGTGAAGGCAGTCAAGAGAATCTTCAAATACTTGAAGAGCACTCTAGATTATAGATTATGGTGTTCAAAATTAATGAATTTGATCTAAGTGCATACACTAATGTTGATTGAGTTGGTTGTGTTGATGATAGAAGGAGTACCAATGGTGGTGATTTCTTTTTAGGAAGCAGGTTGGTTTCATGGCATAGTAAGAAGCAAGGTTTAGTATATTTGTCAATAGTAGAAGTAGAGTATATTACTGTAGCATCTTGTTGTACTCAAGTATTATGGATGAATCAAACATTGAAGACTATAGAGATCAAGTATGATGAGCCCATTCCTATTCTAAGTGATAGCACAAGTGCTATCAATATTCCCAAGAATCCAGTGATGCATTCTAGAACCAAGCACATATCAATTAGGTATCACTTTCTGAGAGAGAAGGTTGTAGATAAAGAAGTGGAGTTGGAGTATGTACCTACAAAGAATCAAACTATAGACATTTTCACAAAGGAACTTGCAAAGGATAAATTGTGCTTAAAAGAGGGAAATTCCATTTACCCTTTGTCCTTGATGTCAAAGGGGGGGGAGAATGTGCACCTTAGGGGGAGAGCTTGTGCCCTGAGGGGGAAAATTGGGGGAGAGAGATTGTGCACCAAAGAGGTGTGAGGATGGTTTTTCCATCGATGACAAAGAGGGAGATTATTGTAGCTTGATAAGCTTAGTTTTCACTGATGTCAAAATTATATGTGAGATTGTTGCAGTTTGGTTATCTTTGATGTAAGAGAGTCACTAATGTCAAAAGAGTGGTATAGTCTAGTTGTTTAGTTGCTAGAGTCTCTGATAAATCCTTTGCATTTCTCCACTGGTGATTCTTTGCTCTTGTGTTTTGGGAGATAGCTTTCTAGTGTGTCAAAGCATGTGTGATTCAAGTTTTAGATCATTTGTGTTATAGGAAAGGTATTTTGGAAGTGATAATTTGAAGATTGTGTTGATTCTATGAAGATGCTCACAGAGGTGAAAATTTTGGTTTTTCATTCCTTTTTGTTTGCATATATGGTTTTTTAGTTTAGAAGTTAAGTTTTTGGTGATGTAAAGGTTCTATATCCAAAGTTTCACATCATTAATCCTTCCACAGAAAAAGTATGAAGTGGCAAAGTTCAGGATTGTGTTGTTTGATGGTTGGTTTCAATGTCCGTTGGCTTGTGCCAACTTTTTTTTGTTTGAATTTTTGAAAGGTATGTATGAGTGTTCCTAAATATCATGTGATTTTTTTTGTTGCTCTATAATGTGTTTTCTGGTTTGTCGGAATAGGTTGTGGTTCAAAATGGAGGTATTGTTAGGTTATGCTTTTGCCTAGCCGACGGAGATATGTTGAAGGTATACACCACAAGTTCATGGTTGCATAGACTCTAAGAAGTGTTTTAAAGTGTTGTATGGTTCATTCCAACTTATCTATGAGAAGCACAAGAAATATTCAATCATTCATGTGTATCTCTAATGTTGAAATGGTTGATATGCTACAAGTTTCATGTTTTCTTGCTTAAGGCTGACCTATTTTTTATTTTTGAAGTGTGTGATTTATGTTCATTGAAGATGAAAGTTTTAAAGAGTGTTAAGCACCAGGTTAAGTGTGTGTTAGAATTTTCAAGGTGTGTTCCTCTTCTTGGTGTTTTGTGTATTCCTTTTGGGTCTTGCCCTCTACACGTTTCATGTTGTTGTTTGATCTTTGGTCGACCTGTAATTGTAATATTCTTTGTTGTAGGCTGACATATGTAATGTAATCAATGTAATATCGTGTATATATTGTAAACATAGTTGATCTAGGTTGAGAATGAATTAGGTTTTGTCAAGGATGTGTAATGCATTATGATATTTGTGTAAGTGACTAAAAGAGAAAGAGTAGAAGTTATAGATCATATCCAGATTCAATTTAATCATGTCTCTATGATAGAAGGGAAGTGAAGAGTGTGCCTAATTGATTGCTAGAGGTAGTGAGCCAAAGTTGAAACTTCTTAAAGGTTGAAATCAGTGAGCCAATAAGCTGTAGAAAAGATATTTGAAGAACTTGTAAAAGAGTTGTCAAAGTAGACTTGCAATCATCAAAAGAGATAGGAAAAAGTAGAATTGCAATCATCAAAAGGATTGAGCCTAATTGTCATATTTAGACAATGGAGGGACTGTCATGTAATATTTTTTATTTTTTTCTCAATTCAGGGAGTAGTTGCTTCCTTGGTTTGTAGCCCTAAAACAAAGTTTGCAAGGAGTTGTAACTTCCTTTGGAGTGACCCTAAAACCTTTATTTAGGGAGTAGTAGCTTCCTTGGGTTGTAGCCCTAATTCAAAGTTATAAACTATTATTCATTTGTGAGGTTGGATTATGATAGTAGTTCATATCAGCATTTCTCACCGTGGTTTTCCCCTTTGGGCTTTTCCATGTACATCTGGTGTTGTGTGGTGTTGTGCATTGTGTTCATCTTTCATGTTTCTATTTGTGCTATAAAGTTTAAGTTTCAAATTTCTCTAGAGATTTTTGACATTTGATATAATAGTGATTCACCCCCCTCTCAGTATTCTAGTGTTTTTTCAACATGTGGTAAGTGGTGTTGTAATAGTTCTCCTACAAGTAGATCCACTTGATCCAAGTAGCATAATTTCTCAAGTAACATTCCACCCATTTATTTATAATCTTGATTTGACTATTTGTTTGCAAGTGCTAGCTAGTGCTAGGAGTGATCTTATTTCCTACCAAAATGAAGATATCTTTCCCAAAAATGCTCATGAAGTGACTTTCTCTATCACTCACAATGCTCTTGGGTAGTCTATGGATTTTTGTCACTAACTTAAGAAAAAATCAGCCACTTGTGATGCTTTATAATCTATAGATATGGAAAATAAATGTGCATACTTTATTATTCTATACATAATAATACATATACAGTCCTTTCCTTGGACTTTAGGAAGTCTCCTGATGAAATCCATCAAGATAATTTCTCATTTTTGCTCCAATATGGGTAAGGGATGTAAAAAACCTACTAAAAAAGTCTATTCTATTTTATTCTTTTAATAAATGATTCATTCTTTGATATGGGTGAGGACATCACCTATGAGTCACTTCCATGTGAAGTCTTTGATATGTTTGTAGGTCTTGAAATACCTAGGTTGGCCTGACAAGGGAGTGTCATGAAACATACTATAAAATCTTTCCCTTTATCCTTGATTTTGGAACCAAGAAGAATATTCCCTTAAAGAGAATGAGTTCATTGTAAACGGTATACCCATCATCTTCTATCTTCCCTTCCAACACATCAATTACAAACATGTTCTTAATATACTCTATTATGATTCCATTATTTAATCCAACAAGATTTGAGACATGAAACATAAATTTGGCCTTCTAGACAATGTATCAACAACAACAACAAATATTTTCTTTAACATACTCAATATCAAAATTATACACATTGTGTTTTCTCACCCACTTTTTCTATATTCACTCAATTATATTCTTTTGATTGATAAAATATCTCAAATAATTGCTATCAATTTTGACCATAAATCGGCCACCCACCAAAAATTTCCTAGACTTGAACAATACATGCATGATGGCTAGAATTTCCTTATCATAGATGGAGAAATATATTTCCACCTTTGTGAAATTTTGACTCTCAAAGGCAATGAGGTGCTTGTTCTACATGAGCAAGGTCCCAATCCCGTATCCTAATGTATTGTGTTCCAATATGAAAGGAAAAGAGAGAAATATATAATTTTTGTGTATCCTTATTAGTCCACAAAAAATCTCCCTTATTTTTTAGGTCAATTAAGGGAATGAATAAATGGGATAAATCCTTAAAAAATCACCTATAATAGTTGTAAAGGTTGAAGAAAACTTGTAGCTTTATCAAGGTCCTTGGCGGAGGCCAATCTCAATTTTATTTTCTTCTCCATTATCCACTTGTGCTCCCTTTTTGTTGATGATGTGGCCTAGATACAAGATCTCTATCATATCAAATTCACACTTCAACTCCTTATCAAATAATGTTAGAACTTCTAAAATTCCCAACACTTCATCAATATGTTGTAACTGCTCCTCCCACATTTTATTGTACATCAAAATTTCATTAAATAATACAAGGATGAACTTTCTTGGTTGCTTGTAGTAAATTTAGTGCATATAAGACTAGAAGGTTGTTTGAACATTTGTTAAACTAAATGACATAACCAAAAATTCACAATTCTTGTAATGATAAAAGAAAGACTATCAACTGAATATCCTCCCCTTGAACTCTAATTTGTTGGTATCCCAATCTAAATTCTATCTTTGAAAAATAGACAACTCCATGAAGCTAATATCAACTCATTGATCTTAGGGATTGAGTACTTATATGTGATAGTCTTCTTATTCAATGCTCTATATTCAATACACATCCTCATTATGCCATCTTTATTCTTCACCAAAACCATTGAGGAAGTAAAGGGACTTAAGTTGAGTTTGATGTGTCTTATTTCCAACAATTCCTTAATGATATTTTTAATAGCCTCTTTATGTCTCCTAGGGTGGTGGTAAGGAGTAGTTATGATGGGATTAGCACCCTCCTCCAACTCAATGGAATTCCCTAATAATTTTTGGAAATATAACTAGAGGAATTCAATTTAATACTTTATTTTTCTTTTCTAAGATTCTATGCACATCCACATGATATGCCTTCCTTTAGTAGGTTTTTAATAGTCACCAAATGCTTAGCTACTTGTATTACTTCCCCATGAAAAAAAATCCCCTCCATTCTCATGTCCAATACAATCATTTTCACTTTATTTTTCACTCCCCATAGTAACACTTCTTTTCCCTTTGGTTGAAACTTTAGTTTCATATTCTTGAAGTTTTGTGTCATCTCTCCTAATGAGTGCAACCACTAGATTCCTAGGACCATATATGTGTCTCCTATGATAATAAAATAAAATTCCTTCATATTGTATCCTCCAAGATTAAGATTTAATTGCTATATCTTCATATTGCATTGGATGGTGAACCTCCTAGCCATCATAACATTGAATCCTTCAAAATTCTCCATCTTGAGGCCTCATTTAGACACCAATCCCTCATCAATAAAGTTATGAGTAACACTTGTGTTAATGAGTAAAGATACCCTTTGACCTTTTATGACCCCATGAATGTGAAAGCGATTGTATCTCAGAGTACTAGATAGCATGGCAAGAGTGCCTCCCAAGATGACCTCTTCCACTTTTGGTTGATCTTCTTCTCTAATCTCTTATTCAATTTCTTCATGATGTGGTTTAGGTTACTCAAAAACTGATTCATCATCAAACCTTACCATAATGTAATGCACTTGTACTTTACCAAGACATATATGTCCAAGTGACCATGGATCCTCATAGACCAAACACAACTTCTTCATGTCAATCCATTATTTGTCTCAATGCCTAGTCTTGATGAGAAACTCTTGGTTTGGTATGCATTTTTTTAAAAGGGATTTTTTTTATGAAGGTTTTGGTTTGGAACTTATCATTCAACATGAAGTCTCCAATTCTAAAGCCCACTTGATGGCCTCTTATAAGGTAGGTAGTTCAATAGCCTTGACCAACCCCTTAAGAGATTTAGTTAATCCTTTGATGAAGACCATGGTCAATCTTCAATCCATGATGTTTGACACCATCATCAACAACTTCTAAAATTCTCCACTAAACCACACTATTTGAGTTGAGTCAAATATTTGAAATAAACTTCAAGATCCTTTTGATTAAACCTATTAGTCAGAATTTTATCGAATTCATCATATGAGGTGATGGATTTGTGACCCTATGTGATCAAATTATCATACCACGACTCATGTGCAATACCATCCAAATGTAATGTGACAAACTTGATTACTTCATATTCGATCATTCATTTGAGGGGACATTATGTGTCTAGCATCTGTACCCAGACATGAACTGAATATCTATTAGATCCATCATAGGGAGAGAGTGTTAGCCTCCCCAAAGCTTGTTGCACATCTCTCTAAAAGTCTTATGACCTAGTATTTGATCTGTAACAATTCCAAGAATTCTTCATGATCATACAGTTTGTGAGTGACATTTCACTTCATATCTCCTCGAGAAGGGTTTTATATTTTTCATGGCAATCCATAATATCATCGAATAATGAGTTATGGGCTTAAGGTTTTGGAGCCTCTACCTCCTTATTTATAAAGGTATATTGGGTTGGTCTTGTAGTCGAAACAAGAATATCCTTTGTGTGTAGATTTGAGAAGAATCCAAATTATTACTCTTAGAAGCACTTGATTCACCCATCAACTATATAGGTGCATTCATATCACCATCCATCTTGTGAAGTAATTGTCCCATCATATCAATCATCAAATTAAATCTTATTTTAGCTCAACTGTTCATGTTGTTGTCTATGTTTGTTATCCTTTCTCTTTCTGCCATATTGTTATGTTTTACAACATATTATATAGGAGACAATTGAGTCTCTACACTCTCTATTTATTGGATTTGTCTCTTGATCTCCCTCAAGTGATATATGGTTGCTTTGTTGGTGTACTACATAAAATTAAAACATAAAAAGTTAAATTCTAAACATACAAGTTGGAAATATTGTCAACTTTGATACCACTACGATGTCTTAGACCAAAATAATAATGCAAATCTGATTCTTAACCTTCTACAAACACTTATTATTTGAATAACACTATTATCCCTAAAATTCATGTAGCTATTAGATTACTTAGATTAAAACTACTATTTATGAATCAACAATAATGATTGCATTTCAAATAATAAATGATAGAAATAACTCTTGATCTTATAATTATAATGAACAAGTAACAAATGCAAATCTTGATCTCAATCTTATTAGAAGAATGATTGTATTACAATGTTAGGAAAATAATATGTTGATCAAATCATTTCTTACATAAACCCATGAGATGAAACATACATACAAGATTACATAATAACCATAGTACAAAGACCAAAGATATACCACAAGATAACACAAGATATACCCTTGGAAAACCTTCAATATAGAAAAAAACTAGACTCTAAAAGCATCCACACTCAATGTATTATTTAGTAATGAAAACATTAGAATACACGTATTAATTCTTCATGAATAATTTTGAAATATCAAGCTCCTCCAATGCATCCTCCATGTATCCAAGCATGTAACCACACATCACATTCCATGCTTCACATATACAATGACAACCAAGCCAAACTACTAACTGGCCAACCTCAACCAACAAACATGTGCTCGCTTTTATAGAATCAAGCTCACACAAATACAACAAAATGGTAAGGTGAAACCATGTGCCTCAAAATCATGAGTACACAAAACCATTGACCCGAACATTTAATTTTTGATACTAAGTTTCCCAATATTAAATATATTTCCCAATTGCAACCCACACATAAAATATCTAACCAATGTTACATTCTAATTTATAAGTGGATTAAAATAAATATTTAATGTGGTTGAACACATATCTTAAGATGGACCACAAATAAATATTTATTTTACATAATTAAATAAATCCATTATTGTGTAAGGTGTACAACACCCTTTTCCTATCGATCTCCCACTTGTTGTATACATTGCATAGTCAATCAATGAAATGTATCATCATGGCCATCTATAAAACCACATGAATCTCCAACATGATTCATGCTACATCAAGGTACTAGCAATAATATCTAATATGCCCACCATATCAAGAAGTAAATCATCTCATCCTCCAATATGCCATCTATGGAAAAAAATGAACTATTGAAAGAACACCAATACACTGAGAGGGGGGGGTGAATCAGTGTATGTAAATTTTTACCAAATTAAAACAACAGATATTTAATAAGATCACACATAAGAAGACACCAAAAATACATGGAAAACCCAATATGGGAAAAACCATGGGGAGAATAGCTACTAGGATCTACTATCCTAATCTAGCCTCACAATAAAATATATTACAAATGTTTTGTAAGCACCCACTTACATGCACATTGACACCCAAGACAATTTTTTGAGGCGGCAACCTCTACAACATTACAAATTCATAAATGTTGATACTGGTTCTTCTTCAACCTAAGAATGAACCTTTTCAATTCATAACTTGGACTCTCTTCCTCTTCTTTCCACCTCTCTCAATTCATAAATCAAACACTACCAAAATCATCTCATTAATAGCTTTTCTTTTATCTCCATATACTTTATCACCAATCTGAAAAACATTCAATTCAAAAACTATGTATTCAAATAATACTACATTAAATCTCCACTATACAAGTGAGATATCAGAGTTCTATATTCAGCAACCACTCACATCACTATTCTGACCACGACAGTAACTATTTTTTATATCTACACAAACCCTAATTGCTTTGCAGTCCCTTGAAATCGTCACTTTAATGATTTTTCATAAATACATTCAAATTGGCTTCATCTTTGTAACTTCCTATCAAATTTTATCTTCAAGAAATAGCCTTTTTCTCACTTTGAATATTGGCCATTAATCTTGCCATTATTTCCAACTAAAAAGGACACTTGTCATAATTATGCATCATCGCAATTTATGATCATAAGATATAATACCTTTATGTGATGCAACAATAGCCATCTGATCTCCTTCAACATGCACCATTGATTTGAAAACCATTCACCTTTATGCTTTGCAAACATCATTTAGGGCACATGTAACCAAATTGCATCATCACATATTCTACTCTATTAGAGCAAGCCAAGAATACGTTATTGTGATAACTGTTTGATCTTCACTTTCAAGGCACATTATTGATCTTAAATCACATTGTCTAGCCTTTTCTTTGCAGATGTCAACAAGGACATGTGTAAGAATCTTGTGTTCCTACATAACCAACATTGGGACCCATCAAGATTTTTGCAAAATGGAGAAAATGCACCATATGTCTTGCATACATCATGTGGAACACGTGGTGACATTTCGCGTCATCACAAATTGAACTATGTCAGAGTGGAACAAAAAGGCGATGTTGCAACAATCGTTGATCTTTAACACCCTATTTATCACAACCATTGATCTTTGCAAAGTAGAGAGCCATGAACTTGGTCCCACTGGACACGTGGTGTGATCCCACGATTTCACAATCAAAAAGATCAGGCCTACCAAAAGTCTTGTGGACATGCAAAAACCATTTGATATACCTGAAATTATCTCTTTTTTTTATCTTGCTTGAGAAAGTATTGATCTTGTGGACTTAGGAAATACTAAATTCCTTTCCTTTCAGTTGGCTGGTAATTATTAGGATGAAGGGGCTGATAACATGATGACCCATAAGGCTTAAGTTGTAACTTAAACAACCTGTTACGACCGATTGCTTGTCAACATAAAAATCAAAACTATATAGAGTTATGATTGAAACCCTTAGGGTTTTTTTGCAAAACCATAGCTACACCAGAGAGCAAAAAAAATCATTTTTGAGCTCCACTTTTATCACTTGGACCAACAGACCATAGATCTGATATGTACTCAAAAAACCCATATCTAATATGTTATTTGTTTTCTTGACAACCCTTAGAAACTACCTACATCTTCGTTCTACAAGACTATGCAAAATTTGTGCAACTTTTGCAATGTTTCTTGACAACATTTGCAACTTTTCAGGACCTACACTGTGCAACTACAAAAAATCTTCTTGTGCTAGTATACTAACATCAATGACCATCATGACTACCCTTTGACATCAATGAAAAATTCCAAAAATCTCCCTCTTTATCATTGATGACAACACCTGAAAATGGCAACACCTGAAAAACTCTGAAAATGGTAACTCCTTTCATACACCCCCTTTTTGCATCATTACATCATTCTCCCTACATACCAATTTTCTATATTCTCCCCTGAAATAAAAATAAAATTATCATTACAATTAATTGATTAAAATTATCATTGCAATTCACTATGTTGGTTTCCCAAATCAACAAATCCTATGAGTCCTAAAGAATTGCCACTTTCTAATGCTCATACTCAAAGATGGATTTGGCCAACGAACAAGATTCAATCAAAGATTGAAATATCCTACACTTCTGGCTCTGCAAGACCAAGGTGGGTCTCCCTTCACAATGCCTAAAGACTTATTTCAATTATGCACAAACATTGCATTTTATAGTAGATAATCCCCAATTAAAGTATACCAAGGAAAGTCTTGACAACATCAAATTTGGCTATATTTTTGGTATCTCAACACTCACTCAACAATTGGGAAGCAGAATTTTACACCAAACCTAAAGCTAACAATAGAAATCAAAATGATTTTGAATTAATGATTTGCTTCTGAAAATGAATTTAGTTGAATGACAAATCAATGCTTAATTCTAGGCCATGATGTCAAATATAGAATCATAAAGAAAATATCATCAGCAAATAAACTTCAACCAGTGGATTCAAAAAATTTAATGCCTTGCACTAACAAATCCACTCTTTTTGTCATCAAAATTCTTCTTACAGATCCACCTTGCACACTTGAAATCACAATTATCTACTCAAAGTAATTTAACTATTTCTTTGAAATAGAACTATGAACAAACAACACAATCTTAGGGAAATTGAGATGACAAATTCAAAATAGTTTGTATTTTAAATTCATATGATTTAAAGTATACAAATCTAGAGACAATTTGATGACAATCATGCTCTGTTTGCACAAACTGATTGATATTTGCTCATGAAATCAAAACATTACAATCCCATATTTTGTATGTGACTTAGATTCAGCATTTTTCTATCTACCCATCCCCATACAAAAATTCAAAACCCCTTACAAATGAGAAGGAATTAGAATAATAAGTAGAAGAAGCCCTAAAATCTATACATGAAAGACACATCGCAACTTCATCCTCCATTGATCAACAATAGGAAACTAAAAAAATCTTCTCTCCTCTCTCCTCATTTGCAATAACAAACCATATCTCTATATTTTTCTTGCACTCATCTTGATTCTTCAACAGAAAATTCCCCTTCTCATGAAAAATCTTCACCTCCATTCACCTGAGCTACAAATGCTATGTTCCTCTATAAAAAAAATTTACCTCTCGCCTTGTTCCTCTGCAATTGAAAATTTATCTGCTCTCCTGTGAAATCCTTTACTCTGCTCTCCATTTTACCCTATGCACTTCACTTTATATTTAAAATATTACACAAGTGATGAAGATTTGAAAATTTTGACATCGGGCATTATTAAAAAATATTTACTCCCACCTTTAGTATTCCTGCCCAGTCAAGAAGTTTTGATTTTATTATTGGCAAAGGTTTTTTTTATGTTCCATCAAGCAGCATTTAAAATTTTAAAAACTTTAAATATTTACTTGGGCCCACCATTTTCTTTCCTTCCCAACACTCCACACACCCTGCAGCCTCATGGAAAGTATTATTTTATTTGTGTGGGGTTGGCAGGCTAGGGTGAGGATTTAGCCACGTCCCTCCATTTTTATCTGTTGTTGATTTAAGTCCTCTACCCTAATTCCTCCTTGTTGGTTGTTTGGAACTCTGCAACTTCTCTATGAGCTTATTCAAGCAATTTTGATACATACTCAAGGCAAGTGCAGAAAGCCCTTAGGAAAATATACATGTGCTGACTTTACCCATGGGTTAGGCATCGAATAGGGATGTTTCCTACAGCAGCGCTTTGTACCAGTGTAAAAACTTCCTTTTCTATATCAAACTGGCCCCAAGCAAGTACAATGGTGCCCCTTTCAATTTGGATGATGATGCCCCATTCACTCACAGCATAAGCCTTCCTTGGTTCTTATGCCAAAATAAAATTTCATCAAACGATTTTGATACATTTTCACTACAAGCACAAACTCTACTTTAAATCAATGATCAACTTCCATTTCTATGTGACTCAACACATATATAAGGCATTCAATGAAGTATTTCAAAATCCACTTCAACTAGTCCATTTTGTGTATATGCTGCAATTATGACATTCCATGAAACCACATCCATTTGGGATTTTCTACCAAACAAGTTCACATGCCTTGTCTATGTTGTCGCCTTTTGCATACATGGCTACTAGAGCTAATCTCCCAACCCTACACAAATACCTTACAATACAGCTTTAAAGCCTTCTCAAACTGTGTTGCCTCTTTCATCGATGTTCTTTGAACTCGGCTAGACACAGTGGAAAAACAACAAAGACTGTAGAATTTGATATTATAGCTCCCAAATGCATTTACTTGGAAGCTCTTAAAACCAGTTCAGCAAATCCACTTTGACCTAAGTGCAGCATTAGAATTTTACATTTGAAAGCATTATGTGAAAAAATTTACATTCCTTTGTTGTCTTTCCACATCTAAACCAATACTTCACTCAACACTCACCATGTGACAAAGAAGAGCACACTCTAGATGAGCAACATGCCAACAAACAAACTCTTCATTTAGTTTCCCTTCTCATCGAAGAGAAGTATACTCCCCCTCACTTTGGTCAGTTGTATTCCCGCAAAGAATACAAGAGCACTCACGGAAAATCCAAATTCAATGCAACACATACCACAATTCATGGCCTTAAGTGACTTGTTCTTATGAGTTTCTATACCACATTTAGGATTTCCAGCTTTACAAACCCTCTATTCAATGTGTGATACCCCTGGATCAATTCTCTTTATATTCCACCACATTATCAAGAAACTTGAACAAAGATTAGCCTGGTAAAGGAATCACTTTTTCCATGTCCTATATCCCTTAAACAACATATCAAGATTAAATAGTGTTGTGGATTTGTCCCATGGTTGTTCAAGTGAAACACCACCTTCTCTTAATCCTTTTCTTCCACTCTTTGTTGTTAGAAACTTCAGTCTCACTTGACACATTAGATGAATCAATAGATGCATTAGATTGATCCAATTGTAGGATGTTGATTGTTGAGATGAATCATAATCATCACCGAGAGTATTTCTTGGAATCAATGTGTTTCTTTTACCAACACTGAAACATTTACAACCTCATAATTGTGTAAAGCATGTCGGGTCCCCATGTGGGCTCGGCTAAAAAAAAAAATCATTTTGAAACAAATTTCATCCTGAATTGATCTAAGGATGCCTTTGAATGCATTTGAGGTGAAAAAATGAACTAGGTTGTCATTAAAATCTGCTTTCTAGCATATTTGCATGGTGATCAAAACCAGCTTAGTGGCCTCTAGAATTGCCCTAGAAAACTAGTCAAACGACCTCCTGGAACCATGAAAATGCACAGGCATGTAGACATTTGACCCAAGAATTCAGTGCAACAAATGGCTTGGAAAAATTTATCTTGAGGTACAAGATATTCAATGTCAAAGTGGTTCACTCATACTTTTCTGCAACTGCACCTGTCTAAAACCAATTAGGGCTCACCAAGTCACCTCCTTAAAAAAATATCAAATCACCTCCTGGGAAGCTATCACCAGAAAAATTAGATCATTTAGGTCTAATGAGTATGTGCACAAGATGGTTTTTCGTCAATCAACATTCATCACGAGATATTGAGGGTCAAAGTTGACCTTGAAAAATTATGGAAATGCAAATGTCAAAATAGAACAAACTGCATTTGCTTTTGATCTCAAAAAAATATCAAATTAGATCTTGACGCTCTAAAACCAGACCAGGAAGCACATGAATATGGGGGGAATGCATAGCACCAATCTGTTTTTCATGACGATCATCCAGTTGTGAGATATCAGTTTGAACAAGAGGCCACTTTGCAAGACTGAGAGTATGCAAACAACAAAATGGTCCCAGAACCCTCTAGCTTTGTGTTTCAAAACTTTATCAAAACTCATCACAGGAAGATGAAACTGAGCAGGAATGTTACCATATGTCAAATGAATACGCTCACCACATGGTTTTGCACAAAATTCAACTGGATCTGAATTATGACCTTTCAAAGTGGGTCACTGGGGCAGATTTTTCAGGTGCACTTCTGAGTGTGCAAAGCAAAAAAAAAATCATCATGGGCACTTCAAATTTGTAAAATTTGAAGATTCCATTTGTGGCTCCAACTAGGGATGCATGCCCCTTGTGGGCATGGTGATATTCTAGATCTTTGGAGAAGCATACCGGGTACCAAGTCCATTGGGTGTTCTGAGTCATTATTCAATTTTTCAACATCACTTGGTGACCCGAGGCCACCAAATGAAAAAGGGGAGTCAATTCTTACCCCTGTCAAACACCAATCTGTTAAAGGAGCTAATCTTCCTCAATCCATACTTGTCTCTGTCACACCACAACAACATGAGTGACTGCATTTCTGCAAACACGAGTGTCAAGCTTCCTTTGTACAAGTGGAAACTTGCTCCTTGTTTGGCTTTGTTGTCACATGACAACCAAATCACATAGATAATATCACTACCAATCTCTTCATTTTTTGATTTTGTAACAAGTGATAATATATGAGGATAATGATCAAGACTACATGAATACACAATCTTATCATATTTACTAACCCCGTCATAATGATTATGCTCAGAGAAGATAGCATGCCTCAAAAATAATGTGCAATTCTCCAATGTATTGAACAAAGAATGCTCACACATTTGTAACTCCTTCAATTGAATTGTGTCACAAGTCAATTTATTATCATCCCAAAAACACAACCCAAGCACATTATTACATGCTTCAAGGTTCTAAAAATTAGATTTATCAACACCCACAATACCTTCATCTACATTCAAATAAGAGTATTCAGAAAAAACATCAACCTCCAATGCATAAACAATGTTTTCCATCCCAGGTTCACACATGATGTCAAATTCATTCTTCAGACCACTATGCAATTCCATATGGAATGTTTCAAGTAAAGGCTCAAATAATTCAGAATTTAACCTTGAACCAAGAGTTTCACATTTATTTTTCATAACATGTTGAATATTACTCTCCACAATGTCAATATGAATACCTGAATCATTTTGAATGCTATCACTTTCAAAATTAACAAGGTCAGCAAAAATACTTTCATGTGTACTAGTAACTTCATGTACACTATCAGTTCATAGGAATATTGACCTATGTGCCAAAGACTCATTGTTATATGAAATTTGTTCATCAGCAATTGAACAGGCATCTTTGTTTTCCTTCACACAAATGCTTTCCTCATTGGATGACAACATGTCCATAATCATACGGTGAAGATAAGAAACATCAAAAGAGAACTCAATTTCACATTCACTGACATGAGATCCGCCATTGTTTGCAACATTTGGTTGCTCTACACATAGACCAAATTTTTTTGCAATATCAACACAATTTGAAAATTCATCAAACTGTTTCACATTATTAATGGGTAATAATGTTGATTCGAGATCCATGTGCAAGTGTCATGATGTACATTCTGATCATTCAATAATGAAACCCTTCTTTCATCCATGAGTACATCATCACCCTCTTCATGCATAGTTGGCATCTCCATATTTGCTTCATATAAACAATCATGAGCAGCAAGGTCATAAGCACGTTCATCAGCATCTTCATCATTTCTAGCACTGTGTTCAGGATCAACATATTGAACACACACATTCTTATCTTCAAATATTTCATCATTGATACAATTAACATGCTCCATTGATGGCAAACCTGAATTATATTCTAGGTATGCATCAAATGCAATTCGTTCATGCACTTGTGGACAAGTGACTTCATGAGCATTCTTATCATTACATCCTTCATGTGAATAAAACATCTCTAAGTCATCCTCATAAGAGCATTCATAATCCTCAGAAGAATAATCAAGTTGGTTATCATTATAATCCTCATCAAATAAAACTCATCACTACATAGACTATGCTCAACATTTTCAAAATGAATGCTTAAAGTTTCATTTTCAAGATCATGATCACTGATTTGTAATGAAATGTCAGCAACACTTGCATTATTTTCACTAACCAAACCATGGCATGGGATGACATCTTGCATCTCTTTTACTTCCTAGTCACCAAAGATATTACAAGAAAAGCTTTCATGCATATCTATTTTTTCATCATACCATGTATCTTCATCTTCATCACTATGTTATGGATCTGCATATGTGTTGCTTGTGAGTTGATAACAATCAATATCCTCATCCATACAACATGGATCTTCATTTTCTGATATACTCTTTTCATTTTTGTGTATCATGTTCTGAATTTTATCAATAGGACAGCTACTATCTTCATTTTGAGACATCACATTTTGTGCATAATTACATTGGGATCCTTCAACAATCTTTATCCAATCAAGTACCTGGTCAAAACTATGAGGCTTCAACTCCTTCGGCAAGGTACTTAGCCCAGAATCATAGATTTCACAAAACAAATCAATGCACATTGAATACTCAAGTCTTAAATTTATGGGGACCTCCAACAAGGCATTAAAAAACCTTGAGAACAAATCATATGGTGATTCTCCTTTGTGTCTTTTCATTTTAGACAATCCTTGAACAAAATATGTTTGATCAACATTTCTCAAATTTTGTTGATGTTCAACTTGGAGTTCACTATGATCTACATGTTGTGATGATGGAGAAATCAAAACAACAGAAGCATTACCATCTTGACAAGAATTTCTATTATTTGATCCATGAATTCTATTTGCATGAGGTGTGTTAGGACAACCAACACTCATAGCCCTATGTCCTTTCATCATTAAATATTTCAGATTGTTCTCAATATTCATGGCAATTTGATATGCCTGATGTAATGTTGTAGGATCTTTATCTCTTAATAGATAACTCATTTTTTTATAAAATGCACTTAAGTACATAACCAAACATACTACATCGTTTGGTCTTAGAATTTTAGGAATATCCCTTATTGCCTTTGAAAATCTGAGATGAAAATTGGGACTAGCTCATCCTCTTCTTTCTCAATGCTCATAAATTTTTCTCTCACTGAAATGGGATTAACCCTTTAACCAAATTGCTCCATGAACACTACTTTGAACTCCTACCAGAAATAGATAGAGGATGTTGGTAAATAAGAGAAACAACCCCTTGCATCTCCTCTTAAAGACTGAATAAATAGCCTCATGATCACATCCTCGTGATCTACCTCATAGTCATCCATCACATCAACAAACTCTTGCAAATGCCTACTTGTTGATTCAGACTTATCACCATTGAATTTTGGTATCTTATCCTTGATTTTAGATGGTATGACATTTGGGTAACCCAAAATACCACTGAAATTGATAGATTTATACCTTTCAGTGCTGAAATTTCTTTGACAACCTGGTTGGGGCTGATCACAAACCATGGTTGCACTAGGAACCATACAAGGATGCATATATTGATGCATTTTGACATGCCTTTTCAAAAACTTTCATAATAATGCAACTATTATCCATATAGTTCCTAGCTTCCTTATACAACATATGACCTTAGATCCTTTACAAAGTACAACATCGAATTTCAACTATGTTTAAGGTCTATTCACCATGAGTAGCTCTAAAAAAAACAAGCATACTTATACATAATGCTAACTGCAACTTTTATCATAGAAGTATGCAAACTCAATATTGCTATCCTTTCCCTTTCTTAGTGTTATTTCACCTAATAGGGACCAATTTTTTTCAATACTTGAAGACTACTCATAAACTGCTTTCAAACATAATAATACTTTCTTTAGATTTATGAGAATACCTGGAAATTGGAAGCAACTGTTAACCTTTCTCCTTGACTGAAAATTTGCAGATCTGGAACTTTTTTGTATTCTTTAGCAGGTTTTTTTGACAAAGTTGCCACCTCTCTTCATAGAGGACTGAACTTCAAGTAGTATGAATTTCTTTCAAAGATAAATCTCCTTCTGAGTTCCTTTCACCAGCAGAGCACCACAAATCATGAAACTTCCAGGTTTACTGCAACAATATCTTTCTACAGGTATGAATTCCTTCAATATTTGAACCAAATGTTTAAATCAACAAATAATTGACTCTGTGAAATATCAGTTTGCAACAGGAGACTCAAAATTCTCCCCAATAGAGTTGCCAATCTGTTGGTGACTCAAATGGGCACATAAGATTCCACAATTTTCAATCTTTGGTTACAAACTGTTATGAAATTTCAATGACTCTTAACGTGAGATGATCTTCTATCGGATATTTTTTCAAGTTCTCCCCAGCAAAGTAGCCAATCTATTGGTTTCCCAAATCAACAGATCCAATGAGTCCTAAAGAATAGCCACTTTCTAATGCTCAGACTCAAAGATGGATTTGTCCAATGAACAACATTCAGTCAAAGACTGAAATCTCCTATACTTATGGCTCTGCAAGACCAAGGTGGGTCTCCTTTCATAATGCCTAAAGACTTATTTCAATTATGCATAGGCATTGCATTTTATAGCAGATAATTCCCAATTAAAATATACCAAGGAAAGTCTTGACAACTTCAAATATGGCTATATTTTTGGTATCTCAACACTCACTTAGCAATTGGGAAGCATAATTTTACAGCAAACCTAAACCTAACAACAAAAATTAAAATGATTTTGAATTAATGATTTTCTTCTGAAAATACATTTAGCTGAATGACAAATTAGTGCTTAATTCTAGGCCATGGAGTCAAATATAGAATCATAAAGAAAATATCATCAGCAAATAAACTTCAACCGATAGATTCAAAAATGTTAATTCCTTGCACTAACAGATCCACTCTTGTTGTCATCAAAATTCTTCTTACAGATCCACCAGCTTGCAAACTTGAAATCACAATTATCTGCTCAAAGTAATTTAACTATTTATTTGAAATAGAACTATGAACAAACAACACAATCTCAGGGAAATTGAGATGATAAATTCAAAATACTTTGCATATTAAATTCATATGATTTAAAGTATACAAATTTGGAGACAATTTGATGACAGTCATGCTCTGTTTGCACAAACTAATTGATATTTACTCATGAAATAAAAACATTACAATCCCATATTATGTCTGTGACTCAGATTCAACATTTTTCTATCTACCCAGCTCCATACAAAAATTCAAAACCCCTTACAAATGAGAAGGAATCAAAATAAGAAGTAGAAGAAGCCCTAAAATCTATACGTGAAAGACACATGGCAGCTTCATCCTCCATTGATCAGCAACAAAAAACTGAAAATTCTTCTCTCCTCTCTCCTCATTTGCAATAACAAACCATGCCTTTATATTCTACTTGCACTCATCTTGATTCTTCAACAAAAATTTCCCCTTCTCATGAAAAATATTCACCTCCATACACCCGGGCTGCAAATGCTATGTTCCTCTGTAAAAACTTTTTATCTCTCCCCTTGTTCCTCTATAGTTGAAAATTTATCTGCTCTCCCATGAAATCCTTTCACTTTGCTCTCCATTTTACCCTGTGCACTTCACTTTATATTTAAAATCTTACACAAGTGGTGAAGATTTTAAAATTTTGACATCAAGGATTATGGAAAAATATTTACTAGCACCTTTATTATTCCTTCCAGTCAAGAAGTTTTGATTTTATTATTGGCAAAGGTTTTTTTATGTTCCATCGGGCAGCATTTAAAAGTTTAAAAACTTTAAATATTTACTTGGGCCCACCATTTTCTTTCCTTCCCAACACCCTGCGCACCCCGCGGCCTCATGGAAAGTATTATTTTATTTGTATGGGGTTGGTGGGTTGGGGTGAGGATTTAGCCACATCCCTCCATTTTTTATCTACTGTTGATTTAAGTCCTATGCCCTAATTCCTCCTTGTTGGTTGTTCAGTGCTCTACAACTTCTCTATGAGCTTCTTCGAACAATTTTGATATACTCAAGGCAAGTGTAGACAGTTCTTAGGCAAATATACATGTGTTGACTTTACCCGTGGGTTAGGCATCGAACAAGGATGGTTCCTACAGTAGCGCTTTGCACTAGTGTAAAAACTTTCTTTTCTATATCAAACTAGCCCCAAGCAAGTACAATGGTGCCCCTTTCAGTTTGGACGATGACGCCTCATTCACTCACAACATAAGCCTTCCTTGGTTCTTATGCCAAAATAGAATTTTGTCAAATGATTTTGATACATTTTCACTGTATGCGCAAACTCTTCTTTAAGTCAATGATCGGCTTCCATTTCTATGTGACTCAACACATATATAAGGCATTCGATGAAGTATTTCAAAATCCACTTCAACTAGTCCATTTTGTGTATATGTTGCAATTACACAATTCCATGAAACCACATCCATTTGGGATTTTCTACCAAGCAAGTTCACATGCCTTGTCTGTGTTGTCACCTTTTGCATACATGGCTACTAGAGCTAATCTCCTGACCCTGCACAAATACCTTACAATACAGCTTTAAATCCTTCTCAAACTATGTTGCCTCTTTCATCGGTGTTCTTTGATCCATTCGTCCAGACACAAGGGAAAAACAACAAAGATAGTAAAATTTGGTATTACAACTACCAAATGCATTTACTTGGAAGCTCCTAAAACTGGTTCAACAAATCCACTTTGACTTGAGTGCAGCACTAGAATTTCACATTTGAAAGTATTATGTGAAATAGTTTGCATGCCTTTGTTGTCTTTCCACATCTAAACCAATACTTCGCTCAACACCCACCATGTGACAAAGAAGAGCACACTCTAGATGAGCAACATGCTGACAAACAAACTCTTCATTTAGTTTCCCTTCTCATCGAATAGAAGTATACTCCCCCTCACTCTGGTCAGTTGCCTTCCCACAAAGAATACAAGATAACTCATGGAAAAATCCAAATTCAATGCAACACATACCACAATTAATGGCCTTAAGTGACTTGTTCTTATGAGTTTCTATACCACATTTAGGATTTCCAGCTTTACAGACCCTCTCTTTAATGTGTGATACTCATGGCTCAATTCTCTTTATATGCCACCACATTATCAAGAAACTTGAACAAGGATTAGCTTGATAAACGATTTGATTTTTCCATGTCCTGTAGCCCTTAAACAACATATCAAGATTAAATAGCATTGTGGCTTTGTCCCATGGTTGTTCAAGTGAAACACCACCTTCTCTTATTCCTCTGCTTCCACTCTTTGTTGTTAGAAACTTTAGTCTCACTTAACACATTAGATGAATCAACAAATGCATTAGATTGATCCATCTTGTAGGATGTTGATTGTTCAGATGAATCATAATCATCACCGAGAGTATTTCTTGGAATCAATGTATTTCTTTTACGAACATTGAAACATTTACAACCTCGTAATTGTGTAAAGCATGTCGGGTCCCCATGTGGGCCCGGCTAATTTTTTTTTGTTTTGAAACAAATTTCATCCTGAATTGATCTAAGGATGCCTTTGAATGCATCTGAGGTGAAAAAATGAACTAGGTTCTCATTAAAATCTGCTTTCTAGCATATTTGCATAGTGATCAAAACTGGCCTAGTGGCCTCTAGAATTGCCCTGGAAAACTAGTCAAATGACCTCCTGGAACCATGAAAATGTGCAGGAATGTAGAAATTTGACCCAAGAATTTAGTTCAACAAAAGGATTGGTGAAATTAATCTCAAGGTGCAAGATATTCAATGTCAAAGTGGCTCACTCAGAATTTTTTGCAATTGCACCTGTCCAAAACCAATTAGGGCTCACCAAGTCACCTCGAAAAAATATCAAATCACCTCCTAGGAAGCTATCACTGGAAAAAAATAGATCATTTAGGTCCAATGAGTATGTGCACAAGAGTTTTTTCCATCAATCAACATTCATCATGAGATATTGAGGGTCAAATTTGACCTCCTTGAAAAATTCTGGAAATGCAAATGTCAAAACAGAACAAACTGCATTTGATTTTGATCTCAAAAAAATATCAAATCAGATCTTGAGGCTCTGAAACCAGACCAAGAGGCACATGAATATGGGGGGAATGCAGAGCACCAATCCATTTTTCATGAGGATCATCCAGCTGTGAGATATTAGTTTGAACAAGAGGCCACTTCGCAGGACTGAGAGTATGCAAACAACAAAACAGTCCCAAACCCGTCCAACTTTGTGTTTTAAAACTTTATCAAAACTCATCATAGGAAGTTGAAACTAAACAATCATGTTACCATATGTCAAATGAATATGCTCACCACATGGTTTGGTACAAAATTCAACTGGCTCCAAACTATGACCTTCCAAAGTGGATCACAGGGGCAGATTTTTCAGGTGCACTCCTGAGTGTGCAAAGCAAAAAAAAATTCATCATGTCCACTTCAAATTTGCAAAATTTGAAGGTACCATCACACTATTATCCTTAGAAACACATTTCATATTATACTCTCCCCCTAACACCAATATCTGAAGCATACCTCTGCCCCTTACATACTTTTCTCCCCCTTTGACATCAATTACAAAGGGATAGACCAGGGATAAAGAATTACTCTATTATGCTCCCCCTAGCTGAATAATTTATGTATTCAAGGAGAGATAGTAGAAGGAAAAACTCCTAATTTCTACTTGAGCTATTCAAATGACTCCTTGGGAAGGGGTTTTGTGAAAATGTCTGCCAGTTGATCTTTTGTAGCAACATATTCCAATTTGACTTATTGTGCAGCAACTTTTTCCCTGAGAAAATGATACTTAATAGATATGTGTTTGGTTCGAGAATGCATAACAAGATTCTTTGAGATATTTATTGTACTAGTATTATTGCAACAAATAGTAACTAGCCCATCAAAATTCACCTTAATATCTTGTAGTGTTTGTTTCATTCACAAACCTGAGTACAACAAGATACTTCAACAATATATTCAACTTCAGCAGTAGATAAAGAAATTGACTCTTGTTTCTTACTTAACCATGCTACTAATCTATCTCCTAGAAAGAATGCACTACCACTAGTGCTCTTTCTATCATCCACACAACCAGCCCAATCTGCATCAACGTATGTAGTTAAAGTGAAATCATTACCAATAGGATATTGTAAACCATATTCTAATGTACTCTTCAAGTATCTAAAAATCATCTTTACAACTTTTACATGCATCTCCTAGTAGCATCTTGAAATATAGCAGCCATACAAACAACTTGCATGATATTAGGCCTTGTTGTCGTAAGATATAAGAGACTTCCAATCATGGATCTATATAATGATTGATCTACTGAATCAGACACATCATCTTTGCTAAGCTTACATCTAGTGACCATAGGTGTGCTAACTGGCTTGCAATCTTCCATCTTGTATTTCTTTAGAATTTCCTTCACATACTTAGTCTAAGGAATAAAAAATCCCTGTATCTAACTAACTGACTTTTAAACCAAGGAAAAATTTTAATTCTCCTAGCATGGACATGTCAAACTCTTTCTGCATTGCAAAAGAAAATACTTTACACATCTTATTATAGTTACTACCAAAAATGATATCATCAATGTAAACAATGACAACTAGTATATGTTCACCTTCATATTTGCAATACAAATTGTTGTCTACAATACCTTTCTTATACCCTTGTTGTTGGAGATATTTTTCCAACATGGAATACCAAGCCCTAGGGGCCTATTTCAAACCATACAGAGCCTTTTTCAATCTATACACATAGTATTTGTTATCACTCATCTTAAATAATTCAAGTTGCTCTATATAAACTTCCTCATCCAAATAGCCATTAATATATGCAAACTTTACATCCATCTGGTATACTTTGAAATTTTTATAAACTGAATATGCAAGAAAAATTTTAATAGCTTCAAGCCTAGCAATAAGTGCAAATGTCTCATCAAAATCTATACCCTCAACTTGAGCATAGCCCTTGTAGACTAATCTAGCTTTGTTTCTAGTTATCTGCCGGTCTTCATTCAATTTATTTCTTTAAAACACCAATTTTGAGCCAATGACATTCTTATCAGTAGGCCTAGGAACAAGTTCCCAAGTCTAATTTTTCTCTATTTCACTAATTTCTTCCTTCATGGCTACAATCAAACTTTTATCCTTACTAGCTTCTTCATAATATTTAGGCTCTATCTAAGATAGTAAAGAATAGCTTACTTATTCTTGTTGAGCAAGCTTTCTTCTTGTCATGACACCATCAATTTTATTTGCAAGAATTTGCTTCTCAAAATGATCTCTTTTGACAAATTTAGGTAGAGCCTTTGGAGTAGTGCTTGGTTTCTCTTCTTCATTAGTGTCGCTTTCCTCTTATGATTCTTCTTTTGAAGATTCTTCTTTTTCTTGATAAATAGGGACTTTTGAATACATGTCATCTTTTTGTAATAGTTGAGAGTAATCTTCATCCACTCTAACATTCACACTTTCAACTATCTTCTATAACCTTTTATTGTAACATTTATAAGCTTTGCTTGCAGTTGAATAACCCATAAATATTTATTCATCAGATCTTGTCTCAAATTTACTCAAAGTATCTTGATCCTTTTTTATAAAATATCTACTTCCAAATATTCTAAAATACTTCATAGATTTAGGTTTTCCTTTCCATAATTCATATGGAGTCCTATCATGATTTACTCTTAACTATGCTTTGTTAAGAATCTAAAAAATAATATGAATTACTTCCTTTGAGTATCTATCAAGTAATTTGGCTTCATTCAACATTTTTCTAGCCATCTCCTGAACAATTCTATTTTTTCTCTCAACAACTCCATTTTGTTGAGGTGTTCTAGTTGTAGAGAAATATCTTCTATTCCATGTTTTTCACAATACTATCAAATTCACTAGAAGTGAATTCTCCACCTTTGTCAAATCTTAAGCATTTTATCTTAGAACCAAACTCATTTTCAACCATGGCTCTAAAATTTTGAATCTTTCTAAAGCTTGAGATTCATCTTTAAGAAAAGTTACCCATGGTATTCTTGAATAATCATCTATTAATGACATGAAATAAATTTCTCGATTGATGCTTTTAGTTCTTGTTGGCCCACATAGATTTGTATGTATCATCTCCAGGGGCTTTGAAGTTGAATATTCTTGTCTTTAATCCGATCCTAGTTTTCTTCTCTTCAAGGCATTCTTTACAAAATGTGCTTGTTAGTTTTCCAAGACTAGGCATATGTCTGATAACATTCTTCTTGTTGACTTTCACTAGATGGTCAAAGTTAATGTGACCCATCCTTTTGTGTTGTAACCAACTTACATCGATTTTCCCTAACAAACATCTTCCACTTTTCATCTCTTTCAGATGGTACAAGTTGCTATCTATTTTGCTTGCCTCAGCAACAAGTCTACCAAAACTAGCTTTTCTTATCTCACATCCAGTAGCATGAAATAGCAAATTATATCATTTGCCACACATTTTTCTAACACTAAGCAAGTTATGTTTTAATCCTTCTATGTACAACACATCTTGAGCATTAATTTTACCATCTTTGCTTAATGTACCTTTTCTAGTTATCTTAGCAGTGGTATTATCATCAAACTTAATTGTGTCATCATTCCATTTCTCCAAACTGGTGAATTTTCTCTTATCTCTAGTCATATGACTAGAGAAGCCACTTTCAATCACCCAAGGATTGTCTTATCCTTTGGCATGAAATTTTTTTTGGATTATCATTGATTCTTCATTCTTCATCTCAGTCTTCTTCTCTCTCCAATATCTTCTTTTTGGATTTTTCTATTTTCCCTAAAAAACTATGTGCATATTCTTTCTTCTATGCAGGGGGTGTAAATTATTTCTTTTGACTTGCATGAACATGAGTTGATATGTCTTCACTTGAAGAAATGATTTTATTTCTCTTGTCTAGGGGCTTTGTAAACACACTTCTACAAAGTTTGGCAGTATGACCATAATTGTTATGGTTATAGCAAACATCATTTAGACCAACTAAAGAGCAAAAGGATTCTTGCTTCTAAAATTATGTATATCATTTTTAAAAGGTCTAATCCTACAATCTATAGCTTTATGTCCATACTAATTACATGAAAAACAATAACCTTGAAAAGCATAACTAAACCTGGTTTGTCTTGCATGTTGGCCTTTGAATCTCCTCTTTGTATTGTGTACTTTGATGAATCCATCATCCATTTTTTGTGATCTTCAATCTTCTTATCCTTCATGGACCCTCTAGACTTCTTGGAAGTGGTTGCATTCTTTTTAGAGACATCATCTTTTAAATTCTTGTCTTCCTCATACCCTAAACCAACAAACTTGTTGAAAATGGATTTTTGACTACCAATCATTCCATCAAGAACTTCATAACTTTTTCCAAGATTGAGAATTTTATTTAACTATAAATTTATCTTCTCTAATTCCTTCCTTAAAGAGATAAATTCAGCCTCTAATTTTTGGAATTCTTCTAGTTTGTTCTTCAAATCCAAAATAGTTACCTCTTCTATTCTCTTTGATTCAGCTAACTACTGTTTTAGATCAACAACAAGTTTAAGATTCTTCAATCCTTAACTTGTACTTCTCATTTTTTTTCTTTCGTCTCTAAAGTCTTCTAAAGTAGAGACCAGTTCACCTTCCAAATCTACCTCACCTTCTTCTTCCTCTTCAGAATCTTCACATTCTTTAATTTCTTCAGCCATAAATTCAGTTTCACCTACTTCACCTTCTTCACTTGTAGAAGAACAATCATTTGAAGAACTAATTTCTTTATCAACATAAAGATTCTTCTTCTTTTTACCATAGGTTCTCTTTTTATATTTGGAGGAGTTGTCTCCCTTTTCATTTTCTTTTAGTTGAAATTTTGAGGCATAATGACCTATTTTATCACAGTTAAAACATTTGAAATGTAGCTTACCTTTGAATTTACCAAAGGCTTTCTTCAATTTTCTGAAAAAGTTTGCTTCTTCATTTGAACTGGTATCAAGTTCTGAATCATCTTCAATATTCTTGAATATGTAAGTCTTGAATGTTGCTTCATTCTTTGTTGAACTTGTACTTTCATTTCTCATTTCATATGTAGTTAGAGACTCAATCAATTCATCCACAAAGAACTTATCCAAATATTTAGCTTCTTCTATTGTAGAAACTTTAGAATCAAATTGTTGTGGGAGAGACCTCAGAACCTTCTTTACAACAACCTTATCTTCTATTTTCTCACCAAGACCTTTGATTGCATTCACTACCTCATCTACCCTGAGCAAGTATGCTACAATATTTTCTTCATCTTTCATCTTAAGAGTCAAAATTTCCTCTATGAGTTTGCAATTTTGCTTGTTTCACTTTTTCATCACCCTCATAGATATTGTGTAGTTTCTCCCATACATCTTTGGGAGATTTACAATTCATAACTTTTACTAATTCTACATTATTTAGACCACATAGAATAGAATTTTTAGCTTTGGAATTATATTCACAGGCTTTCTTATCAGTAGAATCAGTGGGAGGAGTTGTTGGTGCTATGTAGCCATCTACAACAGACTGCCATACATCAAATCCAAGAGAATTCAGGTAAGTCTCCATTATGATTTTCTAGAAAGCATAATTTTTCCATCAAAAATGGTGCTTTGTTTGAATAAGATCCTTCTTGTCCAGCCATAGTGTTCTTGAAACCAAATGTATCACAAGTTGTTAAACTTTCTTCAAAAAACCTTAAGCTCTGATACCAAATGTTGAAATAATACCAATACACTAAGAGAGGGGTGAATCAATGTTTGCAATTTTTTACCAAATTAAAATAGTAGATATGCAATAAGATCACATATAAGAAGACACCAAAAATACGTGGAAAACCCAATATGGGAAAAACCACAGTGAGAATAGTTGTTAGGATCTACTGTCCTAATCCAACCTCACAATAAAAGATATTAGATATCTTTTGTAAGCATCCATTTACAGGTACATTGACACCTAAGATAATGTTTTGAGGCACCAACCTTCAGGTACATTGCACACCTAATTGAGCACCAACTCAATCTTTTTGAGGCACCAACCTCTACAACATTACAAATTCATATATACTGATATTGATTCTTCTTCAACCTGAGAATGCACCTTTTTAATTCATAACTTGGAATCTTCCTCTACTTTCCACCTCTCTCAATTCACAAATCAAACACTACCAAAATCATCTCATTGATAGCTTTTCTTCTATCTCCATATACTTTGTCACCAATCTGAAAAACATTCAATTCAACAATTGTGTATTCGAATAATACTACATTAAATATCCACTATACACATGAGATATCAGATTTTTTATATTCAACAACCACTCATGTTGCCATTCTAACCATGATAGTAGCTATTTTTATAGTTACACAAACCCTAATTTTTTTGCAGTCCCTTGAAATGATCATTTTAATGATTTTTTAGAAATACATTCAAATCAAATTCATCTCTGTAACTTCCCATCAAATTTTATCTTCAAGGAATAGTTGTTTGCTCACTTTGAATATCGACCATTGATCTTGTCATTACCACCAACTAAAAAGGACACCTATCATAATCATGCATCATCACAATTTATTATCACAAGATCTAATACCTTTATGTGATGCAGTGATAGCCATTTGATCTCCTTCTTCAACATGAACTGTTGATTTGAAAACCATTCACCTTTGTGCTTTGAAAATGTCATCCAAGACACATGTAAATGTATCACATCTTCACTTTCAAGGCACACCGTTGATCTTAAATCACATTGTCTAGCCTTGTCTTTGCAGATGCCAACAAGGACACATAAGAATCATGTGTTCCCGCATAACCAACATTGGTACCCATCAAGCTTTCCACGAGATGGAAAAAATGTGCCATCTGTCCTACATACATCATGTGGAACATGTGGTGACATTTCGCATCATCACGCATTGAACTGTGTTAGAGTGGATCAAAAGGTGATTATGTGACAATGGTTAATCTTTAACGCCTTTTTTATTGCAATCGTCAATCTTTGTAAAGCAGAGAGACATGAACTTGGTCCCACTAAACACGTGGCGTGATCCTACGGTTCTGCAATCAAAAATATTGGACCTACATACCAAAAGACTTGAGGACATGCTGAAACCATTTGACCTACCTGAAAAGATCTTGGTTGTTTATCTTACTTGGGAAAATATTAATCCTATGGACCTAGGAAATACTAAAGTCCTTTCCTTTCAGTTAGTTGGTAATCATTAGGATGAAACATGTAAATAATATCACATAACATGTGCTTCTACCAAACACTCAAAGTTCTAAAGATTTTCAAGTAAAATCTCCTTCACAACCCCAAATGAAAAGCGTTAACACCCAATTATTCAATCTCCAAGATCAAACAAACATATGCACCCCATAAAACCAACATGGATGTAAGCTTTTCAAACCAAGAAATATCATACTCAAAACCATTCCCAAAAATAAATAAGCCCAATAACATATCCTAAAATCCTCATCAATGTATGACACCATAAATAAACTCATATGCACAAGGAGATAAACATTCCAAAAACTCCTCAAATTAACCCTCCAAAATTAGAAAGCATTGATCAAGATCCATATCCATGAAAAGATAAGGCATAAAACTGATTGCATCTAAAAATAAAATGGGTAAATTCTCTCAAATGATTATCTACCAAGTAGACAAGGAGTGGGGACGAGATTGCTCCTCTAGGATACACCAAGCCACAATGACTCTCCAAGAAAAATATCCACTACAAGTTCATCATGAACTCACTATTAGGAAAAATGTGTCTCAACCTTGCAACTACCAAAGGTTACTATTAATAGTAAGTTTACATTTGGGTACTGATGGATCCATAAATTTCCCCAAAGCTACAAAATGGCCAAATAAACATGTTGGTAAAGTTTCAACCCAAGATCGTGCTTGCATTTCAAGATATTAAAGTTTTATTTTTAAAGTTTCAAAGTCAATTTTGAGGTACTTAAAGGCTATTTTTGGACTTGAAAGTGTTCCTCACCAATTATAGCTTGATATATCACTTCACTAGATTTCTAATTCTTGATAAAGCACTTCACAAGCTTTCTAATTGTTCAAACAGTTTGTCAATCAAACTCCCAAATCAAAATTTATGGCCTCTGGAAGTTGGGTCTCTTGAATTGGGAAATGAAAAAATGTGGTGGACACAAAAAATAGTTCTAAGAGGTAGTTACACATGTTGGTGTGTGTTTTGACACATCATAGGGGATATTTGATTGAAGATAAGTTGGGTGTCACTTTTTGGGTGGTTTCAACTCATGGTTTTGTATGTATCATTTGATGGTTTCATGTATTTTATCTCCTATATATTAGGTGTTTGAGATGGAGGTTATGCGTGAGAGTTTTATAGATATTTATTTTCCTCTAGATCTCTAGTTGGTAATACTCCTGAGAGATTTATTTTTAAGTATATTGTAATCATTGATTTTTGAATAATATATTGGGCAACTTTTGGAGTGTGAGGTTTTTCTCTTGAAATGTTTTTACCCACGTAAATAATTGTGATGTGGTATGAATGATATGTATGTTTATTCGTTTTTAGTAACTATTGTAAAGATCTAAAAAGGTTTGCATAACCCTCCTCTCAATATTAGTGTAGGAAGTTGTTTTGCTAGCTTAGCTTCCTTACACTCACATCCATATCGAGGTGAAGGCTCCTTGGAATTCCTACTAAAATATCTAAACAGTAATCATCTCAAAAAATGCCTCACTTAATTCTCTAAGTTTCCATGAGAACCTAAAAATGATCAATCCATACTAAGCTCTAAATGTAACACTACACTCTCATGAAGTTCCCAAGCACATGACCAATGTCCTTAATACCAAGAGAACTAACTAGACCATTGTCAAAGCACCAACTATATGTCTACATAATCAAGAACACATAATGACATCACAATCTAATAGTACCATGTGAAAACCCTAATTTGCAATTAAGAGTCCATCATGGCACAATCACCAAAACATCCTCTCAACCAAGGATTGCATGTCACAAATTGACAAGTCATAAATTGACACCTCAACCAAAGACTCCAAGATTCATTCATGGATAATGAATATTTCAACATATCCAATCATATGAAGATAACCATTTCCTATCATTTAAACTAAAAGTGTTGAATAACCCTCATTGCAACATACAAGATCCAAGAGCTCCTCCATGATACCAAAAACCACTGCAAAATATCATCCATCACCAAATGATGAATCCACATCACAACCAAAACTTCAATTAAATTGTGATACAAAGCTCTGCATGGCATCATGATAACCATCACATAAATGAATATCACCCATGGGTCCACACACACTCAACTACAATACCAACAAATCTAGAGATAAAATAAGAACTAAGGTATCCAAGCCAAGGATATACAACCACCACCAAAACATCACTTAAAAACTCTCGATGAACCATTTAACCAAGCTATCCATGACATGGGATAATTTTTTTTCTAAAATTACCAATAATCAACTATCCAAGCACTCTAACCTTCCATCCTCCCATTCTAAAGCAACATACCAATGCATAAAATGTCCACAAACAAGGCCAACTAACTAAATCTACAACACTGAAAACTTATGGATATAGATAATTTGCATTCAAGTCATCCCATTATAACCAAATGGGTCGCAAACCCACATAATTACATAACTTGTAAATACTCAATCAATGCAACATGAAAACTCACCATCATTTTGTAACATGCAAACTGAGATAATCAAGAAGATATCTTGTATATTTCAAGACTCAAACATGATATCAACTCTAGATCTGATTTTCCAAACAAATCCACAATCAAGTACCATAGTTGAGAAACCAAACAAGCATATAGGAGATAAGAACAACCAACTAATACTAAATCACACCATCACCTATAATATGCATACATGATCATGCCATTCCAACACTCAATGCACATGAACATCCATGACACCATAATCATCACCATCACTATACTTGTAATTGTTATATGCATTAGACAACTGGGAGGGGGGTGAATCAATTGTACATTAAAAACATTCAATCCCTCATCAACATTCAAACCCTTGTTAGCCCTTAAACTCTTATCATGTATTAGAAAAATGTAAACATATGAAACAGTAATGCAAACACATCCAAACACATAAGAACACTAGATTTACATGGAAATCCCAAGAAGGGAAAAACCATGGTGAGGATTAGCTCACATATATATGAATAGGAAAACTAAATACAATTAGGCTCATTTCCCAAAAAAAGAAGAAAGGCTCACTGTCAGGTGGCTCACTGCCAAGAAGAAAGAAGAATAGAAGAAAACTATTATAAAGAGATTCACTATCTCAAAGCAACAGGAAAATCCACCACTGCAACTTTGCACCATATGCAACCTTCAGCTCATTGCCTCCAGTAACTTCAAGCACATGAATAATGTAGACACCTTCTACTCACTGCATCTAGAGTCATGGGCATTAATCTTGCACTCAGATCACCACACTTGATCATATTCACATCTTTCATACTCTACACAACATCTCCAACAACTCACCTTTCATTTCTACCATTTGTGACCTAAACAATCTCAATTAGGTCAACCTTAATGAGATATATACACCTCAAATGTGCATCACTAAATAGGTCAGCACCAAATACTTCTGTGGTGGAAAGAAGTGAAGGATGACCACACCCCTAACTAGGACCCAAATCCACATCACCATGCTACTCCACACATCCACAATCCATGAGGTGCCTCCGCAAATAGCGCTAGCATGCAAAGTCGGCAAAACTTGAACTAACACTATAAGTGACCTGTTAGGTCTCAAAACTACAATTTTTTAAACCATAAGGTGGTGCCCGTCTCTTAATACACTTTTGGCCCACAAACGAGGTAAACAAGGCTGATTATCTCTTGCTCTTCAAGCTCTTCCAGACCTAGGTGGGTATACCTTAACAATAAGGAAAATTTAGAGTTGGATGTGGTTCCTAAATTGGGCAATCTACTCACTATGGCACATGAGGGTGGAGTAGATGCAGAGTTTGATAGCTATTTCCTACAAGAGTATTCAGAGAATCAAGAGTTTGATTTGTATTTATATAAAATATCCTAGATATGACTAGTGCCTACTCCTATTTGGTGGATGGAGTGAATGAATGGATGGTGATTCTAGAGACAAATTTGCAAGATAAGTAAACCTATTATTCAACTTAACTCGAATTACTGGGCACTTGAGATGTCTGCACCTTGTGCAAACATGCAAGTTTGTTTATTATAGTGTTCTTCTTTAATAATCCCAGTGATATCCCCTCAAGTTACTATGAAATCATGAAAGGACTTTTAATTCTTAAGTTAATGGAAACCAATCAAAACAACTTCTTTAAAAGGATTTTAATCCTGGGTACGAACCAATTAAAGTAAACTATTTAAAAGGATTTTAATTCACACCAACTAGAAACCAATCAAAGCATCCACATAGTAACAAAAAATGTGTTTTGATAAATCTTGCATACTTAAATAACTTGAAAAGACCACTTTGGAGACAACAAAGTAATACATAAGCATGAAAATTGACACAGTAATTAAACACTAAAAATGCATTATGAATTATAAGTAGTCTGTTCCATTATATTACTTCAGAAAATAAACATTTGTAACATAAGTCTTTAATATGATATGGATGGGTGGATTATGCAATCTATCTATTGACTAATGCCTACTCTAATGGAATATGATATCATGATGATCTCAAATCGGGCCCTGGTTTCTCTATTTTTATGGGAAGCAACAAACTTCAGGCTCATTCATAAAAAGTTACACTGCTTCATAACTAAAACATGATTAACATAAACATAAAAAATATTGAGAGTTTGTTGGTGGATGTACCACAGTCTGTTAATCTCCAACAAGCACACGTGATCACCAAAGACCTATTCAAGGCTCATGCACCATGATAGTGTATCCAAAACCACCAAACCCTAGTTCCTATTGTTGCTCTCTCACTTGGCTTATGTAATGAATAAGTTGACCTTCGACAAGTGCTCAATGTACCCACTCTTGGCATGAATGTCTGCATTGTGTATAATATCCTTCATAACATATTCTAGTTCGAAAATTCTTCCAAGTTGTTCATGTGTTTTCTTAAGCACCTCATCTTCATCATTGATTGCATCAAGAACAACTGGAAAATAGTGGGCTATCTCATCCTTCCATGTATCCTGATCTTTCAAATCTGTTTCCTCAAAGAAGTTGGGCAGGGCCATACTCAGTGGTTGACTAAAGTCACTTAACTCTTGTGTCAAGATGTTATGGAAGTCTTTATTTGCTTTCATGAGCTCTTGATATTCTTGTAGCACATCAGTGTTATCTTCCTTCTTTGCTATGATGTGAGACTCCACTTCCTTCATCATGTCACTCAATTTGTTGTGTTCCAATAGCACTGCATATGTTTTTTCATGAATGTGCCAGACCTTTTCAGCATGCTTATACATGTCTTCGAACCTCATGCAGACTATCTCTGATTCCATTTCAAAGATGGTGGTCGTGATTTTTCCTTTTAACTCTTCTTGTTCTTTCTAAACTTTCTCATGTCTGTGTTTCCAATAGGTGGTTTCTAACATTGCCTCTAGCACCTTTCTTTCATGCTCAACCAATGGAGAATAAATCCCTGAGGAAGAAGGCAGTCTATCTTTGTAGTTGATCAACTCCTATTTTAACCTTTCATTCTCTTCTATTAGTCTCGTGTTATCCCTTACCATTTTTTGAATATGAGCCTTCATGAACTTGGCTACATTTAAATTCAAGTCAATGCAGTTTCCATAGGGTTTGTCTCCCCTACTCTTTGCACCAAAAGATGTCCAAAAAATTGATCATGATCAATAAGGGAAGGATTTTTTCCTAGTGGGTAAAGTGCCCATATCTGTAAAGTAGTATTATCATGGTTATATCCTGATCTAGTATAGATCTTATCACCTGCTTCATCTATCAATTGCAAGGTTCTGCTCTTTCTCTTCAGAAATTTGTCAAACACAATGGTTGAATTGATATTCCACCCTAGGAGGAGCATAACCCTAGCTTCTTGCAATAATGCTCTTCCTCTTTCAACAGTCATATTCTTCATCTCTCTATCAATCTCGTGTCAAAGCTCTTTTGAGGTGCATTCTTCCTTTTCAAGGTCAATGTCTTTTAGCCTTTCCCTTACCACATTTCCCTTATACTCACAGATGAAAGCCTTGAATTTAGAAGTTTGAACAAATGTATCATCTGCAATGAATTCTTGACTAGCACGATGTCTCACATCATCAGATAGCTCATTAGAAGCTTCAAAGGTAATCACATTTCTCTCTAGTGGCATTTCATATTGGGGAATAATAGGAGTGTTGATCTGTGTGACCTCTTCTTCCCCCTCAATATCATCTTCAACCATGATTGGGGTGTCAACTGAGAAGCTTACCTCTGGAGTAGGTTGTGGTGACAAATGGCCCAGTGGTGTTATATTTTTTGCTTGCCTCCTAGATCCAACACTTCTCTTCTCAAATGCTACCAGAGGTACATCCTTTATTAGTTCTTCTTTATGCAGAATTAATTGTTCAATTCTTTCCATGGGATCTTGAATTTCATGAAAGGCTTCTACATAGGATGGGTTACTTTTCATTCTCCAAGCGTCAACATTGACAATTCTATTGTAGGAATTTATTCTCATTATCACTTGACTTTCCTCACAATTCTTGATGACATCATCCACATGGAACTCATGCTCATATCCTTTCAGTTTTTGAGAAATCTTGGCATCATAAAGGAAATTTTCAGGGTCAATTTTTTCTCTCCTGTTTCCCACCGGAAAGCCATAATAATCTAGCTTGCTACCAACCAAGTCATACCCTGTACCAGAAATAATAGTGAAGTCACCAAAACATAGAGTGGAAGGCATAAAAGTTTGCCTTCCATAGATTTTCAGATGCATGAATGCTGAATAAGACAATTGTCTTATGATCTCCAAGTATGCAACTCTGTCTGGCATAGTTTTAGGCAATAAATATGGTGTTTCCTCAAATCCATATACTCTAATAACAGTACAATCTGCAAATGAATATCCATCTCCCCAATTGTGATTTAGTTTTCCATCATGACCCTTCTCCTTTGGTCAGAGGAACCTTTGTATTTCTAGGGATAAATTATAGTCACATTTGTGGCCAAGCAATTTGTATAGGGGTTTGAAAAAATGTTCTTTGAAGTACAAGTAGTGGGATCTCCCACATCTACTATCCCACATGGATGTCCACATTTGCACTAGTCTATAATTCCCATCACTATCCAGATCTTTTATTCTCAGTTCTTCTCCCCATATTCCCCTCGCTTGCCCTTCATACAGTATCATATGCATAAGAAGTGAATAGTGTTTCAAGCTGATAGCTTCACTATTGTTCTTAATAGCATTAAGTGACTATTAATGGCCTCAGATAGATATTATGCATAGTCATAGGGCCTAGCATTTTGGCTTTGAATTTCCATAGCCAGAACCATGGGAGCTATAGTCATGTTAGCAAGGGCATCAAGTCCTAGTACTTGGCCAGTTGAATAGTAGGTGTATTGATATTATTCTTCAAACAAATCTACAGAGAATGGGGGCCTTTCATCACTAGAAAACCTCCTAGGTTAATTTCCTGGACCTTTAGGCCTGTGTAGAGGCAGCTTCCACCTCTTATAGCTTGTATCCATAGTGTGGTATTCTTCCAACAAACCTCTCATTCTCAATTTCATCTTCAAGGAGGTATCCAATTGGAAAACCATACAAATATAGTCTCGTGTTATAATCATGAACTGTGACCCATCGTGTAAGTGAATTTCCTTTGTTTTTGGATTATAATTCCTTGCCAATGCTTTAATCAATTCTACATTCACAAAAACATTAGGCATCACAAGCTTCCCCAAATTCAAGTTCCATGGGTTTGAAACTGGCCTATGTCTGTACTTCTTCCTATAATGATAAATGAACGCGTCATAACCCCTATGCGGATTCCACACATCTCCTAAATTCTTGTGTTTTTCTTCTAAAGTCTCACATGATGGGTTTAATTGAGTTGTTCTTCTCAATTTTGGCCCTGACTCGGGACACTGGTCTATTAATTCTTGGTTTAGTGGACTACTCTCTATTTTTTTCCTTTTTTCCCTTGTTTTCTCTAGGGTTTTATCCATTTAAACCCTATTTGTACTATACTTCAAGCTATCTTCTAAAAAATTATGTTCACCTGAGCCAAGATTACTTACTTGAATGAATGTTGGAAATTTTGAGTTGCTCGTCGTTGTCCAATTCCGTCCTTTGGATATTCAACCACAATTTGTGGTGATTTTTGATTTCTTAAAGGTTGTACTTATCGAAATTCAACATGCTCGAGCCAACTCTGGTTCATAAATAGCGCTCGCGCCACCCTTCCAATCAACTTGCAGATTAATAGCAATTGTCTCTTCAATGACTTCATCAATTAAATCAATTCAGTGAAAATTATTTCATATTTTTTCGAAGATACTTTAATCATAATTCCTATGTCTCTCTTCAATGTATCCTTGACCATCTTTTGAAAAATGTCTAGGAGACATCTAGATTTCTCTCTTCGATGTTGCAAGGTCTCTCCGATATTTATATTTCAGGCTCTTCCCTTGTGGACCCCTTTTGTTGATGAGACTGGTGCATATTTCTTGCCAACAATCCTATGTCTCCTCGATATACCCTTATCTCTCCCTTCGGTGGTATTACTTGTTAATGATCTCTATGTGACTTTGTTATGTCGAGACCCACGGTCACCTCTCTCCAATGTCTCTTAGTCTCATTGATAGTATATGTTTACATTTGTATCAAAATGTTGGGGAGACTTTGAATAATGTTTGCTTGATACTTTTGTGTCTCCTTGGCATGTCATTGTTAGGATGTTGATGAGACTTTGATCAATGTCTGTTTGATGTCTCGCTGATATTTTTCTCCTTGAATGTCGAAGATACTCCCTTCTCTCCTTGATATACTGATGTCTCCTCGACACTGCCATTTGTCCATGCTATTTTACTATTGATTTACCATTTATTTTATGATAATCTCTCAATATCTAAGAGATGTTTTTTTGTTTCCTGAATGCTGAATACTCCACATGATTTGTCGGTGAGACATATTAGATTTTCTCCTCGACATTTCCAATTTTCGTAGACATATTGTTCTTTAGGAAGGAGAGAAGACATTTGAATATGTATCTTATACATTTGGAAGTCTCATCTATATTTCACATCGGCCCTTTTTTCTCGCGTCGAAGAGACTATGGTGAAACTCTCTTCAATTTGGCATTGTCTTGGTGACATGCCATGTACTACTATGAGAATATTTCAGATAGGGAATTCACTTTAGTGTTATGATCAAAGGGCCTTATTTTTTGGTTTATATATGAGGATTTATTAGTGTCAGCCACTATGAAATGGAGATGGAACATATGGAGTGTGGGAGGATGGGTGAAAATGGAAATATCCAAAAATAACCAAGGTGGGTTTTTTGGCTCCAACACGAACACATGCATACTTCTCCAAGTCATGCAAACCACACAAAAACACTTCATAGTATCCACACAACATCTTAGAATATTCCAACATCATCATAATATTTTTCAACTCTACCACAACCACCTAATACTGAGAACACCATCATTTTGTACAACCAGACACACTGCCACATAACACAACTTACTAACCAACCTTGCAGAACACCTCAGCACTCAAAACCTCAAGGGAAGGAAGTTATAGACAATATAAGCATGTTCTCAAATCTGCAAGACAGGAAACCATACTGTAGAGAAATGCAAAGAAATCTCATTTCTCCCAGACAACCTTTTATATAGACGGACAAATTTGTGAAACACAACTTTGAATGCAGAACGATTCAATACTTGAAACTCTGGATATAGAACCTCTTAACACCTCTTATCATCATATCCAAATTGAATAAGCATATCTTCAACCATGAAGAAATGTGGAGCACAACACTGAACACACCTTTGCCACCCTACACACTCTTTTATTCAAGTTTTCTTAAAAGCACTTGGAAACCAAGTGAACCAACTATATCAGCAAAATCAACACAACACTACAACACCTTCTCAACATGACTACACCATCTATAATGACAACAATCTACATATCTATAATATCTTCTCAACACCACACTAGAGGTTGAGATCAATGACAACATAGTGCAACACACTTACTGCTGACATCAATGACAACACTGCACTAATCTTCATATTGTAGGTTAACATCAATGACAACACCAACAACATACTTGCAACAATCTCCTCCTTTATCATTGGTGGCAAGACCAACTCTCTAAAAAACCATCAACAACAAAAGTAACCAACAAATCTGTAACAGGAAACACTCCCCTTGACTAGAGCATCTCTTACTCTTCACACTCTCTCTTTTACTTCTACTTCACAAACTATTAGAATTACAAAAAAAATGAACCATGGGATCAAACAAAAAACAAAGACACCTTCCACGTATGAGATTTGCAAACAAATAATTGCAATATTTGTCAACAAGAAAAAGCTAGAATAATGAACCTCAAGAATATTCAAGGAAAAAAAATCCTCAAAGGTTGAGAGTTCTATCAAAGGAATTCAAAAGGCATGATAATACAATGAGGGTTGAGTGTTATATAGGAGAAACCCTAAATGGTAAATGGATTAGATCATGGCAAGTGTCAACATCTAATGCTATGAGACAGAATGATCTAATAATAGCTTACTTCAGTTCACATAAAAAGCACTTAGTTAACTTAATAAAGAACTCCTAAGTTTAGCTTAAGTGCATGAAATGAATTAGACTAATAATCAATTAAAGATTAATTAATTATTAGCTAATGCATGATTACTCTAACACCCCCCCTTAAGATGAACTTAGGGAGTACCTAAAACCCCTAAAAAGGATGCATGATGGGTCCCAACAAACAAGGCCTAGTGACATATCCATGTACAAACAAAAGATCTCTCATAACTAGAGAAAAGGAGAAAACCACAATGGGAGAAAACTCCTATCCAAAGGAGAGAAAGGTGAATGAAGGACTAAGAAGCCTCCAAATGAAACAATATCCCAAAAAGAGAGGAATATACATAGAATATTGTTGAAGCATGAAGAAGTTGCAGACTATTGTCAGATGATGATTGATATAGTGTTGAAATGAAGAACCTCCTCTGAAACAAACGATGATTAGGATCAAGATCAAGAATATATATGAATGCCCTAAATGGCACTACTCAAATCAGATGGTAAACAAAGGTAAACATCTAGAAATCAAAGATACAAATGTTAAGATCAAGGATACTATAATCTGCATGAGTTCCCCCAACGACACTACTCGAATTAGATGGAAAATATAGGCAAAAATCTGAAAGTCAAAGATGCATATGGTACATCAATTTGCATGAGTGACCCCAATGACACTACTCAACATGCAAGATACAAGTCAAAAATATAGGTACCAAATAGTCTGAAGAACACTGATCAAGAGAGAGACAATAATCTACATGAATGTCCCTGATGACACTACTTGAATTAGATGGCAAACAAAGGAAAACATCTAGAACTTGAAGATACAAACAATGCATGAATCTGCATGAGTGACCCCATCGACACTACTCAACATGCAATATGAAAGTTGAAAATATAGGTACCAATAGTCCCTGATCAAATGAAAATGGAAGGTTACCTTAATAAAATAGGAATGCAAGAGTGTTCATATGGTAAGTGCTCCCTATCACTGAAATGCAAGGTAACCAACCACTAATGTACATTGCATCTGAAAATACATAAGAACAAGAACTAGATACATAGATCACTCCAAATTGAAAACCAAGGAAGCATTAACACCAACAATAGAAACCCCCCTATAATGTTGAAAAGGGAGAGCCAAGACAGGTACACTGAAACTATGTAAAACCAAGAAGTGCATGTAGGAGAAATAACCTGCAAATAAAAGGGTGTGCAAACTAAAGGCACACATGCATGAGGCAAGAATTACTAGGATTCACTATTTTCATAGAAGGGACACTCACTTGACAAAGGTACGATGGAAAACCAAAGGCAAACATCAAACCCCCATGAAACTTTATATCATAGTGTGAATACAAAAGGCACAACAGGATGTGCAAAATCCCCAAAAAATATACACCAAAATGGCACTTTATCTCAATGCATCTTCACAAGAGAATATGCATGAAAAGGATGTCTACAATGCCCAAATAGAACAAAAAACTAGAAATATATGAAGAATTACAAAAAATGAGTCATCCCATGCAAACAAGTTTCTAAGAGTTGAAGTGTCAAAGTAATTCACCAATGTTTGAACACACAAAAAATTGAATAAAATGTACTTGGACAGTAATTTAGAAAAATTGCATGGATGGTTGTGAAGAGCTCTGAAAGACCATCCCAACACCACTAGCATTGAAAAAAATGGAGAAACGGGTTAAAATTTATGAGCTCGCTTGAAAACATTGACTTCAACAGGTTGTAGAATGCACTAGAAACAGAGAATCCATGGTGAAAGTTAACTGAACCAACTTTTTGATGATATCTCACTTTCCAAATTTTGATATTGTATGCCCAAGTTATGGACAAAAGAAAAAAAACACCTCCTTGAGGGCCAAAGAGGGTTGAAAGGAGCCCCTGCCCTAGGCCATACCGCTAACATTAGCATGACGTCAACGAAATATTTTGGGAATATTCCTTGTCTCGATAGAAAAAA
>VDFB02270651.1:153907192-153927291 GCA_007258455.2 Sequoia sempervirens
CCAATCAAAGTTTCAAATGACAAACCTAAAGATCATAAAGGAAAATTTGTCAAGAAGAGTTATTATGTGGAAAAAGACAATGGTGTATTTGATGATGAAGAATCTGACTATCTTGATGAAGACAGTGATGAATGCATGTTCATGGCTCTAAAAGTTGGAGCTAATTCTACTAATTCTGAAAGGTGTGTGAAGGGAAGTGCTCCGAAAATAGGTCACAACAGTGAAGGAACTATGGTGACTGCTTTTCATGTAACAGAAGAGAGGAATTACTGGATAATTGATAGTGGATGCTCAAGTCATATGACATTTGATAAGAGTAAGTTTGTTAAACTTCAAAGGTATGATGGTGGTCTTGTTAAGTTTGGTGATCGTACATCCGCTAAGATCTATGAAAAAGGTTCAATTAGTTTTGATGGAAAGCATAAAATAGATGATGTTCTTTATGTCAAGGGTCTTCAACGTAATCTTCTTAGTGTAGGATAGATGTGTAGTAGGGGATACAATCTTGTGTTTCAAGATGATGGTTGTGAAATCAAAATAGGAAGATCTAGAACTTTGGTTGTTGCAGGTACAAAGATAAAAGCTAATGTTTATCAACTTAAAGGTAGTGGTGCTAATTGTTTTATGCCTCAAATCAATGAAAGTTGTCTATGGCATAGAAGAATGGGTCACATAAATTTTGATAGCCTAGTAAAGATTAGTTCTACTAATGTTGTGAAATATCTAACAAAGATTACAAAGCCTATCAATGCAATCTGCAAGGAATGTCGGTTTGGAAAGTATACTGAGAAGAAGTTCATGAAAAAAAAATATTCTACTGCAGGTCCCTTGGAGTTGGTACATACAGACCTATGTAGAACTACCAAAATAAGAATCTCACATGGTGACAGGTATTTTATGTTATTGATTGATGATTATTCTAGAATGACTTGGGTGACATTTCTTAAAGAAAAATCATAAGCTCTAGATAAGTCTAAAGCATTTAAGTCTATGATTGAGAATGAAATAGTTGTAAAAATCAAGTGCTTGAGGCTTGAAAAAGGTGGAGAGTTCACCTCCAATAATTTTAACAGTTTTTATGAAGATCATGGAATTAAGAGGCATTTGTCAACCCCTAGAACTCCTCAATAGAATGGAGTTGTGGAGAGGAAGAAAAAAATAGTTCAAGAAGCAGATAGGATAATGATGAAGGAAGCAAATCTATTGGATGTCTATTGGAGTGAAACAATTCATACTACAATGTACATTCTTAAAAAAGGTCAAGCAAGAGTGAATAGTTCAAAGAATCCCTATGAGTTATGGGAAAACCTCCTATTGTGAAATAATTCAATTTTTTTGGAAGTAAATGCTATATTAGAAGAGATGAAGAAAACTTAGAAAAATTTGATGCAAGATCCAATGAAGGAATATTCCTTGGATACTCTATAAGAAGTAAGGCCTATCGATGCTACAATAAAATACTAAAGAAAATTGATGAGAGTGCAAGTGTTAAGGTGGATGAAGAACCACTGCAAATTTTAGTGTTGATAGAAGGGTATGAATCTAATGAATCCCCTTGCAGTGAAGAAAAAAATAAGAGAAAGGAAAAGAGATGAAAGTTGAAGAGGAAGAAGCTCTGGAAAAGATCCCTAAGACTCCTAAGTATATGCAGAAGAGTCATTTCGAAGATAAAATCATTGGATATTAGAGAAAAGGTGTGTTGACAAGGACAAAAGCTTATATGACAGAGGAACAAGTAAATTTTTATTTACTTTTAGAGGTAGAACCTAAAACTATAATTGAGGCATGCAAAGATGAGAATTGAATCAAAGCTATGAAAGAAGAGTTGGAGCAAATTGAGAAGAATCAGACTTGGGAATTGGTCCCAAGACCTGCAAACAAGAATGTGATAGGAACTAAGTGGGTTTTTAGGAACAAACTGAATGAGGATGGAAAAGTTGTGAGAAATAAGGCTATACTTGTGTGTAAGGGCTACTCATAAGTAGAAGGAATAGATTTTGAAGAGACTTTTGCTCCACTGGCAAGGATGGAAGCCATTAGAATGTTTTTAGCCTTTACAACACAAAAACTTCAAAGTATATTAGATGGATGTAAAGGACCCGTATTCTTGAATAGTGAGTTGGAAGAAGAGGTGTATATTGAACAACCAAAAAGTTTTCAATTATCAAATAATGCTGATATGGTTTGTAGATTGAAGAAGGCATTATATGGAATCAAACAAGCTCCTAGAGTTTTGTATGCAAGGTTAGATAAGTACTTGTTGCAGCAAGGATTCAAAAAAGGTATTGCAAATAGCAACCTTTACTTTAAGATTGAGGGAGAACAAATCCTGATTGTGGTAATGTATGTGGATGACATTATCTTTGTAGGAAATGGAGGTATGTGTAACAAGTTTTTAGAGGAAATGTAGAAAGAGTTTGAGATGTCAATGTGTGGGGAGATGAATTTATTTCTTGGATTACAAATCAGTCAATCAAAAAAAGTATTTTCATTTCATAGTCAAAATATTCCAAGGAAATGTTGAAGAAGTTTAGCATGGAGGATTCTAAACTGGTATATACTCCTATGGTTACAGGTTGTAAGTTGAGTAAGAATGATGAATCAACTAAGGTTGATTAGAGCAAGTATAGATCAATGATTGGTTGACTGCTATACCTAATTGATAATAGACCGAACATGCATGTAGTTTGTCTTATGGCAAGATTTCAAGAAGATCCTAGAGAGTCACATGTTGCAATAGTAAAGAAGATATTTAGATACTTGAAGCCTGACACTCCAGATTTTGGTTTGTGGTATCTTAGGGATACTGATTTCTCCTTGAGTGAATATATAGATGTAGATTGGGTAGGTTGTATAGATGACAAAAGAAGAAAAAGTGGTGGTGCTTTCTTTCTTGGAAGCATATTTGTTTCATGGTTGAGTAAAAAGTAGGATTTAGTATCATTATCTACTATAGAAATAGACTATATTGTAGCAGCATCATGTTGCACACATGTGTTGTAGATGAAGCAAACATTGAAGGATATTAAGGTATTATATGATGAACCTATTTCTATCTTGTGTGATAATACAAGTGTTATCAATATTTCAAAGAACAAAACATATCTCTATTTGGTATCACTTTCTGTGAGAGAAAGTTGCAAAGAATGAGGTGAAGTTGGAGTACATTTGTACAAAGGATCAACTTGCAAATATCTTTACAAAGGCTCTTCCTAAAGATACTTTTGAGTATCTCCAGTAGAAGTTAGGGGTTATTGCTCCTCCTTTCAATTGGATGCATAAGTTGGTGCATCTGTCTAGGTGAGTAGTCAAGATACATTCTTGGTCTTGGATTAATGTTGAAGGATACCTCTCAGGGGGATTAGGTAGTAGTGCTAATGATTGATACAATTTTTTTGTTGGTATAGTCAGGTGGAGCATATTTTTAGCCCCTAAGGGGCAGAGTGTAGAAAAATGAGTGTAATGGAGAGAGAGCAGTTGCTTGCTGGTTTTGCAAGTGGTGTCAATGTGATGTATGCAGATGTTAAAGGGGGAGAACAAGATAGAAAAAATGCTCTATGTAGGTGTTGTCCCTTTGAGGAAGTAGAAATAAAAAAGAGAGAAAGAGCAGTGAAAAACGTGAAGTATGTATGAGAGAGAATTGGTTGAGTTTGTTTCCCTTTTCCATTGATGTCAAAGGGGGAGAGAGTTGGTTGAAAAACCATAGTGCAGAAGAGTATTGCAAGAAAGAATATGGTCTAAAAAACATAGAGGGAGAGAGTGTTCACAAGAGAATGAGAGAATGAAGAACTCCACAGATAGGGGGAGAATAAATTTGTGTTAGGGTAATCATGCATTAGCTAAAATTAATTAATTTTTAATTGATCATTAGTTTGATTCATTTCATGTACTTAAACTAAAATTAGGGGTTCTTTATTAAATTAACTAAGTGCTTTTTATGTTAATTGAAGTGAGCTATTATTAGATCATTTTGTCTCATCATATGTGGTGTTGACACTTGTCATGATATAATCCCTTTACCATTTAGGGTTGCTCCTATATAGAACTCGACCCTCATTGTATTATCATGCCTCTTGAATGCCTTTGATAGAACTCTCAACCTTTGAGGAGTTTTTTTTCCTTGAAGATTGAATTGAGGTTCATTGTAGTAGTTTTTTTTTGTTGAGGAATATTTCAATTCTTTGTTTACAAATCTCTTGCGTGGAAGGTGTCTTTGTTCGTTATTTGACCCTATGGCTCATGTTTTTCAAAATTGTAACATGGTATAAGAGCATGGATTCAATGAACTCTTTGATTTATGAGGTTTTTTCTTGAACAAGGGTTATAGACTTCAGATCTAGAATCCCCTCTATTGTTTTTGCAAATTTTGGAGGTGGGCAATTTTTAGGTGCATTTTGGTGCGAAAAGGACCTCACTGTTGGATTCAGAGTTGTCGAGAAAGTCAAATTTGGCTTTTATTTGGCCTGATTTGGACTCTTGAGGTCAGATTTGTGAGGGTTTGAAGCAGTTGTTTTTTTTTTAGATCCAAAGGGTAGTTGCATTTTTGGTACATTTTGGCACAAAAAAGGACCTCATCATTGGATTCAGGAGGTGGATTTGATGAATTTTGACTATAAATTTTCCCTATTTCAACGTTGGGAGCTTCTAAGGAAAAAAATTGTGTATAGGGGTCGTACAACCCCTATACAGACTCCTTCAACATGAAATAAAAAAATAGAAAAAAGATTATGGGTTGGCATTTTTTTTTTAAATTCCTATTTTTTGATTTTTTTAAAAAAATTATAAAAGCAAAAGGAAGGTTTTGTTTAAAGTTGTGCAAGCATTATTTTGTACCTACCTGTGGCTTGTACAAGATCCATAAGGCTTGGCTGACAAGATTTAAGACGATCGACAGGTTGCTTTCGGCTTGCTTGGCTTTTTTAGGCCGTCAAATTTTATCGGCAGGTATTTTGGCTATTTTTTTTGTGTTTCCTGGCACCATTGATTTTTCCGGCCAGTGATTTGACTTAATCAACATACACTAACTCATTTGACTGCAAAATCCGATGAAAATGTCTGACGAAATACGTATAATTTGATGTATCATCGAGTGCTTGTAAAATTTGATGTGTAATTTTCAATTTTTTGAAAGTTTATCCCCGACGTTCATCAAAATTTTGACGAACCTAGGTTTCGTCGAAATGTCGACTATCAGTTTCGTCGAAATTTTGACAAACATGAAAAATAGAAAAAAATCAAATTGTGGCTGACATAAAGAAAAGTGAGTTCGCGCCTGATTTATTGCGACAGTGTTTTGCTCTACTTGAGACAGTTTGTGGAGAACTAAGGACGATTTTCTTGGGAAAAATCAGAAAAAATTCAATAAGATATCACTAGGTTGAGGGTAATCATTGTCTTTTTGCAAAATTCAGTTGTGAAGTTAGATTTGTAGTTCCAGGTTTGAAAATCATAATTTAAAGCAACATCTCATCAGATTTCATTTTTAGAGGTTTAGGGTTTTGAGAATTTCATGTCCAGATTTTGTTGTGTGGAATCACCATAAGATTACAACCAAGGAACAAATTCTTGTGACTATAATTATGTGATCCATAACTCTACTGGTCATGTGGCATAGTTATGTTATAAGAAATACAGGATGCATTCATGTGTGACCCAAGTTTAGTGTGGCTATGTTGTGATAGAAATGGAGGCACTCATATAATGTAGTTAATTCAGGTTGTATAATGTAGGTGTCAATCATCATTGGGTACATTCAGGTTGTCTCAAGTTTAACAGGTTAGGATGTAATTATAGCATGATCGAAGAGTGATTACCTCTTGCTGCAATAAAGAGCCTATAACTCTGGTTGATATGCAAAGTGTTTGTGTTATATCAATTATGTAGTGCATTCAAGCACAACCCATGTTTAATGGGCTATTCTAGAGAGTGATCAAGATTTTCTAAACCTTTATGAATGTTACTTGACATATATTTTCATAATCTCAAATTCTTTTCGTGAGGCTTTTTGAAGTATCAATGTATCCTATATAGGGTTTAGAATGATTTCTTTAATTAAAAAATAAATAAATGATGTATTTCCCTGTAATTAGATAATGTAGAGATCTCCTAAATTTTCCCCAGCACACTATCTTCTTTGGAACTATATTCATTACTCCAGCTACTAGGGTTTTTCATGTGACATCTTTAATATCTTCATGACCGTGGCTTTTAAATATATCTCATTCTTTGCTTTAATCCTTTTCATGGTAACCTTTGAGTTCCATAATCCACCTTCAATCTTTTCTAAGAACGGTGTTCGTTAGACCGGTGATAGTATATAAAGCAAGTCCTTCATACCGCCATTCTTCTCCAAACCACCACCACCGCTTCCATAAGCACAATAGCATGTTTTGTAATCATGGTTGCTGCTGATTGACCATTAAGGTCACCACTTTCATCATGAAGATACAATGAGATTTTGTCTTCAAACTCAAGGCATTATGCAAGATAACATTGTGAATTGTTTGTTGTGTATGCGATTTTGATTTTCTACACATTTATCGCTTAACTTCCTCTTTAAGATCGGGTATCGCACCCTCCGCTGCAATCTTCAAACAAAATTTCACTCACTATCACTTGAAGATCTCTTTCATGAGCATCCTTCTATAAAATCAAACTATTCCCTATAGATCTTCTACTTACTACATGGACTCATTGTTTCATGGTATTGTAGTTCTTAAGATCCTTCAACCCTTATTGACACACTACTTCACACCACAAGGTATTATTCACTATTTCTCCCATCTTATCTCAAAACACCGCTTCAAAACATGCAAACCACTACCTCCATTATAAATTAATGGCTAAGAAGAAACATTGAACCTATGATTACCACTATTACTTCATATGGATAGTCATTCCCTGATTGCATTTTCCTTGTCTAAAACTACCAAAAGCATTTGAAAAACCCTTAAGGTCAGCAAGGGGGTAAGGAAACTCACTGCTAAAATCTCCACTTTACTATGCAAGGTTTGAACTTTATTATCTTGTCACTGCTTAGCATCTTTTTGATTGTCACATCTCAAGTGACTGTTATTCTTCTTACCGTAGATTGCATTTACAAATGTCACTAAGCTACATAGTGTGCTTGTTATTGGCTACAATATTTAGATTGCAAGATTTTGTTATTACCTACAATGTCTCAATCTTTCTGGTATTACAACCTCACTAATCTGCTATAGTTATTGTTTATGTTTCTACGGAGGCCTAGGGTTTGGTACCCCAATCATGCTCTTTACTAATGCTTCTGTTGTTTTTTATTAGGGATCTCTCAATGTTGAGGGCCCTAGGGATAAGCTCGTCATAAGAAGTGACACATTGCATCTTTAACTTAAAGGATAAATCCGTATTGACATTAGCAATGATGATTCTGACTTGTTGCTCCTTAGGAATGGGTCACTTGCTCTTACTAGCTCGCAACCTCCATCGTTGTAGGAAGTTTGCAATCAAGTTCAATATTTTTATTTTAGGAGTCTTAACTATTGGAAATCATAGTAAAATTCTAATAAGTTTTGGAATTAAGTATTTTAAAGTGTTTTGGGGTCATTACACTTTAGACTATCTTCTCTTATGTAAGTGGTTGCATGCCAAATTTTTGGTGTAAAATATCAGGAATTCATTAGATTATGTTACCCTGCCTATGAATAAAAAATTAGCCGGAGCGAGTTTGATATTTTTGAAGATTTAAAATAGTCAAGCTTTGCAAAGAAAAATCATGTCGATAATATTGTAACTGCAACAAACAAAGAGCAGACACCTGGACAAATTATGGGGCTAGATTGAAAAGAAAGGGTGATGGGAAATGTTATTGTCCTTGCAATAATTGCAAGGATTAAAGACGCAGACGACTTTTAATCACAAACAACCTATAGAAACATTGTAGGTAGCATGGTCACGTTAAGGGGGCATGATTATCGGCCCACATTGCAAGTGCTCATTATATGTGTTTATATTGATTGAATTTTGGAAATTTTATATCGCTTAACATTTTATTTATATATATATAATCACTCTGATCATGATCATGGTTTATTGTGTAAATTATTATTATAGTTGTGGCACCCTAGGCGATGATATGGATTATCACGCCCGTAGAATGTGGTTTGCAAGACTTAACAAACATGGAGCTGTGAATATCGAAGACTTAGTTAATGATCCTATGGAAGAAGATGATCATGCACCAGAAAACACAGTTGAAGATGATGGTATGAATACATTGATCCATGACACATTTAGTGGCAGAGCTGATCATGATGATCAAGATGACTTTGATGATGTTCATGATTTACCTGTACTTGAAAAGGAAATACAAGCCCCTTTATGAAGGCTCCCTAACAAATCTTCTCTCTGATGTATTGTTGCTATTGAACTTGAAGGTTATGAATGGTTTATCAAACATAACAATCTCACAGATGTTAAGGTATGTCATATATGTCATCTTTTTTCATCTATTTTAATTTTTGTTAGTTCATCACTAGTAAATAAAGGATGAAATATGTACCATAAATATTCTTTATATTAACAAATTATTTTTTGTTGTAGATTGATTGGTGAATTTTTATTACCACCATCAAATATTTTACCTTGCTCATACCAAGATTTATTTGCCATTATGAAAGATATCATAATGGAGTATCAAGCAATAGATGCATGTCCCAATGATCATATTATATATCATAAACAACAGGAATTTGCAACAAAATGCCTAGAATGTCATATCAGTAGATATTAAACAAATCAATTAACAAAAAAGGTGCCTCGCAAGGTTCTTCGTTATATTCCCATTATTCCACGTATGCAACGATTATTTAGGTGCGAAAGCTTGGCACAATTTATGGATTACCATGCACAAAATAGAAGTGGAGATAAAATTCTTTGAATGCTTGCGAACGATTCTATATTTAGGGAAATGGAGGAAAAATGGCCACACTTTAAAGAAGAACCTTGTAATCTCAGGCTTTCATTGGGAGCAGACGATGTCAATCCATTTGGAGAGCTGAGATCTATTTACTCAGTGTGGCCTATTTTTGTTATCAACAATAACATTCCTCCATGGATGTCAATAAAGAGGGAGCACATAATGTTGTCAATAATTGTTCCAGGTATTTGTTTACATCAATTTTATTTAATATAGTAGTATCTCATTTGTCTTATTTTGTTGCATAATGACTTATATTTTTTTCATTCAATAGTCATGTACATTAATTTATATATATTGCAGTAAAATGGTTATAATAATTATGTAATGTTTATGTTCATTCAACTAGGTAAGTACCAAGTTAAAGATATGAATGTATATATCGAGCCTCTTATCGACGAGTTACTAAAGTTATGGAATGGCGTCACTATGTATGACGCCTCTAGACCAATAGGACAAAGACAATTTCAATTCCATGCAATGCTTGTATGGACAATTCACATGCCCCCGTGGCTAAACATATTTTGTGGTATATTATAACATTCAACGTACTTTAACAATATTTTAATTCTTATTGAAGTAGGATATCATGCATGTTTTGTAAATAATCTATTCATTATATATAATTATAAAAATTGACATATTTAATCCAATTATATATGATCTTGCGTGTCTTCAAACAAAGGGAAAATTTGCATGCTCAATTTAGGTCCAAAGATGAAATCTCACGCCTGTAAATCAAGTTTAGAAAGCAGTGTTTCATGAGTATAGGCACTTCCCTCCATAGAAATCATGGGCACGGAACCATCAAAACATCTTTTCAATGGGAGAGAGACTACATCAAAACCACTCGAGAATGACACCTCGCCTATGGAAGTTGGAATATAATAGAATTAATCGTCAAGGTTATACATCGAATCAAATTGTTTATCTATCATATATGATATGTTTTGAATTTATATTTTTATATTGTGTTGTGTTTACTCATGTTGTAACTGACAATGATCGTCGTTGTTAATTTGTTTAACTTATATGCTTCATGAAGGTCATCAAGGAATTAATGGCCGACTTCCACATGGACTGAAAAGTTATCCCAGACAATTTAGTAGGTTGCCCTACTATGAGCAGCTACAAATTGTGCATTTGTTTGATACAATGCATATTGGAAAGAATATAACAGAAACATTATGGAAAATATTGGAAGGAAGGCATGACAAAGAAAAAATTGTCAAAATTTGTAGTGACATTCATGAAGCCAATCATGCAATGAAAAATGTCATTCAATTAAATAGCGATGGAGAAAAAATTAATATAAGTGCCCTTCCTTGGTTATTAACAGACCAGCAAAATAATGCTATAAAAAGAAGTCATATGAAAAATTTGATTTCCCACAGGATTTGCTGTGAACATAAACAATATAATAACAAAGAAAGGTGAATTTGGGTTAGGGATGAAAATGCTTGATTGGCATACCTTCATAATGTAATTATTCTAGTATATTATATACACTTGTATAATGCATGTACTTTTCAGTGTATTGTGTTTACTACTTTTAGAAAAATAATGAAAAGATCATTTTATAATTGTTGTAGTACGTTCTACCTCTGTCTCTCCCAGACAACTTTGACAACAATGTCAAGCAAGTTATATATGATCTTGGAAAATAGATGAGGTAAGTAGCGAGATTTGTTCAATTCGTTGTATACATCTTATAATTGCCATTGTTTTACTTGTTATGTAATATACTGTATATTTTTGTTAAATCTAGTTAATATATTTGCACTTTGAATCACTTGTAGATGGTTGTCATCTAAAGAAATCCATAAAGAAGATATAAATTATTGGAAGAAAAAAAATTCTCGTCTAATGTGTGAAATGTAAAAGTGTCTACCTTCGACATTTTTCAATGCACAAGAACACTACCACATACACCAAGTTGAGGAGATTGAATTGTGTGGACCTGTACACACAAGGTCAATGTGGATGGTTGAGAGGCACTTGAAATTTTGGAAGGCTTTGGTTAGACAAAGAGCACATCCTGAGGGTTCTATGGTGGAGGGATATATGGTATACCTACCATGGTGTACATTAGTGAATATCTTCCTAAGTTTGCAGCAAAGATCCATGTAGACTTATTTGGGATCCCAACTCCATTAACAAATCAAGGGGAGTAAATTTATGTAAAGGAAAGGTAGATTGAGGAAAGTGAGAGGTAATTATAAGATGGCTCATGGAGATTAATTGGAATACATTTTTACATATAGTTTTTATGTATATCGTACTATTTAATTTTAATCTTCAATATACATCAATTATAAATTAAGGTCGATAACGTGGTATTTAACCAATTATACTCTCATTTCAGGAATTTCTTTTTTGATACGCTTTGGTCAAGAGTGGGATGCACTACACTTGTAATTCAGCCAACAATCTTGGATTTATTGATGGTATGGATTGAATGATGCTCAAATCAATTTGTCGCCAAGATTAACATGGGAAGGTGTGGCTTCATTGGTTAAAGAAGCTCATCGTAATGGAGATTCCAATGTTACACAAAGGGAAATTGATTTAGCATACAGTTTAAGAGATAAACAAGTATGTATAAATATATTAATCACCCATATTATTTAATTATTTTCAATTATATTGATGTATATATATGTTGAGATTGTTTTCTTTGCATACAAGAATAAATATGTTTATCAACTGACGATATTGCAATAATTTTTACATGTTTGACATATTGCAGGTGAAACACCATAAGGCTATGTAGTGCAATGGTCATAAATTTTGAATCAAAATGTTGGATGACATGAAGAAAACTTGGGATTCTGGTATAACTGTAGTCTTTCAGGTGACTAATGTTTCATCTAGAAGCTACATACATCCAAAAGTCTCAAAAAATTGATACTATGGGATTTTGGATGATATACTTGAGTGTGACTTTAAGTCCTTCAAATTAATTATGTTTGTCGTCCTATGGTACAAGCTACGATTGAATGAAAATGATCTTGAGAGAACTGTTATTGAACATGATAATGGATTTACCATGGTCAATACAAGGTTGATCGAGTGAGCTGGAAATGAGCCCTATGTTCTTCTAAGCCAATGTGAGCAGGTATTTTACTCGGAGGTTCCAGGTAAACCGGGTTGGTCATTTGTTGTTAGACATGATCCGAGAGGAAGGCCGGTAAAGTATAATGTGGTGGAAGAAGAAGATACCAAAGAACTAGAAGATGATGTAGATGATGATCAGGATCAACAGTTAGTTGATGATGTCCCTAACGAAGATGCCAAATAGGAGGAACTAGATCATGATGATGTAGGATTTAATGTTCATGAAGATGATATCTATGTGGATGATGACATTATCAAAACTGATATCGATGATGATGATGATGATATGAAAAATCCTTATAATGTTGAATCTAGATCGGATGATACAAATAAAGAGTTGGATGAAAAAGAAGATCAATGACATTGAAATGTATGAGTTATGCGATTATATTATCTATAAGATATTAATTTCTTGATAGAATTATATTTGACTTATGTGGTTACATAATTAATTCATGATGTTTTTAATTTTTATGCCATTACATAATTAATTTAATGATGTACTTTTTAATGTTTGAAAGGTCAAAAATTAAAACATTTCAATAGTGATGTTAACAACCTTGAAATTAGTGTGTTTTATGTTTCATGTGATCATAAAAGATTAAAAATTCAGTTGTAGAGGTGGTTGTTTAGTGGTTGACATGTAAAGGCATTTAAAAGGCATAAAGTGATCATTGTAATGGTTGTTAATGGTTGAGGATTTAAGATACAAGCTCTTGACATTCAAAAATCTATGTTTTTCTTCAAAATTTATATATTTTTCCTATTATGCAGCACCGCATCTGCCACATGCAGCCATATTTTGATGTGAAATCAATTCCAAGTTGTGAAGATATGTGTTAGCTTTTATTTGAATCTAATTTGAGGGCTTAAGGCACGATTTGAGTTAGAAAGCTATATTTCTTTTGCATATATATTCTAAGCTACTCCTATTTTGGAGGGTTTTGTAGTCCAAACATGATATAAAGGGCTCTTACTTTTTGTGATTAATGTGAGTTTGTGTAAGAGGCCCCATGGATACTATTGTAATTGTAGGATGCTGGAATAGGGGGCGTAGGATGAAAATAAAGAAGGTATAACCGCTGTCCCTCAATAGTTTTCAGGAAGAAAAGCATGAAATTAGAGGTACTTTTCTCGCCCGACAAGCTTGTTTGCTCCTTCATTTTCTATAAGAAGGATTTCGCCAGAAGCAATGGTTAGCAAGTTAGATTTTTTGGTCGAAGCCTAGGTAGAGTCATAGAGCAAATTGTAAAGTTCGATGGTTTTAAGGAAAATGTAATTTAGGTTTTGAGTCTTTCATAGTAGGTTTTGAATTCATGGGGATTTGATGTTTTATGCTTATAGAATATGATATTTTTATTTAAATTCAATTATACAACCTAAGTGGACCAAATACTTATCGATAACCATAAATCTTGATTTACCTTATATTCAACACATATGGACTAATAGTTGAACACAAAATCTATTTGTTGTTATAAAACAACACACATAATTATTTAAAATACAACTTATATTGAACAAAAAATGACCAATAGTTGAACACTAAACTTTTTGAAAAATCCTTCAGCGATTTAATGGGAAAATACATGTTATTTATTGTGCTCATCTTTTATATTTTTGATAGGACAAACTATTAATATAAATTTATCCAATGCTTGTACATTGCTACCCTAATTGTTGTACACATAAGAACAATATTTTTTCACTGTGATAACAATATATTTTTCACTATGATAACAATATTGCTCAAAGGACCTGGACCAATTGACGAGGACTTTAAAAATCCTCCTACACTTTGGGCTTTGCATGGCCCAGGAGGGTGATCCCTTAATGTGTTTACAACCTCTGCAACAATATCATAAACAACATTAACACATAACAAATAACTTGATTGAATAGCCTCAGCTCACAATAGGATAATATCGAATAAAATTGGTCACCACCGATAATATCAACTATGGAGCATGATAACTACAACACAATCCATAGTAAAATATAGTCATTAATTTGCAATTTGTAGCAAGCTCTGTGCAAAGACAAACAATTATTGAACTACACAAATAAGTACAACTTAGATCAGTGCCATATATCTATTACAGGAGTCAAATTCATAAGCATCTAAAGGTTTATGACAAATTTAATACATAACATAAAACTTATAAGATCCCTGACAATATTGCATTACAATTTCATTAGTATGCATTCTCACCCAATACTACTTATCAAATCCTTATACAAAACATATCTGCCTATAATCCCATTCAAACATTTTAATTAATCCCTTGAATTAAAGTTAAAATAAGGATTATACACACCACAACAGTGAGATGAATGAAACAACCCTTAGTCATCTTATTCAAAATTCGGATATGCATGTATAGTGGAGAGACATGAATTTGAATTTATCATTTCAACTCAAATGCTAGTACTGTTATACAACATTAAATCCCCATGAATTCAAAATCGATTATAGAATAACTCAGAACCTAAATTTTATTTCTCTCTAAAACCATCGGACTTTACAATTTGCTCTGCAACTTCACCTAGACTCGACCAAAAATTATCTAACTTGCTAACCCATACTTCTAGCCTTGAAATCCTTCTTATAGAAAATGAAGGAGCAAACAAGCATCAGGCCAGAAAGTACACATGTCACCAGCCAGTTGGCACACCTGGTGATATTCCAAAAATTGTTACAACAACCATCACCTTGGAGAATATTCTTGTTCATCATGTCAGCTGAGAAAAGTCGATGCAACAACAAAAAACCATAAGAAACCCGCACCGAGAATTCCATCAAAGGAAAACTAGAAACCATTGTAACCGCAACATCCGATTTACCACTTGTTAGTAGTCAATTCCTTTTACTCTTCCTCACTCAAATATTTAGTTACCCATTTCTGGTATTTTGCATCAGTCGGCCAGTCAAAATTAATCACCTCATTCACCTTGGTATTATAAGGTGTGTATTTTACCGCTACTTGATTTGCATCTCTTTCAAAAGCTTCCAAAAATGAGCAGGTACTAATGATTTTATCCATACAGCTCTCCAACAAGTCATAATCTGACTCATCAAAAATTAATTTAATTTGATCATTGATGACTTCACTTGCTTGATCCTGCCACTGTTGGAGTGACCTGATTTTCCCCTGCTCATCAATTGTATCTGGTAACAATGTGTTACCCCAATCATTAAAATTCATCACCAATTCCCTGATCTTCCTACTCAAATCATCTGGTAGGGTCTGAAAACCTTGCAATGATTTAACCAACACTTGAGTAGGCTTTAATGATTGGGGCCTATTATTTGTATCAAACCTTGAAGCCTTATACATGACATCCAAATCACTGGCCCTAGGGATCCAATTTTCAATTGATGGTATCACTACTTCCTGATCCCTATCAATATTCTTTATTGCATCTAACAACAAAGAATATAAAGAATGTATAGATAGCAATTTACTATCAACCTTTTCATTTAAATGCCTCAAGATAGTAGTAACAATCTCCTTTTGCTTTGAAAGAGATCCCTCCTCACTTACCTTCAATGATGTCTGCAATTCATCAATTTTTTGCAAGAGTTGCTTCTTTGTAGGATCAACAGAGCACTTTGTTTCTTCATCAATTTGTTCTAAAGGAGGGGTGAGAGAAAGATTTTGACTGGGAGACCCTGGGGTGGAAACAATTGGAGGAGGCACTGGCCCTACTGTGGAAGGTAATGTATTGGTCCCTGGAGCACTTGATGTCTCCCCAATCTGTTTATACCTAAACCTTTCCACCTCAGTCTGCAAATCAACATTCTTCTATTGCATCTTGCTGTATTCCTCAATCAAAAGGTTATACTTCTCCATTAGGCTCTTCTTTTCAGCCTCCTCCCTTTCAATAGTCTTTTGGGCCAATTTGGCCACATTCATAGTCAAATTAGTGGCCTCAGTGGTTGAGGTCTCTGAAGCTCTCTTTATTATTAATCCTCCTCTGAAATTTGGATTAATATCCATAACATTTGGCTTTCTTCCTTGAGGGGCCAATGCCCAAATTGCCAAAGTTTCATATTCCTCACTGAAGGCAGAATCTTGTAATGCTGCCTTAACTTCTTCTTCAGAGTCTTGCAAAGGATGCTTGGACTTTAAAATAACATTAAATGCTACAACATCTGTAATGTCCCATTCAGGCAGAATCAACACACCATCATGACTCACCAGTCTTCTTCCCTTTTCAGGAGTGATGTTCTTAAATTCCTCCATCAATTCAACTTTTACCTCCTCATCATTATCCTGGTTTGACTTGTCAGGCCTTAGTTCTCTTCTCTTCTTACATTTCTCTTGATATTCTTCAAATTTCATCCTCCATACCAATTGCAAGAATACATGAGTTTTTACAAATGTATTGTTATCTAGAAACTCCTTACATGCTTCCATTCTTGCATCTTGTACACTTTTTTCTTTCATATCTAAATCAGATAGAACCAATTCAGCTGGCCTAGGAGGGGAAGGCATACCAACCTGCATGTCCTGATCAGTAACAATAATTTCATCCATCAGATCCTCCTGTGGTTAATCAATTCTTTGTCTTTTAGGGCTTGGCCCAGATGGTGGTGACGAGGGACTGTCTTCTAGTGATGATTCTAAATCAATGATTTTAATTGCCCCAAGCACTTTGAATTTTGGACTTGGTTGTGAAGGCAACTTCATTATTTGCTTTCCTTTTTTGTCCACTTCCTCTTCATCACTGCTATCATCCTTTTTCCTCCTGTAAATAGGCCACCTTTCTGTAGGCTGATATGTTGGCCTTGTTTCAATTGGCCTGGCACCTTGTTCCTATATACCCAAACTCAGTTCTAAATTTATCTTTTTGGTCCTCAATGTGCCCATAATTTCCTTGAAGTTTTGCATTAGAAAGTCAATCTTCTTATAGTATGGATTGAACTCCAACAATGGATCATACTTTGGATCCATCTTATGCACAATATCTAATAGCTTATCATAAGCTATCCATTTCTCCTTGTTCAACTCCTGCCTATTTAGATCAAATTCATTTATGATCAAATCCTCAGGAAAGTTGAACTCATGCACAAATTTGCCAGCCTTTATTCTTTGTCTGAAAAGGGCAAAGAAACCCTTAGGATCATGCTGTCCGCTTTGGACCACACCTCAAATGGTAATCATTAAAGAATTTCTCAAAATGCACCTAGCCTCCTTTCGAAAAGGAAAAATTAGACACCACTATATAATCAGGGAAAAATGTTCCCTTACCCCTCCTTGTGAGGTTGTCCTCATGGATACAACCTATTTGCCACATAACTTCTGCAAACCCCACTCTTGGTGGCACATTGTATGGCAGTATATGGGGGGTTCCTTGAAAACCGTATACTCTCAAAACAATGCTGACTCGGTATGGGATAATGTCACCCCAGTTATGCCAAAATTTCAATTCTGGCTTCCTCCCTTTTGGCTTGAGGAAATTATGCAATTCCTCAGGGATCCTGGGTACATTGACCATCAGTCTAGCCCTCAATCTAGAAGCAAAGCAATTATCAAATTTCACATAACTGGTGCTTTCCTTATTGCAAGATAAATCTGCAGCCCATAATTGTACTGACAATCTTTCTCCATCAACCGATTGCCTTAATTCCATCTTTTCAGAGAAAAAGTCAGCATTCTTGAACAAGAACATATGCATCAGCATAGAATACCAGAAGAATTGAGTGCCGGTATCATTTTTTTGCAACTTTGACAACCCTTCATGTATCCTCTTAGCCAAGAAAGAAGCAAAGTCATATGTCACAGAGAAGTTAGGGTGTTGTATTTGCACCCCCATGAACATGTATGCAATAGGCATCACCGCACCAGGACTGAAACCCAAAATATGACACAACGAATAGAAAGTGGCCAAGAAATGATTTGCAAAACAATTTAATCTGAAAGGTTCCTGGTCACTGGGGTTGATATGAAATCGTGAACCTCTTGCCCTATCCAGATGAGGTGGAAGCAACTTAGCTCTAAAAAGAGACTTCAACTTTGCATATTCCTCTTTCATTTCCTCAAGATTGATAGGAACCAAGTCTTCACTTAGTTCACTCAAGTCAAAAATCTGCTGGACCTCTTCTCTATTAACACTCAACAAAACCTTTCCGTCATTATCCTTGATTACCCGTGTGACAGAGTCATATCTTGCAGCTACTGCCCTAAGTAAGTCTATGTCAGGGAACACGTTTGGGACCACCAGCTTTCCCAAATCATACATCCAACCGTTTGAAAAGGGGTGAGACAAATTCCTCTGTCCATACCATAATCTGAACATTTCCAAGCCTGTGAGAGGAACCGTAGCATCGACAATGTTAGAGCAATTATATACTAACCCTTCCCCTAGGATTTTCTCTCGCATTAGAACCAATCCCTTCTTCCTATCATTCGTTGAGTAGGGAAATTGATCCAGGAAATCATCGTACAGGTTTCTTTTTAAATAGTCAACTTGGCCAAAATGTTGCTTTGGCAGTGCCATCTTGGACAAACTAGGGTCTTTTTACAATTTCACACTTCGAATAGCTAAGACTAACCAGAGATAGGAAATTACAGAACAAAACACTACAATTTCTCACAACTATAATTAAACTATAGCCCTAACACGTTTATCAACAAGCTTAAAGACAAGCACAATAATTTTTTTCCCAAATTCAAGTGCAGAATGACCGGGAAGCACATAAATTAACTCACGGCTTTGTTTGTAGAAGTCCCAAATTCTGGCTACAGAGATTCACTTTGCTTTTGGCTCTGAAACTGCTCCGCAAAATACTTGAATGCTTTGTGATACAAATAAAATAGGAGAATTGATTTTATCTCGATCAAATCATGCCTGCAAATGTCTCATCCGCCATTAAACCTCACTTGTGCGCTGCACGAACGACTCCAACCATATTTGATGCAGATTTAAATTTTAGCTGTCCACGTGGCGGTCGCCCGCGATATCGCAATCAGTAAAGATCCTGCAACTTTGGATCATCCGATGGTGGGAAACGGTAGATCTTGAGCATTCATGATCTTGTTCCTTTAACACAGTCGCCAACCTTATTATTAACCGTTGAGCAACTTTATCATCAAGATTATAACATATCCGTTGATTTAAAACATGTGCACCTCAAGAACACTTTAGTAACCCGCCTTTTAATGTATTAAGGACAGATTAATTTACCACAATATTTCCTTCATTCCTTCGGCTTCATCAGATGAGACACGTGATCTTAGTCGTTCCCCACCATCCCGCGATGACCCCACCAGTCGATTGCGATATCATGAGCGAGCGCCACGTGTACTGGGCCCTCTCCCCTAATAGATGTTTTTATTTTGTAGAGGGACAAGTTTGCATGGCCGTAGATCAATCATTGTGTGATCTCAGTCGTTCCCCGCCATCCCGCGATGACCCCACCAGTTGATCGCAATATCACGGGCGAGCGCTACGTGTCTCATCTGGTGAAGCCAAAGGAATGATAAATACTTTGATGCGTCTTTAATACATTATGCCGTGGGTTACTAAAGCAGTTATAAGATGCACGTGTTTTAAATCAACAAAGATGTTATAATCCCGGTAGAAAGGTGCTCGATGGTTAATAACAAGGATGGCGACTGTGTTGAACGAATAGGATTGCCGATGGTTGAGATCCCGCGATTACTTTGCCATTGTTGATCAAAGGATGCAGTTCTTGTGGTGCAATATCCGCGGTAACCGCGTGTCTCATTCGGTGTAGAAAGAATGATAAATACTTTTGATATTGTCTTTATTACATTATGCCTTGGGTTATATTTATTAATGTCTTAATAGTTTATAAATTGAACATTAATTATAAATATTTTAAAATAAATTAAGTATTTCAATCTAAAATTTTAATGTTGACATTACAAATAAATTAGAAACTAAATTCTAATTTTTAAAATCCATAAAATATTTATTATCTATTTAGTTTTACTAGTATCTAATACAATACAATACAATACAATTAAATGTTCATTTTATATTAATTAAACAATTA